>JAMXBD010001297.1:0-410193 GCA_024138025.1 Combretum micranthum
TATATAATTTTTAATAAATAAAAGTACACCACCCTATTAAATAAGATTAATTTTTATCTTATCTACTAGTAATAAATTGAATTAATAAATATATAATTTAAATATGAAATATTAATCTATATAAATATTAATGTATGTAAATATTATTTATAATTAACTTTTAATAAATAAAAGTACATTACCCAATTGAATAACAATGACTTAACTCTTATTTACTATAAGTAAATTGATTAATAAATATATATTTTTATAACAAATATTTAATCTATATAAATATTTTTTATTTAAATTTTTATAAATATAAGTACATTACTCAATTGAATAAGATTTACTTTTAATCTATATATTAGTAAATAAATTGATTAATAAATATATAATTTCAATGATATTAAATATTAATTTATATAAATATTTTTTATGATTCATTTTTAATCAAAATAATTACATGACACAATTGAATGAGATTAATTTTTAATCTTATCTACTAGTAAATAATTGATTAATAAATATATAATTTTAATAATTTAATATTTAATCTATATATAATTTTTTTATAATTAACTTTTAAAAATAAAGTACATCACCCAATTAAATAAGATTAATTTTAATCTTATTTAATAATAAATAAGTTGATCAATAAATAAATATTTTTAATAATTAATATTTAAAACATTATAAAAATTTTCGTTAAAATACTTAAATTTTTAGTGGGACAACGCAAGGAAAAAAAGCAGATGCGGGAAGTTAGAATTTTTCATTATGAGGCGAAATTCCCCTCATTTTGTCATATGAGGCGAAATGGCCTCACTGTCCAACTCATGAGGCGAAATTCTCCTTAGATTCAACATATGAGGCAATATTCGCCTCATCACCCAGTCACTGCCTATATATACCCCCACTTCTCTCCTCTGCTCGCTCAAATTTCTCTCTCATTTCTCTCCATGCGCTGCTCAACATCGGTAAATCATCCTCCATTTTTATTTAACTTATTTCAATTTTATTTTTAATTTTTATTTATAATTATTTTATTTGAATTTATTTTGCAGGATTTTATCATTTCTTGTTACAAGTTCAACAACATTAAAATCAAATATAATATAAGGTATAATATTTTCATCTATATTACAAAGTTTTTGTATTTTTTTCCAAATTTTAGATATATTCTGATTTTCATTTTATAACATTTATATCAATATAAATATATTTGTAATATCATAATATTTTTATTATTTCAAATGTTTAGAATAACAAACTTACATACAATATTTTAAGTAAAATATATAAATTTGTAATATTAATTATACATTTTTTTTAAATTATTGCAATACGTGTTGTATTTATATTTTAAATTCTGAAAAAAATATTAATTAAAAAATTTTAAGTCAAATATTAATAGTAATAAATTTGTAATATTAATTATATAATTTTTATGATATTATTATAATATGTGTTGCATTTTTTAAAATTCTGGAATAATATTTCATAATTAAATTTTAATTAAAATAATTAATATTAATAAATACGAATTAATATTAATTATAAATTTTCTTATAAATTATTCGTCTGTTGTTTATAATGTTTCAGGAAAGTCATTGGTAGATGAGGCAAGTTTCCCCTCCCTCTTTCTACTTGAGGCGAATTTTCGCCTCATGCCACGTCGGCTAGTGAGGCGAGTTTCGCCTCACCAACCGACGTGACACTCCCTTCCTACCATAGGCCAATTTCGCCTCATGTTTTTAAAACGTGAGGCGAATTTGGCCTCCTTTTCCTTTAGATGGCGGACCTACACAGGAGAATTTTTCGCCTCAATAGCACTATTGAGGCGAAATTATAAGCTAACTGAGGTGAAAAATTTCACCTCTTAATGTCATTTTTTTACTAGTGTCCGGTAATTCTTAGTAAAATCTTGCATTGAACATCTTGATGATACCTACTAAAGCGTGACTCGCCTTAGGGGATTGGTGCTAAATTGGAGTTGCCTATCTAATATATTATATTCAAATTGTAAGATATACAGTCAAATCAAAATTTTAAATTTTTAGGCAATTTAGCCATAACCCGGTTTAACTAAAGCATGATAACAAATCTTGATCGGGCACGCAACCGAGTGCTTCGTCACAATGATAACCAATTGATGAGCGCTTCAGCTAACCGGGCTATCGATTAGGCTTTTTTGGAAATAGGAAATGCCACATCATTGGTGAGTGAGGGGTAAGTACAATATTATTTAAACAAATGGTTTTAATAATGTGTGGTTTTTAAAAAACTATTAATATGTTATGATTTTATCGCTACTTATATGCTCTACATCAATTTGTGATATATGAATATAATTGAAGCTTTCCTTGTTTGCATAAGGCTCATTTACTTTTTTGTAAGGACCCGATATCACCCCTATATTTGAAATAGGAGATAACGGTTCCCCAACCACATATAACCCCTAAGATTATATGTAAGGTTGCCTAAAGGAAATGTTTGAGTAATTGTTTATCTAATTCCATAAAGATATTATACAACGGGAGACATAAATATTTATTCATTTTTTTTAAAACTTAAGTAAAGCAACACTACCACATATTTTGGTAAAGGAAACAACTAAACTTCTAATTAGCTAAATACACACATACATATACATATATATTACATCCATAAGCTTCTTACAAGCCTTAACCCAAAATCCTCAAAACACGACCTAACTAATACTATAATTACACTATCAACCAAAATGAATCTCATCTAATCTATTACATTCATAAGGTCCATTGAGTCCGTGGTCATCTCTAATCCTCCAACCCATCAAGAAAATCTTCAAAGTCGGTTCTGTACCCCATACTCGTGTAGAACTCATCGGAATCGTCACCTGAAATAGATAAAATATGAGCCAGAGGCCCAGTACACAAGTAACGAATACAAAATGCGAAGTGGATCACACATTCTTAGGCTAAATGCACTATGCAATAATCACTTGTTCATTAGATATTATTTAGTTAGTAATACAACACGGGAGTATTCAAACTCCGGACAACAAGGATCTAGTATCACGTCCGCCTCCCTGAGTGGTCCCTACTGTTCATACAGACTAGGCAGCCCCACCTTCCGGCGTAGCTCGTAATACTAGGGGTTCCTGAGTAACGTATCACGACGCTCAGGGGGTTGATATGAGCAGCTCGGATACTCATATCTCCTAAACAATTCTATCCATGAACGAAAAAGTACCCTACCCCTAATCTGAGCAGGGTGCCGCTCTCCGAACCAGATTCAACGGCAGACAACAACAATCAACACTCATATATCAATAGTATTTTCTTATTTTAGAGTAGTTTGATCTTGATGCCTACCCTAGCAAAGAGACAGACAAGTTACTGCGTACCTGATATAGCTCGGGAATTAACGGGGTTGACTGGGCGAGGATCTATCACTGTTTAAATCAATATTAAATTTCACATTTAGCCTAAGTACTAATTAACTAATATAAAAGATAAATATATCAAAAAAATCCAAATAAATTAATAAAGGTCATAATAAAGCATTTAAACATCCTAATATACCCTAGATCGCTTAACGAATACTTAATTGATCAAATAACAAACTTCGGAAAATTTTAGAAAAAGTTTTTTAAAATTCAAAAGCAAAGGGGATACGCCGGCAGCCAAAGCCGGCGGCTTGGGCCGGTGTTTGATACTCTGAAAATCAACACTGCCAACGCTGGCAGTGTTCAAGGGTATGCCGACTACCTTTTCATTGAGCCGGTATAGAATCCAAAACCCAAAATTTTCAAAACGTCCAGAGAGGTCTAAGGCATCCGCTTACTCAGATACGCGGGCAGCTTTGACACGTACGCCAGCTACCTTAATTCCCAGCTGCCAGCGTACAATATGGATGAAAGAACGCCGACTGACTTTTCTAGCAAAAGCCGGCGGCTTTCAGTCGGCCTTAAGAAATCTAATTCTGTGGCCTTTCAATACCGCCTGTAGGCCAGCGGCTTAGATTCTCAAATTGTCGGCGTTCGTTCTGAAGAACAGACGCTGGCAAATTTTTAACGTAAAAGCCGGCGGTGTAACAAAGGCGGTGTTAAGGAATTTGAATCCAACGCTGCCTCTAAGCCGGCGGCGTTGAATTCCCAGGTGCCGACGTACGTTCAAAAACAGGCCTATACGAAAATTGTTTTTGATTTCCCCTGTCTTACTACACTTGTTTATTTTTCAAAAATTTTCCATACTTAGTCCAAATTTTCTAAAGCTTGTTATATGATCCAAATGCTATCCTAACAACATGAATTCTACTTCTAATCATCAAAACACTAATCACACTTCAATTTCACACATCTACTACTCATTCTTCAATCTTCCAAAATACTCATCCCCACACATCCACACTCCTATAAGATATATACTACCACTCTATTAGCCACTTAATCCCATCCAACCATCATCCATGCACCAATTCAATCTTATACCAATCATCACCTCAAAATCATATATATACTAACATTTACAAATAATTCAACATAGAACATAAAAATAAAAGATAGAGTTTGTATTAAACTCACATGATTGAATCTTGGCTTAGAATGATATTCAAATCCTTAAGCTTGTAATAAATCTTGGCTTAGGGTTCAAGATTTTGGGTTAAGAAAAGGAAGAAAGAAAGAAGAAAGAAAAGAAGTAAAATTCGTATGAAAATTTGAGGCTGCCAAAAAGGTCTTAATTTGCTTAAAATCAAGCCAATACTCATCCAACAATTGTCATTAGGGGTATATTTGACCTAAGGTTAATTTAGGCAAATTTCAAATGCATTTGAATTGAATTTGAGCTCAAAATGTGGGTCTAAAATTTACAAAAATTCTGTCATGATTTAAACAAATTCAAAAACAATTTGATTAAATTCTAAACATAACATATACATATTAATTTGCAAAAAGACACACATAATCATTATACTATACACACATTTATAGATATCAAACAATAATATTAATTTCATAATACTATTCACATATAAAATAACACATTCACTAATTATATTAACTAAGCACACATATATTTATTTTTCATTCCAATATCACATTGATATGAAATTAAAGAATTCATGGCTATTTCATTTTAGTCCTTAAAATGTATATTTACCATATGTATATCTAGAGTAAAGTTTATGCATATTAAATATTGGCTTCTACAATCCCATTCATGGAATAGTTTAATAGATCATTTAACCATTAAAATAAATATAATAATTACAATATTGACTTTTTTTGTAGTGTAATCATAGTTAAATACGAATTTGAGCCATTTAAAGGGTCAAAAAGTCTCTTTCAAAATTAATAATAGAACCATATAATTTTTCCAATATTTTTTGTTACATTACAAAATAATCTTTCATCTCATGTAGATTTAGGATATTTGTGTGAAATTTTTATGTGTGGTTTAACTCTTTTCCTTTTTAGCTATAACAATATGTATCTATCTGAGGCGTCTAGTACATATGCAATAATGTTGTGTGTGTGTGTATATATATATTGTTAATTATAGAAAAAAAAAATTTAGGCCAAAAAAAAATTATAGAAAAATTTATGTCTAACCTTTTAAACAAAAATTTCTTGCTGTTAATCATATCTCTTAGTGTTTTACATATAATATGCTATCATGTTCATGGAAAAATAATAAAAAGTAAAAAAAAAAAATTCTGAAGAAATTGAGGTGTTTATCGTGTGGCACAAAGTTGCATGATAAATATATTTGTCATGGCGATGTAGAAAAATGAGACAATATGAGGACATGAAAATTCTATGGGAAAATGTCAATTTTGATACCTTAACTTTATACAAAAATAATTTGATATCTAAATTTTTAAGTGGTTAATTTAATACAAAAGGGTACATAATATGGTGAAAAAGGATTTTAAATTTATACATTACAAACTTGTAACATCAAGAACACTATCTTGTTATAATTTATTCAACGAACTCCCTATTGCCTTTTCAATGTCCAAAAAATTTTAATGAAAAATTGGCATTATAGATCAATTAGAAAAAAAAAAAAAACCATCATCCTTGACCTGTCTTGCCATTATAATTCATTAAGAGCATTGAAAAGACAATGTCACGCCAAAAAATAGAATAAGTATTCTTAATAGATATGCTAAAACAATTTGTTTTAGAATCATGTTAAAAAAGGCTTCCAATTCTAAAAGGTTTGACATGCTTAAAATTATCTTTAAATTAAAACATGCAAAATCTCATACCATATCAAGATTATAAATTGATTCCGCGAATCAATTCTAGGCTAGCATTCATTATATTACATGTAAACAAGAGGCTCTAATAGCACTGTAACTTTTTGTAAAATCATGAAATGTAGCATAATTTTTTTTTTTTAATTACAAAACCTATTGTAGATCCATGTTGACATGCAAAATAATCTCATAAGATGATTAAGTATCACGCCCCAAAGGGTACTCTAGACGCAATGTCCGTCACACTCTATATTTAAACTCAAGTATGACGATCTTAGTCATTCCATGAGTTTGGACACTGGGTGTAAGGCTTACATTCATCATGTAGGGAATCTTACTTTGAATCGAAATAGCTTAAGAAAATATACATAGCGATAAGAATATAAATCATAATAGTTATAACGAAGATTAATCTATTACAAATCTAAGCGGCATACCCCCATCAAAATATTAAGAGTCTTTAGGGTCCACAAAAGTCTTTTTCAACAACATATATTATATATATATATATATGATTAAGAGATTTAACTAGAAGTCTATGCCTAACATCTAGGTCCACTTCTTCAAAAAGCTCCTTAGAATTCCAAAAGTTGTACCTAAGAGAAATGTCTCCTTAGGGATAGCCATAGATAATTGTACTGCAAAGAAACTATAAAGGTATAAGCTTGCGAGCTTAGTGAGTTTCACTTTCAAATTAAATACTTCATCAAACAATAAGGCAAGCAAGTTATGTTAAACAATCATATGAAATGCACAAGCATGTGAGCATACAATACATAAGACTTTATGGGAGTCCTATGTTGAATAGATTTATGCCCTCTATTCAGGGTTAGGTTTTTCAGGCCCATATGACCATAGATTTCAATTTTACTCTCAAACATTTAGTGGTTGTTTCAGGTGCTCACCCACTCATTAATTATGTAGTTGATTCAAGTGCCTACTCCACTTCCATTTTAATTCAGGTGATCCCCGTGCCAATATCCGAGTTTTTAGGCCCATCCGTTGCCTAACTATTATGCTTTTCCCACAAAGGTATAATAACAAATGTAATATGACTTAATGTATGTTATGCGTGGATAATTTAGTTATATGGTCATTGCATACTATTTAATTGAATTATAGGCGATCATAGAGATTTCAGACACTCCAATTCTATACTAAATCATACAATTATTTATAACAATTCCATTTCGATATTCTTATCATCAATTCAACCACATAGAATTTACATGCGCATTCCAATTTTTATCTTGTCCTAATTCTAATGCCACTATCATTACAAGCATAATCATAAGCAGGTAATTTAAAGAAAGTGAACTCACTTTGCCATGGCGTGAAATTCCACTTAATCGTAATAATCTTCAGGAAGGTCTAGTCCGTCTCTCAAGTCTTCTAATAAAAGAAATACCTCCAATGAGTATTTCTATGAAGTTTAAATGATACTTATAAATTCTATTCTATCAAATCAATCAAAGTTCGCCTAAGAGGAAATTTCAACTTAAAATGGCCATAACTTGGTCATCTTAACTCGGAATTTCGGATATTATATACCAATTTTTACCTATTCGACGAGAGCTATCTATTTCTAAATTTATTTCCATAAAAAAAAGGTTGTTTGGTTCATGAACAGTAGGGTAAAGAATGTTGTATGAGATTCCCACCCCACAAATCAAATTCTAATTTCAATCCAAGCATCATTCACAAGCTTTGATAGATACTTAGCTATCATTATATCTTAAAAGGCTCTTTTATATACATGAATAACTCAATATCATGCATGATTCATGGGTTTTGATCAATCTATTTCCTCATGTACTTAGACAATGCTTTTATGGGGATTGAAAACACTATTTTCTTAAGCTTTGTTTCTACTAAGTATATTATATGTATATGCAATATCTACAAGTTATTATCATGAATGTCATGAGATGAGCTATCTATTTGTATATCCTAATTGATATTTGATAACAAGAATTCTTTTAGAAAACTTTTGCTTTAAAAAACTTTTGAAATTACTTGACTTAAGAAAACTAGTTTTATTTCTTGCAAAATCACACTTGTTTTTATCAAAATACAACCTTAATGACCTATATGCCTAACACCTTCATTATTTTAATAATTTTTTTTTCATTTTGGTGTTGAAAAATAGATGTTTAAATAGGAGTTTTGCCTAGTTACGAATTTTATAAAATTTTAAGGAAGGAAAATATTGTTTGATCTATATTTTGAAACCTTTCCTTGTTTTAGGATTATACCTTGATAAAATCCACTTATTCTTGTTAAAATTAATTCTTTATTACATCCATTCCCTAAGGCTTCTATTTTTCTATTAAAATCTTTATTTTGGTATTTGGAAATAGGTGTTTAAATGGGGGTCATTCCTAAATCCGAAATTTGAAAGTTATGTTTGAAATTGTTTCTTGTGTCAACTTATTCAATCTTTCAAAATTTAAATCCTAATCAAACCTACTCCTTAAGGTTTCCATTTTTTTTTAAATAAAACTCTTGTTTTAGGGTTGGAAAATATGTTCACATATCAACATTTCCCTATTACGAATTTTAAGTTGTTGTTGGGGTTGAAACATAATGTTAGCATAACTTTTGTAACTTTTTCTTATTTTGAGCTATCGCTTAGTAAATCTAAGCTTTACATCAAAACCATTTCTTTATGATACGTATTCCCTAAGCTCTTCATATTTAATATACAATACTCATTTTGAAGTTGGAAAATAGCTTTTCTAAATAGGGTTTTTTTTCCATCCGAATTTCCAAAAAATCATTCTTGTTGAAACAAAGATAGATATTGGACTTTCTAGCATTTTCTCACTATTATTATGCACTACAGGTCTTTTATGTATATAAGACAAAAATCTATGGTATTTATGTGTTGAAAAACAATTAGAAGTCATAAATGCAAATGCAACATCAACATTATGTAGATGTGGTTAATGAATGAATACATGCACAAAATATCAATAATAACAACATAAAACAATAATATAGCAAACTAATAGTAAAGCAACTTAAATATCAAGATCCACAATATTGTGATGAGAAGAATATCATGCTTTAGTGTTTCTACATCTCTAACATGAAGCCCATGTGGATTTTTGTGGAACCACACATGTATGATTCTTTGCCATTACATGTTTTATTGTGATAGGATCAAGAGCTACTTCCTAAGTATTTGGAACAAGAAATGAAAGAAAAAAAAAAAAAAGCTGTGTGTGTGTGTGTGAAAGCTTACAGTAAGGAGAGGAGAGGGAGGGAGAGAAAACATTTTTTCCAAAGCTTGATTTTTGTAAAGAAAGAGATAAAGTGAAAAGTGAAAGACATAAAGGAGTTTATATAGAGGATTAGATTATAGGTTGTGTAGAATAAAAGAAGGAAAATAAAATAAATTAAGAGGACAAGGGGGAGAGGGAGGCGTTGCTGCACCATTTTGGGGCGAGAGAGAGAGAGAGAGAGAGAGAGATGTGTGATTTTTTGTGTAAAAATTCAAAATTTAAAAGTAACTTTAAGTAATAAAAGGTATTGGAAAAGTAAATTTGTAAGGAAAATGATGTAAGTTTGTAAGAATAGATTGTAAGAATATAAAAATAAAGTATGGCTGGTTGTACTTATGAATAGTGTGATTAGTAATAAAAAAGTAGATTAGACAATTAAATTACTGATAGTAATGAAAATACGATAAAAGGCTATAATGAAACTTTTATAAACCGAAAAATTATAAACTATTATATTTGAAATCTTATGAAATCATGAATCTAACAGTACTAATAGCATATTCTTAGTATCTCGAGCCTCGAGACACGCTTTTCAAAGTTTGTATCCGATCGGGTTCTAAATAGGCCAAAATTTTACCAATTTGATATTTTTAAGCTCTTAATACTATTACGAACCATTCTACCCTCTTCACTCATATTTTGATTTCTAGGTTTAAGAGCACAGGATTGTCGAATTTAACTACTAGGGTTTCCTAAGGATTTATTGACTTAGGTTTCCGAAAGACTTTCTAGCTTAGGGTTTTAGCTTGAAATTACCCTAAAAATTAGGGGTTACATTAAGTGTAAAAGATATAGCCTTTTTTTTAATTTCAAATATTGTCTCCTCCAAGTGATGGCGTTAAAAATATTCCCCACAAGGACTTCAAATGTAGTCCCTCTAACAGTATCCACACACACGTAGCAGGAACTAATTAAATCCTATATCACTAGATAACTTTAATCATAATGATAAAATTTTTCAATGTCTCATACAAGGACCAGAAACCTATATACATAATATAATTGGTAAGACATTGTTTTGACTTGCTCTTAATTTGCAAAAACGATTAAAGGAAAAAAAATTGTCATTTAAGAACTTATAAATGAAACATTAATTTGTTTCCATGCAATTTATTTATTTAATAAAATAATTCTAATTCTAAAATAATTATAGATATCATCTTAGTATCCACTAAAATCTCTTGTCAATAATCTCATTCCTGTTAACTACGTTATTGTGTGCGATCCTCTAGATTTCTATACACGAAGGTAGTGTCTATTATAACACAAACTAAGATAATCATCTAGCAATAATTATTAGCCACCTAACTGATAAAAAAATCATAAACTACTATGACCTGCTTATTGCATAATTAAATTTTTTCATCAAAATATCTTAATAGACTATTCCATGTAAAGTCATCATGTTTAATCAATTTACTTGGTACGAGATAAATTAAACTCAATAAAACTTATTGTGGCTAGTGGCTCTGATTATGTTACCTCAACCAAGCGACCAATATATTATCTCACTTATCCAAGAGAGTGATAAATTCTATCTTCTTAACTCAATATCATCCTCTCTATATTTCACATCACGTCCAATAATCATAGTATTTGTAATCTATATAAGATTGCATTTAACGGTATTAAAGTGCAAATATTCCATATAGAGGATTTATAAAGATCTCAAGTCATGATTATTTACTCTCTTTCATATAAAGAAGACCAATGACATTAAACATGTGGTATCTTCTATTTGCGGGGTAATGTCCAATGTACTCATTTAACTTATGGGAACCTACTTATATGACTTGGATATCTTCTTTTGATCCAACGGAGAATGATCTCTAGCCATATAACGTGTTGGTCTAAATATTTATGTTCTCCTTAGATATTTATCTGGCCAAGAAATAAATTTTAGATATATCATATCTTGGAATTTCTATTGTTATATACTTCATTACTATTCTAGACATTTCTAATTATATGAAATTTTATTGTAAAATATATATGAGTAGAAAAATATATAAGTACAATAAATATTTATCTTTTATTAATAAATACATAAAATATATTAAAAGTGTATTGCACACATTTTTGCACAAAAATACATACATAACCACAATGGGCCTCAGAAAAGCACGTGCTTTATTTCGTAAATGGACATGACGTCTCACTCGTATTAATTTTTGTCCGGTGTACAGCTGTCCATCGTATTGCGTCGCCCAGAAAAGAGCAAAGAAAACTTGGGTTTGAGCAAAAAGAAATTTTTGTTTTGTGAACCATCTAATACTAAAACTCAATTAATAGCATTACGGATACGAGAATATCAATGATAAATTGTTAAAAAAAAATTTTGAAATAGACAGAACTCATGAGTTTTATATTTATTACAAAATTTAGTGCGAATATTCTGTTTTACTATTGTAATAGCTTGAATATTAAAAAATTCTAATTCGATACATAAATGAATATTGTTAGTGGTCCAATTCTACTCATACAAACATCCAAAGTCCAAACACATGAAAATAAATCTTGTCTTATGTTTTCCATTGACATTGATAATTTTTTTTCCCCTCCTTGATATAAATCTGTACATAAACACTGTTTGGTCACTTTATTTAGTTAAATTAAAAATTGCCATTTAAATTTCTATATAAATTCCATGAGTTAAATATCTTTTTTGTTTAGTTGTCTGCAAACGTAATCAAATATCCTTGTTCTTTTATAAGTTATAGCCCAGTCATTTATCAAATAATTAAAAGTATAGCTACTTCAAAATCTCAATTCTAAAACTCAGTTGTATTGTAACAGTCATTGTACACACCACTTATAAGACAAGGTGACTGTTAAGTTGTTATTGTAGACATTCTATATGGAAGACTCTACAAGAAAACAATTTCAATACTTAGTAGAAATATAACAATCACATTTACATAAAATAGAATTTGTATTCCAAATATTAAAAAAAGTTACAAAACATTTATTCATAACCATAACAACGGGGAAAAGACAACATTTTTCCTTTGCCGTATGTCGATATCAATCAATAGAACCCTAAATGTACCCCGAGTTGTTATAATGCATGACAATTTTAGGTTTTAGTTCAAGTTTATTAATGTTGGTTCATGAGAGACCAGCAATTCATAGACCCTTAAGGTAGAGTAATGCATGATCACATATCACAAACATGTAGTCTACTACCTTTCAATCAAAACAATGTTGGTATATAGGCATTGCATGCACAAATTCATGGTTACTCACAACCCTAAGCAATTTTTACAATCTCTCTTGGTATACAAATTGTATACATACAATGAAGCATAAACCCACTTCTTTCTTGACTTACATTTTAGTCTCCCAACTTTGCTATGGAATCAACTTTGCAGCTTGAATTTGCTATGTTGTTACAATGAAACTTCTTTCTAATTTTGAAAAGTTAGGAAAACAATGTAATGTATATATTAAGTCAAGCTTAATGAAATCACATCATTTCTATTGAACCATTAATAATATATATTATTATATTGTGTATACATTAAGTTGAACTTAATGAATTATGTAATGCCCTAAATTTAGAACATTTACCACATGCTAACCTATGCATATAAAGTATGGACACAAAGCTCAGAATTTGCTAATTCCATCACAGACACTATAAATAACTTTAATATCACTCACACATTAATGAATTGAAATAACATTAGAATAGTTTATAGATTTGTAAACGGTCATTTAAATACGTCTTATAATCTATACAAATTTTCCTAACAGATAATTGAAATAAATCTACCTTATTAATGTTGTAAGAATTATACATTTAGACTAAATATTACCAATAAACACCAAACATGTATTACAACTCATACTAACTACACATAAACTATTACATGTCCTCTACTCCTATCTAAAAAGTTTCATGCTACCATCATTCCTATACTCACTATTTAGTTGTGACTATTGATGCATCGATTCATACATTCATTACCTATACTTGAAAAGATATAGCGATGGGCAGAGTCTAGTGTGATATACCACAAACACACAAAAGATTTAATAAACTACTTCTAATCCTAGATTATCTAGCAGTCGAAATTGAGATAATTAACTAATAAACTACTTCTAATCCTAGATTATAACTATCAATGAGTGCAGAGAGAGTGTTTTTAAGAAATATATATCAATTGAATGTGGGAGAGACAGAATCTTCTCTAGTTTCACTAATCAAATTGCCATTATATTATAATAACAATTAGCTTTGTGGATATTCATATGAAATTATCAAAGATCTTAAGTTTTGAAATTTTTTAGCACCACCAATCAATCCGGCTATACAAATTAACAGTGGAATCGAAAATACAATTATGAATCTTCCAATTTTATAATTGCCTAATGCCCTAAACCAATTTCTCCTAATTTCTTAATGAGAAACTAATCTAAAACATTGCATTAATCTCAAAAGGATAATTTCTAAACTAATTAGATCGCGCCGGTTCTGCAATTGTAATTTAACCTAAATTTAATAATTTCTATGAACCTTAATTTCCTTTCTAAGTTATTAGATTCCTATAAACCTAGTTTAACAAGAAACACGATTTATAGTTGCAATTACAACATGAATATTCCAAATGTGATAGTTCTATAATAGGATTACAATAATCATCTTAGCTATCTAACACTTCATCATATTCCCATAATAGAAACTTAGAAACTCATGGATTGAATAAAAAAAATCACACAACAAAGTGTTTGCAACAACATAATTCATAATTACAATCACACTAACAATTGAATTTGCATAAAGAGAAAAGGTTAGAATTCACCAAATTCAATCAACAATATCCTTGTGCAAAACAACAAAACAAGTCTTCAATCCAATCTTTAAATGATTGTAAGGCTTCAATCGATAACAAATTAGAACCAAAACAACTCTCTAAAAAACTAATAAGATCTATAATCAACTCTAGATGTGGAGGAAGGTGCTAGGAATTTTATGTGTTGTTCGAATGAAGCAAAGGAATTTCAAAAGTTGGAAAGTGCACTAGCGGTTATAGATCCAACACCAGTGGTGTAGACTGTATGCCTTGAGCACTGGCAGCGTTTGCATCGGCATTAATAAGCTGTAGATGGGCTATAGTGCTTCAACACCGGCAGTGTAGAAGTTTATGGATCCATCATATGTTGAAAATCATAAAGGCCGATGGATCTTCTCTTGTAAGCGCGGCGTTGATGCTAGCTTTAATGTTTTGCAATCTGTTCTTGAGCTAGGTCGGCTCAACATTGATGGTGTAGGTCCAAATTTTGTCGGCATTGTTCAAATTTTCAATGCGAGAGAGATTTTTCATTCAAGGCTGGTGGTGCTTTGTTTGATACATTGAAGGTTGCCTATTTTCATAGCAAAGGCTAGCAGTGTACTTCCATTAATTTATGGTGTACGTTGTTCTTATCTTCAAAATTGCACAAAACTCCTTTAATTTTTGTATATTTGCTTTCAAAGTCCTTCTTGATCTGAAATAACAATTTAAGCATAATTAAGTACCATTCGTTAGATTTCTATAAAATCAATAAGAATTTATCATTATTTATTCCATTAAAAGCATATGAAATATGACTTTATCAACCAGTTTGTAGTTGTATTGGACAATGGGCTCATGATAATGTCTAGAAAAAATATAATGAAGAAAAAACTAATGCTAAAAATCTATGGAACCAGCTTGAACAACTATGTGTCAAGAAGATTGGTAATAATAGGATGTATTTGATCAAGCAGTTGTTATCCTTGAAATATCTAGATAGTCTCAGTGGCATATCACATCAATAATTTCCTAGAGTTATGAATCAACTTACTGCTATGGGAGTGAAGGTTGATGATGGCATTCAGGGATTAATTCTTCTTGGCTCATTATTAGACTCATAGGAGACCTTCAAAACTTCATTGTGTAATTTTGTTACTAATGGTATAGTTCCCCTAAAGGTTGCTAAGAGTTACACATTGAATGAAGAGATGAGAAGAAAATATTTGGGATCCTCTTCACAATCAGAGGCCTTAGTTACCGAATCAAGGGGACAAAGCTAAAAAAACTTCTCAGAAGGTGAAACTTGTAACAAGTCTAGAGGAAAGTCCTGAAAAGATATAAAATGCTACCATTGTAATAAAATGGGTCATATGAAAAAGGAAGCACAAACAATTAAAGGAAAATGGTGAGGACAAGAAAGAAGAAAAAGAAACTATTGCAGTTGTATTTGATGGTGATGTTTTTATTGTTAGAAAGAAATAACCATTCATCCATGTACTTTATATACCAGTGCTATATTCTATGTGGTACCAGATCAAGAGTTTTTCTTATCATACACTCGAGGTGATTTTGGTAATGCAACTATGGGAGATTATGGAGTATGTAAAGTAGCCCGTATAGGAGATGTTTGGTTGGAAACCTACCTTGGATATAGGATGTAGTTGAAAAATGTTAGACATGTCACATGTCTCAACATTTTTCTAAATGTAATCTCAATAAAATCACTTTATCTAGATGGCTATGATAGCACATTCGGTGGTGGCAAATGGAGAATCACAAAGGGATCCATTGTTGTTGTAAAAAGACTAAACAGTGATACCTTGTATCGAACGCCAGCTAAGATAATAGTAGTTGAGGTTAATGTAGTTGAAGATTGCACCATAGATATATAGCATATGCATCTTAGCTATTTGAGTGAGAAGGGACTTGATACTCTAGCAAGGAAAAAACTTCTTCTCATCAAACATAATTCTCTTAAACCTTGTACTCATTATCTAGATGGTAAGCAACACAGAATCTCTTTTCGTAGTTCTCCTGCACATAGGAGGTCATATGCTTTAGATTTAGTCCACATTGATGTTTACACCATGGATTCTAGAACTCTTGGTGGTTGTTTATACTTCATCACATTTATTGATGATTATTCTTGAAAAGTGTGGATGTTTGCTTTAAAAACAAAAGACCAGGTGATTGATGTCTTCAAACACTTTCATTCAAGTGTTGAAAGAGAAATTGGTAGAAAATTGAAATGTGTAAGAGTAGATAATGGTGGTGAATATAGGGTCCACAACTTAATAGGGTTGAAAAGATAATGCCTAAGACTCCACAGCATAATGGGGTTGCAGAAAGAATGAACAAAACAATTATAGAAAGAATAAGGTGTACGCTCTCTCAAGCTAAACTACCTAAAGCCTTTTGTGGTGAAGCTATGAGAACTACTGTAGACTTAATTGACTTTTCTCCTTCAGTTCCTCTTGATGGTGGTATTTCTAACAAAGTTTGGAAAGGGAAAGATATCTCTTATGATCCCTCTAAGCTTAATGGAAAGTCAAAATAGTGTATCTTTCTAGGTTATGGCCATGAGGAGTTTGGTTACAAACTATGGAATTCCATAGATAAGAAAGTTATTAAAAGTCGAGATGTTATTTTCTTTGAAGACTAAACAATTGAAGATCTTGAAAAAGGAAGAAAAATTAGTGCCAATTGCCAAATATGATCTTGTTATTGACTTAGAGCCTATTACAAAGTTGCTAATGATGGGGGAGATGCAAATATTGATGATGAAGACAAAGATGATGTTCCTATTGACCTAATTCCATTACAATTAGAACCACCTACTGAGCTTTAGATGAGAAGGTCTACTAAACAACCTCATTCCTAACAAAGATACCCCCTATCTGAGTATGTGTTATTGACTGATGAGGGAGAGCTAAAGAGCTATGAGGAGGCCATCTCACTTGAGCATAAGGAGAAATGGTTGAAAGCCATGTAAGAAGAGATTTAGTCCTTCCACGAGAACCATACCTTTGAGTTATTAAAGCTACCACAAGGCTAGAAAACACTCAAGGATAAATGGGTGTTTAAGTTGAAAGTAGATGAAAATATCTCATAGCCAAGGCACAAGGGAAGGTTGGTTATCAGAGGTTTCAATTAAAAGAAGGGAGTTGATTTTGAAGAAATAGTTTCACTTGTGGTCAAGATATCTTCTATCTAGGTTGTACTTAGGCTCGCAACCAATTTAAATTTATAAAATGAGCAACTTGATGTAAAGACCACCTTCCTTCATAGTGATTTAGAGAAATAAATCTATATGGAATAGCCTAAGGGCTTTGTAGAAAAAGGTAAAGAAAATCCTGTTTGTGGATTGAAAAAGAGTTTGTATGGCCTTAAACTGGATCCCAGGCAGTGGTATAGGAAATGTGATTCTTTCATGGTTGATTATAGGTATGTCAAAAGTTCGATTGATCATTGTGTGTTTGTGAAAAAAATTCATTGATGGTGATTTCATTATCTTACTGTTGTATGTGAATGACATGCTAATTGTTAGCCATGATACTAAGAAAACTAAAGATCTCAAAAGAGAGTTGGGCAAGTCCTTTGCTTTTGAAGGATTTAGGTGCTGCAAAGCAAATCCTTAGCATGAGAATTACTTATGACAATAAGAATGGGAAGTTATGGTTGTACCAACAAAGGTATATTGAGAAAGTGTTAGAGAGGTTATACATGTGCAACTCTAAACCAATTAATACTTCACTTGCAGGTCATTTTAAATTAAGTTTGAAGCAATATCCTATTAGTAAGAAAGAAAAAGAAAAAATGGAAAAGGTTCCTTGTGCACCTACTATTGGTAGTTTGATGTACGTTGTGGTTTGCATAAGGTCAAATATTACTCATGCAATTGGTGTTATCACCTAATTTCTCTCTAGTCCTAGTAAAGAACATTGACAAATAGTGAAGTGGATACTTAGATATCTTAAGGGTACTTCTAAATTCTATTTATGTTTTATATTAGTAAACCTATGTTAAATGGTTGCACATATGTCGATACGGTTAGTGATGTGGATTCTAGAAAGCCTACTTCCAAATAATGATGACTTTTGCTAAGGGAGATGTGTCATGATAATCTAAATTGCATAAATGTGTTGCATTGTCTTCCATAGAGGCTGAATATATTGCTATTACTAAAGCATGAAAAGAGCTCTTATGGTTGTAGAATTTCCCACTAGAGTTAGATCATAGCCAAGAGAAACATGTGTTGCATTGAGATAGTTAGAATGCAATCTATCTCAGCAAGAATACGACCTTTCATTCTAAGTCAAGGCACATTGAAGTGCAATATCATTGTATTTTAGAAGCATTAGAGATCAAGTGGTTATCACTTCAAATAATCCATATTAATGATAATGGATTAGATATGATGATTTAGACTTTACCCTTAGAGAAATTTGCTCCTTGTATGAAGAAAACGGGTTTGGTTAAGTGTTACCCTACTAGTTCGCAAGGTATAGATTTGTTAGGTAGGTCACTCACTAGTGGGCCCACCACAACTATATATATATTAATAAAATAATATGTTTATTTTATTATTGTGACTTTTTCTACAAGTTAAAAGATATGTGATGTCTTTTTTGAGCCTTTAGACATATCTCTTTCTATACATATAGAGATATAGATAAAACTCATGAGAATATTAGAAGATAGAAAAATAGCACAATGGCAAAAAGAGAAGAAAACTTTAGTAAGAGATTTAGAGGACTCATTAAGTTCCTTTTGGGTCAAATTTTTGTATGTTGTTATTGGTTGTGTGAGCTACACATTGATGTATATTGCTTGGGCTAAGATACCATTTTATGGGCTTTTATTATATTATTATTCATCATTATTGGTTAAGATTCAGTATTTGTTGATCCCTAATTCATTAGGATGAACTTATATTAGTGTACCCATTATTTTCATAATAATGGAGATTTTTACTGAACTACATCTCATGGTTTTTCTCTACGCTAGGATTTTTCAAGTTAAAAATTTATGGTGTTTACTTATTTTATTTTACTTAAATATTTTATTTGTTGCTTGCTATTTTGTAGAGCTATATTAATTGTACAGGAAAAAAAAGATCTTACACGCTTCCGTTATATATATATATATGCTCTACTCGTGTGAATCCCTTTTTACCTACAGAAATAAATATATTAAAAGTAAGATTACTTAGACTCGTTGGAATATGAGATTTATACAGGACACAGACCTATCATATCTTTAGATTTATATTTTCACAACAGGTACCAAAATATAATGTGAACTAATAAGTAAACTATGCAAGAGCTTCCACTGTAGGAACTACCACAACAAAATATTTTATTAGTGCTACGTGAGCTAGATGGAGGCGAGTCTCTCGCCTCTGTCATGTAATTTTTCCGTTTCGTACAGCTAGGACGGGCCGATGGAGAAAATATTATATTTACTTTAGCATATATATATAAATATGTATATAGGTTTAATTATATTAAGCGGATAGTAATGCATTTAACTTCATATTTTATAATATATCTTTGCAACTAGTTTATCTGCTTTCTACTATAAATTATAAAATTCTCTTTCTTATAAATTTCCCTCCAGTTTGTCGCCTTCTCCTTTTTTTTTAAAATTTTTTTCACTTATTTTTTAAATTGTTTATACATTATATTTTTTTTTTCTTGGTCAAGTATAATGTTTTCTTTCTTTTTTCAATCCATAGCCATGCATGCATTTTTCATATTTTAATTTTACTTTGTTAATATTATATTTAGTTTTTACACATTTAATACGGTGCATACATTCTAGTATATATATATGTGTATAGGAAAACACAATATTTTTGTCCTTTTGACTGCATCAATAGAAGAAATTGCAAAATATCTCTCTAAATATTTATCTAGTGCGAATTTATCTCATAAACTTTTTAAGTGAGCTTTTTTACCTTTTCAAATTTTAAAAAATTAGTACATTTATGTAGACTTAACATTTTCAGTTAGAAAAAAAATAGAGAGAGTTGTAAAATATCTTCTTGAATTTTTATTTATATGTTGATTCACCTTCTAAACTTTTATGTATATATGAATTTAGTCATAAATTCATAGAAAAATTTTAATTGTTTTCAACTATGGGAAAATTTTTAAAAGTTTAAAGAGTTAAAAATTTTACCTTAAAAGCCGATGTTGTGATTTAAAAGCTAGGGACGAACCCGGTAAAGGTTGAGTAATTTGCAAATTCTCCGTATCAATAATTGCATTGGAATATTGGATTATATGGACTTAGGAAGATATGGAAACAAGACGAAGAGAGCGATACAATATTGATAAGAACAAATTGAACGATTTGCACAGGACCATGGCCATGACAATGAGACAAAAACAACAACGTTGTACCAATGCTTTACATTGGAATTATATATGTGGACCACATGACTCGCGTTCTTATCGCCTTCACGTCACATATTTTTACTTTATTTTAGTTTTTAAAAAGTGTTTCTAGACTAGGTATATTGATATTATTTCGTGGACCGTCTAAAACTAAGACTAAATTATAATATTATGGTTACAATTGAACAGCAGAGAAAATGGAAACAGCTGTAAGTCATAAGCTTTATATTCATTACGATATTTAGTGCGAATATTTTACTTGTATATCTCTCTTTCTCATAATTTCTCCCACACCACTCTCTTAGATTATCTTATGTTTTTCTGTTTTTTAAATATTTTAAAAAATTTTCATACATTGTACCTTTCTTCCATTAACCAAGTGTAATTTTTCTTTCTTTAATTCTTTAATCACAAGTCATGCATGTATTTTAATATTTTAGTTTTACTTTGTTAATATTATACTTAACTTTTGTGCACATAATATGGTATAGCAATGCGGTGAAGGAGATGACAGATACTTTTATACAAAACTGAGAATGAAATTAGCGAATAATACTTTCGTAATTTTGGTAATTTTGGAAGGTTTTGTTTTCAGGATCCTAGCTCAACCAGAAATTAACCAGTGACAAAGTCCTTTGTTTAGGTGGTTAAAATTGCAATTTTTTTTTCTAATTTTGAAAATTATGGAAATTGTAATAACTTTTAGTTAAAATTTCCATTTTAATGCCACTTGTGGCAATTTTCTTACCCTTTTACTTATTTTATATTTAAAGGATTTTAAAAATTGTTTCCTGTTTCTGAAAAAGTTTAGGTTTTCAGTAAAAATTGCATGTCTTAGGTGAATATTGGGTCTTTTGTTGATTTAAAATCAGGATAATGTCACTAATAGTTTTCGAACTTTAGCAAAATATAATTAGGTATATAAACTTTGAAATTGATCAACTTATTATTTGAATTTTGAAATTGATCAATTTAATATCTAAAAAAAACTTAACGAAAGTATCGTTGGCATAAACAAAAGATTTTCATGTACTAATAAATTGGTCAACTTTAAAATTGATGTATTAAATTAATCAATATCAAACTTTAGGTATTTAATTGCATGTATTATGAAAGTTTATATTTTATTTATGACATTAACCCTTTATGATATGATCGAATACTCTCTATCTCTTCTCCTTTATCCAAAATTAGTGTTGCTAATGAAATTAAGAATATTGATTCCTCTTTATTTGGATATTCTTTGAATGAATAAACACATGAAAGTTCTGTTGTGTCATATAGCAAAAAGAACCGTATATTTATCTTTTAATTACATTTTTATTTGTTACTCTGTAATCAAATAATATTAATACAAATTTTTTTAAGTGTGATTAATCATATTTGAACCATCCTCGCGTTGTGATAATGATAATAATAACAACAACAACAACAACATTGGATTGGATGCGGAGGACTGGGGAAGAAATGGAAACAAGACGATGAAAGCGACGCGACATTAATAAGAACCATTGAACATTTTGCAAAAAGACGCTATCCATGACAATGAGGCGACGTTATACCGAATTTATTATGAATGACACGCGGAAGGGTAATGTAAGGAGCACACACGAGTAGAAAAAAAAGAAAAGAAAAAAGAAAGAGTCTCTGAACAAGATATATTATCATTATTGTTATTTCTTTGTGTACCCTCTAAAGCTAAAGCTATAACTCAATTAATAATATTACGGATACGAGCATACATCAAAGAAAAGGGAAACAGATGGAACAACCCAGAAGTTTACTTGCAATAGAATCCTCAAAACAATAATACTGTATAGCCATTTTATGTCTAGTTATAGATTGATAAAATTGGGATTAAGTTGCTATAGTTAAATATTAGAAAAACACAATGAAAATCATTATACTAGCTTTCTTAGAGATTTTAATATATACAGATATATATATTTTATCATAACACAACTTTTTAAAATATACCCATAAGGTGGTGATATATAAATGCCTCCATATTAGAGCAAAGCTACCACTAGTAAAAAGGGGAGTTTGATAGTCGAATTTTTTCGTCTCAGTAGATCAAAATTTCAACTTAATAGGGCTATTGAGGTGAAAATTTTGTCTCAAAATTTTGCATAGTAAGGCTTGCCGTGTTAAGGAAAAGAAGGCCAAATTTGCTACATTATTTTTAGATGAGACGAATTTGGCCTCAAGAAAAATTAGAGATGAAATTCGCCTCATTTGAATAGCATGAAGTGAAAATCGCCTCATCACATGGCTGAGTGCCATGCCATCCAATGAGGTGAATTTCACCACTAATTTTTGTATATGTTTTTTTTAAAAAAACACCTTGCATATTTCTTTATGGAAATTATAAATTATTATATTCAAATTTTATTAATATTGATAATTTATGAAAATTTTATGATTAATATTACAAATTGATTAATATTAATATTTTATTTAAAATATTCGATTGATAATCATACTTAATCTTAATTTAATTTTTTACTTTAAACATTACAAATAGTAAAAATATTATGATATTATAAAAATTCTCTAACCCCATTTCTATATTACGTAGTTGTCAAATCACATGTCATATGCCAAGTTCGTGCAGACATCCTAAATTGGCATTTAATTAATTACCACATGTTACTCGCATTAGATAACTCCCCTATAAATATCTGAGCATCTAATATTGGAACTTTATATGCTGATTTAACATATTATTAAACTCTATACGTGTCATGCAATTAAACACAATAAGCATGTGTTGCAAAATAATATATATTTGGTAGATCCTAAATATATGTATAATTTTTTTGAACCACTAACAAGAAGTACCTGAATACAAATTCAATATAAATTAATTAATAAATATACAAATAGTAGCATTTAAGTAACTGTATTTTGTAACAGAAGGTAATAAAACTATTCTATAATAGAAGGTAACCACACAATATAAAAATTTAAAATTAATTTTATTATAACAATATTTGCATACACCATTCTATAATAGAAGGTAACCACTAGCCTATTATCATATATGTGCTATACAAAAGGCTTCATAATAAAACTGCTGTAAAAATTATTAGTTGATTAAGATATAAGCATACTAATTTACATAACATAGAATTTACATTCATAATATAAACAAAATGTTATAGCAAGTTACACTTATTACATAGCGAAAACAGCTATGCAGGTTCCCATTACTAATCCTTATATTGGCACAAAGAGAATACAAAGTCATAGAAGTCTCCATTGGATTATCACTAATTTCCTCGCTTGAAAGCTACCTATTGTACCTTCAAGTTCCCAATGGTCCCAAGGGAGTATAAACCACAACTTAGTATAGGATAGGAGATAAGCTTGTACCATGCACTCCAAAGCAAAGCAATCATAGGGCGAGATCACATGTCAACCATGCTTCAATAATGAGAGTCTCTAAGTAGAGGCATCCCATGCTCATATCCTTTTATATGAATTATACTTGAATATGTGTGAAGTATAAACTCATTTACTTTATATTGGTTTTAGTCTCACCACTTTGTATGGCATTATCTCTAAAGATAAAAAACACTACAGTTTATCTATTAAGTTAAGCTTAGTGAATTATGTTAATGCCATTGACTTTTAATATATATACATATCAATATCTACATATATAAAGTGTAGCCTGATAATTAGATTTATATCTATATACTATTATATGCATATTTTATAGAATTATAGTGGTGTTTACATGTTATGTATTTCTATATTGATATACCTACTATATAGATATGAGAAAATGTTTAGTTTAGTATTCGAATATTGTACAAAAATGCAATTAGATATTTGAATTTTAGTATTTTCAATTTAATAGCTAAATGAACTTTTCATTACTATATTCATTATCCAACTTAACTCCATTAAGTCTGGTTGCTGATGTGAACATTTAAAAAATCACTAAGCAACATAAGTACAAGATACAGTAAAAAAATTGATGGAGGGAGGGGGAGAGAAAGAGATGAAAGAAAAAGGAAAGAGAACGAAGAAGAAAATAATCTAGTAACTCAAAAAATTGAATCTTCACTATTTTTCCTTTTATTTTTTGTGGATATTGCACAGGCATGATAATTATATTGGTGCAACTCACAAATATACAGGTGAATTACTAAAAAAAAAAAAAAGGAAAAACTTAAAGACAAAAAGATTAGAATTTAAAGAAAATCTATGTTTCTGTTAATTTCAATTCGAACCTATCCAAAGTAGGAAACTTCAACATGAGATGAGATTAGTATGTGATTCTTCACAAGGAACATTATATTTGATATTTTTCCTTTAAACGTTTACTAATAATATATGGATTCGACACTTTCTCTCTCTAGCAGTATAGATGGACTTAGCAAGTTTTCTCTAGAAGTGTGTTTAGGTCACACAAAATTGAACCATGGAACTTGCATCACTAGGTTCATGATATTTCTTAATTTTATATAAACCAAATCTTTTACCTCTTGCTTGAGAATTTTTAGGAACTTAAAACACCTGACTTAGTCAATCTCGGCTTCTTCTACCACCACCGCACCAATAATCCCCCAAACAACAATCACACTAACTGCCTTTTGCTGTCACCTGAGAGAGTCACCACCACGCTATAGTAGCCTTCGTGCTTGGGTGAGCTACTTAGGAGAGTCACTACCATAACTTTTTGACTTCTTCTTCCTTCCTTTCTTCTTTTTCCCTCTGTCTCTCCATAATTTTTTTTTACTGTCTTATGCAGGTGTACTTGGTCATGCATCCATGTTAACAGCTAAGCTTCATGAAATTAAGTGGTAGGGTAGAAAATAGAGTCACGAAAAGTTCAATTAGGTATTAAATTCAACTTTCAAAATTCAAGCACCTAATTTTATTTATTTTTGCACAAAATTTTGAAAACTAAATTCGACTCTCTCTCTCTCTATATATATATATCTATCTATATATATCATACACTTGCATAATCAACTAAGTGGGTTTAGCTTTCAATCACTTTTTATTTTATATATATTTTTTCATTTGTTATAATTTTAATATATTTTTAGTAATTTAATGATTTAATCTATCTAATAATGTTTTTTTAAATTAACTATTATCAATTAATAAGAAAAATAACACCTTTCCCTAAAATGATAGTAACAAATAATAACTAACCACAATCTTATTTAAAGAAAAAAATATATATAGGTCGAAAATTTATTTAAAAAAAACACTAACACATGGATTACATTTTAGTAACTTTTTCTAATATCTCTTTAAATCTTAGAGTAATAAATTCTAAAACATATAACAACGACACAAAAAGAAAACAAAATCAAAGAAGTCTCCATCAACTTATCTTTTATTTGTTCACTTGAAATTTGCCTATTATGTCATCAAGTTGCGATGGTCCAAAGGGAGTATAAACCATAACTTGTTAAAGGGCAGAAGATAAGCTTTTACTAGGTACTCCAAAGCAAAGCAATCATAGAGCAAGATGATATTCAAAACATGCAACTCAACTAGCACTCAATAACAATAATTTCCAAGTGGAGGCATTTTATGTGCATATCCATATCTTCTTATAACCACAAGTTGATAAAACAACTTACAATTTCCATGTACATGAATCATACTTGTACATGTAGTGAAGTATAAACCCATGTACTTGATATTGTTTTAATCTCACCACTCCATTTAAATGCATATAACATTTATTGACCCATGTTTGAAACCAATAACTAAATATAAACATTTATATGTAAAGCAAATTCAAGGATTCCTTATCATAATAAATAAATAAATAAATAATCATATTTTCTTTTATTGACAACATTGCAATTTCCATTATCCATTGAGGTACCCAAGAAATTTAATGAGGTTGATGAGGTCACCTATTCTACCATGCATTTAAGAAATTTGATATTAAGAGAAGTAAGCATAGATGAGAGTGTGAAGTGAAACTTGTTATTGCCTTGAAATTTTGAATTAAGATGTTTTAAGATGGGATTAACAAATCAGAAGGGCATGATTGACTTGTTTGATTCGAGTTGTGGCTTTGAGATTAGCTTAGTAATGGGAGTTCGTAGAGTTAAGTGCAATCGTGTAAGTACGTTTGGGAAGTCTAGGTGAATGTGATTGACTTGCATGAGGTAACTCGATTTAGTAGATCGCTTTAGTAGATATTTTGTCCTATAGTAGAAACCTTAAAGTAAGTAACTTGTCATAAACACACTAGTCTTAAGTTAAAATTATTCTTTAATAATAACTACAACAGGATGAAATCAGCTATGTTGATCAGATACCACTTTATCAGTTGATATTAGGAAAAACTTAGGTTCTTCTTCAAGTTTCTGTTCATTTTTGAGAGTGATAATAGTAAGGGATAGTGGCAAGTGTTTAAAGTATAAAGATATAGCCTTTTTATTCGTTTATTTTTGCATCTATTTAGATGTTTTTTTTTTCTTAGTGAAAATATAGGAAAATTGTCACACTCAAAAGATAAAGTGCTAAAACAAGTAAAGAGGAAAGCAAAGTTCAAAATAGGAAGAATTCGTAGAAAATAGATTAAGTAATTGAAATCCCTTCAGAAATTGGGAATTTCATTTGAATCCACATATGGGCCAGTTAGACTAAGTCTTCTCAATTAAAGCTGAATCGTTACTTTGTATGGATGGCCATATGGCTCTTTAGGGCATTTAAATGATGTAGGCCTAACACTATAATAAATAAGACTTATTTTGAAAAATTGATTTTTCAATATAAATGCCAAATTTGTCGCAAAACACCATTATGACAAATTCAGTTTGTCATTTTCTTGGTCACAATAAGCTTATCGCAATAAATATATTGTGACAAAATTGTTCTTAGTCATAATAAGATGATGCTTGTTATGATGATTGTATTTTGTCTCAAAAAATGATACAGTGACATGATA
The DNA here is from genome assembly GCA_024138025.1 of Combretum micranthum. NCBI lineage: Eukaryota > Viridiplantae > Streptophyta > Magnoliopsida > Myrtales > Combretaceae > Combretum > Combretum micranthum. The sequence continues at coordinate 27,632 of JAMXBD010001297.1, forward strand.
ATTTGTCCCAATAATTTATTTTTTTCATAATATAGATGTTTTTTTTGTCATAATAGATTAAGATACTGAGACTAATTAAGATGTTTTATAATAGCAAAAAGTTGAACTATGACAAAAAGGATTTTGTTACTAAAGTAATAGTGACAAATTTCTTTTGTAATATGATTTATATTGACTAAAATCCTCTTGTCATTATTTTTTCTGTAGTGATGAAATTAATTCATCACATATTTACTAAGGTGACTGATTTCTATATAAATTTTATGTTATGAAAAATAGAATAATGTCATAGATATTTTATCATGTCAATTTTATTTGTCAAAATATCAATAGTAAGAAACTGTCTTTATGATAAAAGTAAATGTTATGAAAAAATAATTTGGTGATGAAATATTATCATTGACAAAATTAATTTTATCAAAATATTTATTGTGTGACTTTATTTGTTTTTCTCATTATTTTATAACATAAAGAAATTTTTATGACATTATAGAAAGGTATGTTAACACTATAAAGAAATCAACTTATGGTACAAGATATTACTCTATTGGAATAGAGAAAAATCTTGTAACATGTAGTTACAAAAAGTTGAATTTATTTTCATTTATTCTATTAAGTAGATCTGTAATTATGTATAGATAATTATATATATGTATAAGGAGCATTATAATTATCCCAATTAATGTATTATAATTACCTAATAAACCAAAATGCAAAAATCAAATTTAAAAAAGATAACAATGCCTAACATGTGAAATTAAAATTTCCTCCATTATGACTTTAAAAAACGTAAGATAGTTATTTCTTTCTTCACAGTTGTACAAGTCTTGCATTGTCTAATTTTACTATGAACTCAATAAACACACCTATAGAAAAAGGAAAAAAAAAGAAAAATATTAGATTAAAATTTTCAATCTTCTTTAAATTTTATCCACTTGCACAATATCTCTCATGAAACATTCTTCCCCAACCTACGTATAAAAAACATATACATTAGTAATGTAATGCTTTAGTTTTTAATTGAAATATAGAATTCTTAAAATATCGTATAAAACCAAAGAAAATTCTAAATATAACATACGCCAATTGCAAAACATTCTTAAAGATTACATATTTCATTTCAAAATTCAAATATTTGATTTAGTATTTTCAATGGAACAAGCTAAATCATGTTGGGTACCTTTAATTTCTAATGTAAATTTTAAAAGAAAAACAAATTGAATAATAAGTAACTCACAAAAATTGATCAATTTAATAAAAAAAATTATCAAAGGCATAACTAACCAAAATTTTCAAACTTTATCTTGAACTTACAATATATGGAAACAAAAGATTATTTAAAAAAAGAGAGAAGATGGAGGAGAGCAAATAGCTTGTTAGCTTAATGTGATGTAGGCTTTGTGTTGCCAAGAGAGAAAGAGAGTTAGGGTCAAGTCTATAGAAGAGAATATAAAAAAAATAAAAGAACACATTTCATTGTTTTGGTGCTAACTTATTTAAATGAAATTATTTTTCCCTTCCATGTGAATTTTTCCTTGTCTTCTTAAATCAAGAGTTCTCCCCTATAATTATTTTTTAGTTTGACTTTTTGTGCATTGCTCCAAATATACTACCTATTCGATTTAAATAGTTAGAACCTTGCATAATGTGTGAACTTTTTAAAAAATATTATAAATAGACAATATATATTATCATTTATATAATTATTGATTTAAAAAGTTATAATCCTTTGAATTATGAAAAAATAACATTATATATCAAAGATCATTTAATTTATATAATAATTTATACAATTATTGATGGGAAAAATTGATAAGTGATGAATGAATTATAACATTTTTTATTTAACATTGAGAATTTACCATATGTCAACTACAAAATTCTAAAATCTAGTAAAACTATATTACTTTGATAACCTTTATAAGTAATAGTCAATTGATACAAGTATGGAACAAAATAAATAAAGTAGATTTATATTTCTATCAACAAATGAGTACATCACCACAAACACTCTATTATGATTATCATTCTAATTTATAACTAAACATGTTATTATAAATAACATAATCAAATGCCTGTGTCTCATAAATATAAAAGTTTAGATGCATTTAATGGATACTAAAGTAGTAATCCTATAACATTGATTGAAATATATACATATTGTATGCATCGTACATTGTATGAGATATTTATATAATTTCATATTATGTAATATTATATCCCATGTCATATACAATTGTGGATTACAGTTAGAACTATTAAGGGTTTATTTATATCTTTGTTCAATTAGGGTATAATTTCAATCACAATCCATCCTTCAACATTGGAATCAAAATTCAAGTTAAAGGGTGAATTCTCTCAATTTGTTGGAATTGTGTTTCAAACTTTTAAAATTATATCTATATGTAAAGAAAGGAAATAGACATAAAATCATAATGGAATTTTAGGTTCACTCTCATGTATAAAATACATTGATAAGGTTTAGTGATGTTGATGAACTAGATTTATTCTTATGTTATGAGTGCTAAAATGTACTTCCATTGGTTATTTTGTTGATAAATATTATAAATTTAGCACTTAAATCATTAAGTTGTGCTTTTAGGTCTTTAAAGAGATATTTTACAAAAAGAAAGAAAAAACAGGTCAAAATGCAAAGTTTGGAAGCAAAAAGTGGTCAACACAACATAGACATGCCGTCTCTTTCAACCATGTCGAGTAAAAGCATGATCAAGGGTAAAATTTTGAGTTTTAGCAAGACACAACCACGACATGACTTGTCACCAACCGTGTCAATCTAGGAATTCAATATTACAAAGGACACAACTTAGACACAATCTGTCACTAGTCATGTCATTCCAAAGAAGAGACCACAACTTGTTACACCACTCAGGAATAAGCCATGTCTCAGTCGTGTCATTTCTCATGTCATGAAAAAGCTAGACATACTTGGAAGGCACGACTTGTCACTAACCATGTCAATCCAACATAACGTTATTTTTGGGAAATGGCTTCATAAAGGAAAAGTAACCTCCTATTCACTTAAAGAAACGCATGTTGGACATTGAAGGGGTTTTACTTCTGATAGCTAAGAGATCTATAACTTCCCATTCCTAATAATAGACTTTCACTCCTCTAAGCTTGAAGATCATCCATACAAAGGAGCATGGACAAAAGGGACAAAAAAAGAAAGGAAGATCTAAGAGTACTAAAACTCGTAGGTGTTTTGTTTAGCAAGTCATTTTGAGAATATTTTCTAATTGTAATCACGGGTTGTATTTGATTTGAAGATGAAGACTTCTCCGTGGAGTATACTCTTTCGTTTAGATTTTGATGAACTCTAGTTTTATTATGTGACATGTTATTATCTATTTTTATATTATTGCTTGAATTCTTATATTCAATTATGTTATGCTTTCTTGTCTTAAATTAATAGTCCTGAATATTAGTTCTTGTTCTGATATTCATGCAATTTAATAGAAATATTATTTGTATGATTAGATCTGCATAATTGAAAGGAGTTAAATGAGATACTAGACATAGATCGGCATGATTCTTCGGGATTACTATGAAGCATAATAAGGGGATTCTGGAATGATAAAGCTATCTAAGGGGTTTTAATGAGGAATAAATTCCAATTAATCAACCAAGGATAAGGTTCCAATAATCTTGAAAGAGATATTGAAATACTTTAGGAGTTCTCATCATTCAAGAAAATTAACACAATATTAAAATTATTTTTTGCAAAATCACATATCACCTAGTGGGAATTCAAAGTCTAAATAGTTTTTACAATTCAGATTATTTCTCTAATTTACTTGTGTTGTTTTATATCTTATTAAATCACTATCATTTGCAGTTGAATAATAGAAGAATGGTAAGTATTAGTACTTATTAGTCCCAATGAGATCGACACTGTACTCTAAATCTATACTACTGTCATCAATAGGTATAATTGCCTCAAGTATAGTCATAGCAAGATTTGAGTGTAAGTTTTAACTTGTGGCTATCAGACCGATATAAGATGTTTTCCTAAAATTCTTGATACTTATTGTTATCACCTACTAATAGAGTTGGAACAGATCAAGGTCTTAGCTACACTATACACAAAGAGTTGTTCGATACAATCACTCTGATAATCAAATTAGCAAATATATAGGAGTATGGAAGTAATCATAGTAGAATAAATTTTTGGATGTTCCCGTTCTATCTACTAGGGACTTCTCATGTTGTATTTATAAAGGAGTAGTTTAAGATAGTTGGGATAAGCCATGTTAACAGTCATTGTTTGCTATAAAGCCTTTTGAGCCCAATCCAACCTACTTGCCAACATAGGCTGACCTTCCCAGTCCAAAGATTGGTGAGCCCACCAAAATAGTTGGGCCTCTATAAGGCTTGACAACCATTTCCCATAGCCACATCCTCCTAAAGGAAAACTACTTCATTTGATTTGCTAACCACTAGAACCCACTATTTCCTTTAACGAAGTATGCTTCTAGAAAGGCTCCTAAATTATCGGACTACACTTGCCTATAATGGATAGGGGCACTTCCCTTAATAAACAGGGGGAAGTTTCCTATTATAGATAAGTATACTATCCTAAAGAAGAATATATACTCGACTATATAAGGGTAATCTAGCCAATAATAGTGTTAAGTTCACTTTATCCACTCTAACTCTATCTTGCTATTATGCATCATTTCCACTTATTGACTTAAGCATCGAAGTAAGGGAGTTAGACATACCCTTAGCACTTACTAAATTGTTTTTGTCTTGCTAGCCTTAAGGCCTACCTAATTTATAGTGGAGTAAACCACAGATCCAAAGGATCCAAAGAGTACTGACAAAAACTTTCTTGGAACAAGTCGCATTGTGGTGAATGAAGAACATCATAACAATTGTTAAAGGAGAAGCCACTAAGCCAAAAAATATGTCAAGTGTTTTTAGGGGTTGGGATTTACAAAGGTCAATCCTTAGCCGAGCTGAATGAGTAGTATGTCTAGCAAATTGACCATGTTTAAGCAGACTCATGAGCTCTTCTTACTCCTATGGTTGTATTTAAGATTGATAGTAAATGTAGGCCTATTGACAATTAAATTGGCTCATACTCTAAATAGGTCAAGCTATGCTTGAGGAGTCCTTGGCAAAATTTGTCTATCAACACTTGTAATGATTAAAGATGCAATCGAAGTGGGTTTGATATGGGTTTTAAAAATTCTAAACCTATCCTAGTACCCTATGGGGTCTTTTAAATCCATACCAAACCATATTGGGTTAAGGTGAAGAATTTCCATCTTGTGAAGCTTAGCTTTGTTAAAAAAAATGATAAAATAATAAATATATTCCTGTTTGAGTGAAGTTCACTGTTATGACTCTATTTGTTATGAATAGGCCAATTTTGTAAATCATAAGTTCCTAACAACCTTTATTTTAATTATTTGTTGTTATTACTTGCTTAAGTGCTCTTATTAGGCCCTTTTAGTGTTAGTTGGTGCCATTCATTTGGTGATTTAAGTTGTGATTTTTGTTTAAAGATTTACTTAGGTTTGTTGCTATACTCTCTTCTTTAGATTTCTTGTATCTAACTACTTTAATTTTTTAAGCAATAGACACTTTATATGTTTTTAGTGATTTTATCCATCTTTTTTCTTCAAGCATAAATAGCTAAGTTAGTGGGGGATTTTTAATATGATTCAAGTCTCAAATCTCAAATGGATAAATAGTCATTTAGTTGGTTACTCTTAAACATCAAGCTTTTACCAAACATAGATGAAACAAATTTTCTATAATTTGCTAGTTCAAAGGGAAAAAAGTAAAAAACTCTTTGATATCATCGAGAATAATTACCTTTTAAAAGAGGGAACATTTATTGTGATTGAGTGCCAACATTTAAGAGGTAAAATTAAAAAATGTTTTTAGTAACATGGAAGAAATCAGGATGAAAATACTAGGGTTTTCTAGTCTAATCTTTTGTTCTAAAGGTATAATGCCTAAGAATTTTCACACTAGTATACAACAATAAAATGGAAAATATGAATTAGAGAGTGAACTTAGGACCCAATAAAAATCCTAGAATGAATCTGTCATGCCCCATAGGGTACCCTAAATGTAACAGTCCACCACATGCCATATAAGATTCCCGAATTACCACCTTAGTCTTTCGAGAGTCTCATATAGATGTAAGGCGTACCTTTACACAATAGAGTACAAGTCCGAATGGAGATAAAAAGCTTAATTTGGCATGTATAGGCAATAGGATATAATTCATGAAACATATACAAATATTACAAAATTCTAAGGGGCATTCCCCCGCAAAAGAATATTTAACGGTCCATTACAGTCATCCAAGTCTTAGAAGTTTTCTATGGAAGTCTAATACAAAAATTACAACTTCTAGGGAAAACTCCTAGCTTCGGTACCTGTTCAGCTGGGTCTCTTCGCCTAAGCCATAAATGTGTAAGCTGCAAAAGGAACGGACTGCAGGGACGTAAGCTAACTAGCTTAGTGAGTGTAATCTCCCACAAAAACATTTATGTCACAACAATTCAATCAAGTTATTAATCAAGCAAGTGTATGCATCAAACACATGAGTTCAACATATATAGGATCAACCGGAAATCATATGTGGATGGATTGCGCCCTCCATCCCAGGTTAGCAGATTAACGAATCCTGCAGTACTAACAATATCCCGTTATGGATCACGGCTAACCTACGATTATTCGATGTCGTTTATGGTTCGACTAACCTACGATTATTCGATGTCGTTTATGGTTCACGACTAACCTACGATTATTCGATGTCGTTTATGGTTCACGACTAACCTACGATTATTCGATTCGTTTTGTTCACGACTAACCTACGATTATTCGATGTCGTTTATGGTTCACGACTAACCTACAAATGCTCATGCTCCATCCCCTTGTGATATGCACATGTCAATTTATCATTAACTCAGTAGTTGATTAAGCCAATTTACTTAGGCGATCAGTCAATTTATCAACAATCCATCATAACTAACTTACAATCAAAGTTTATCACCAAGATTCGATATTCTTAATTTGTGTTCTCACATCATCATCAATCATAAGTTTCCCATTAATCCCCATCATTCATATTCCATTCAATTGGCCTACATTCTAGTGCACTACTTACAAGCACATACAATAAATGAATTGGAAGAAAAACTCACTCCGCCATCAGTACTCCGGTCTTCTAGTAATAATAGTCCGGAGGTAACTCGTCACCGTCCACGGTTCACCTATTCATATAAGAAATTACCCTAATAAGTATTCTATCAACTTAGGACACTAAAACTCTAAGGAAACTTAGTGAAATCAGAATTCGCGTCATTCCGAAGTTCGTTTTAAAATGGCCATAACTTGGTCGTTTTAAGTCGGAATTTCGCAAATTTTATACCGATTTCTATCTACTTCGAAGAGATTCTAATATGAGGTTTAAATCAAGTTTTGAAAATATCTAAGCCGGATTGAGGATCAGATCTGTACAGCAGTTTGTCAATTCCAAAATGCGGTTTTCATGAATGCATTTGAGATTCCTAAGTGTAATATGATGCTAAATGCAATGGTAATGATTTCCCTATCATGAATGTCATGATGTGAACCTAAGGAGTCTATGTTCTTATAACTTTTTAGATTTAACGATTTTTAGAAAACAAACTTTCCTTAGAAACCATTTCCTCTCAATGTTTAGTAAGTGAGTTTACTACATTTGACCACATCTACATTTACATGGATTTCCTTTAGAAAAACTCTACTTTATTTAAAGAAATTTTGACCCTTATATTAGTTATATCCTAAGGCCTTTATTTCTTTAATAAAATTCACATTTATAAACTTTTAAGTGGGTCTTTTACTATGGGGTTTCCAAAAATCCGAATTTACAAAAGTTCATTTTCAAGTTGATTCCTTTAGGAAAAATATATTTTATACTTGAAACTTTAAGTATCTATTATACCTATATCCTAAGGACTTCATTTATTTAAGAAAATATCATTTTTGAAGTTGGAAAAATAGTGTTTTCTAACCCTACATCCATTATTACGAATTTGGTTTTCATAACTTTTAACTCAAAACTCCTATGGACTTCATTTCTTGTTTCCAACATTTTCTTTAGTAAAAACTCCTTTAGACTCATGAAAAATACTACTAAACATTATCTATTACCCATAGGCTTCATTTCTCTTATAAAATATATTTAGAAGTTGTTAAAAGTGTTTTTGACCTTGGTTTTCAAAGTCATCCGAATTTTCAAAAGTCTTTTTCTTGTAAAGTACTTTTCTTTTTGACTTCATGGACCCATCTATTATAGATCTATATACTAGAAAGTCATTTACTAAAGACAAAAGTATTAAAGACTATTTATGCACATAAGACAAAATAATAATGAAACCTTAATGCCTATATGATCATGAGTAATAAGATGATGGATCTACTTTATCAAAAGCTTAAATGAGTTTTAAAAACATAAAAACCATATTTTTATAAAAGATCCTTTGTTTAAAAGACTTTTTGATGGATAAAAGTAAAGCTTTTGGTATGAAACTTCTTTAAAAGATAGATCTACTTTGTAATGGTTCGGGATTTTTGTTTTGATATCTCATTGTTCCTACTAAAAGATCATGGGAACATGGAGTTGAGATATCCAAAAATCACTTAGCCATAACAAAGTTTCATGAGTGGAAGTAGTGGATCTTTACTTACTTGAAGTGGATGGAAGATAAGAAGAGAAAAATAGAAGTTGTGTGGATGTGTGAGGGGCTCCAATTTCGGCCACAAGGGGAAAAAGAGAGGATTGAGCTTTTTACACTTTGTAAAATTTGGAAAGTGAAGAATGAGGAGAGAGAGAGTAAAGTAGTTTATATAGGAGTTGAATTAGGTTAAATGAATAAGAAAAGAAATAAAAAAAAATCAAATGGAGCATGGATGGGGGGGGGGGGGGGGGGGGGGGGGGGGGGGGGGGGGGGGGGGGGGGGGGGGGGGGGGGGGGGGGGGGGGGGGGGGGGGGGGGGAGTGAAGTGAAGGACAAAAGTTATGGAAGAATGGGTTTGATTGATGGTAAGGTTAGACTTGTAGGGTGGCTAATAGGTAGTGTAGGTGTACTTTATGAATAGTAATGAATAGTTGACAAGACAATTTAATTTCCGGTAGTAATGAAATACGAATAAAAAGGCTATAACTGTATTTTTCATAAACCGGAAAATTATGAAAAATATATTTTTGAAATCCTTATTTTATTTCGGTTCAAATGAGTACTCATAAGTATATTTTTGAAATTCTAGTTCCGGGGCACGTTTTTCTATAATGGGTCTCGGGATGACCCGGAATTGAAATTTTCTTAAAATCAATATTTTCTTAGTTTGAAATATATTCAAGAATTATAATCAAAAGTAAATTTTCTTAGAAAAGTTTATTAATTGGAAACCGAGGAAAAGCCGGAATTAGGGTTCCTAGTTCTCACTCCAGGCTTGAGCTATTCCGGTTTAGGGTTTTGGTTTCCGGTTCTAGGGTTATCTTAGCTACTTGAAAAACCGGGGTTTACAACCTACCCACCTTAAAAAGAGTTTTGTCCTCAAAACTGAACTGACGTACCTTGATTCTCAAACAACTCGGGGTATTTCCTTCGGATTTCCTCTTCGGCTTCCCAAGTCGCTTCCTCAGAAGTGTGGTTTCTCCACAATACTTTAACATATCTAATCTCTTTATTCCGAAGCTTCTGAGTCTTCTTATCCAAGATTTCTACTGGGTGCTCTTCGTAGGTGAGATTTTCCTTTAACCGAATCGGTTCCAACTCCACTATCCGCTCAGGGTCAGGTACATACTTCCTTAACACTGATACGTGGAACACATTATGAACTCCCGACAAATTCGGCGGCAGGCTAGCCGATAGGCCAAATCTCCCACTCTTTCCAAGATCTCAAAAGGTCCAATATACCTTGGGCTTAATTTCCCTTGAGCCCGCATTCTCTTTATGCTCTTGATTGGGTTTATCTTCAAATAGACATGATCGCCTACTTGAAATTCCAGCTCTCTTCTCTTCAGATCAGCCCAACTCTTCTGTCTGTCTTGAGCCTCTTTCATTTTCTGTTGAATAACCCGGACTTTATCAGCTGCTTCTTGAACCAATTCAGGACCAATAGCTAGCTTTTCCACATCATCCCAAAACAGAGGGGACCTACAACGCCGTCCATATAGGGCTTCGTATGGTGGCATCTGAATGGTTGAGTGGTAGCTATTGTTATAGGCAAACTCAATTAGGGGTATATGATTATCCCAACTTCCTTTGAATTCCAATATGCAAGCCCTTAACATGTCCTCAAGGTCTGAATGGTTCGCTCAGACTGTCCATCTGTCTGAGGATGGTAGGCAGTACTGAAATGCAACTTGGTGCCTAGGCTCTTTTGTAGGCTCATCCAGAACTTTGAAACAAACCTTGGATCCCGGTCTGAAATAATCCCTGCTGGTATACCGTGAAGTCGCACAATTCCTTGATGTAAATCCTAGCCAATTTGTCCAATGAATAGGTCATATTAATTGGTAGGAAGTGTGCTGACTTCGTCAAACGATCCACTATAACCCAGACCGCATCACATCCAGTGGATGTCCTCGGGAATCCACACACAAAGTCCATTGAAATTTGATCCCACTTCCATTCGGGGATAGGTAGTGGCTTTAATAATCCACCTGGCCGTTGATGTTCACTTTGACTTGCTGACAACACGCACTTCATAACATAATCTGCCACATCCCTCTTCAATCCATTCCACCAATAGTGGCTTTTTATGTCCTGATACATCTTTGTACCTCCCGGATGCCCGTGTAACCGGAGTTGTGAGCTCGCTCATGATCTCTTTTCTCAATTCTCATCTTCCGGTACACACAATCTTCCTTTCATTCTAACCACTTCTTCATCATCCAGGGTAAAGTCACTATACTTCCCTTTGCACTTCTTCTTTGATCTTTTATCGCCTCATCATATCTTTGGGCTTCCTTAATCCTGTCGATCAAAGTGGGTTCCATAACCAAATTTGCTATCTCCACTTCGACATCTTGCCCTGAATTCAATTCTTAACCTTTCGAATTCCTTTATCAGCTCTTTTTGCTCTGTGATTAGGCTGCCACTTCTCCATAATTCTTTCTGCTCAAGGCGTCAGCACAGCATTTACCTTTCCCGGGCAGTAATTTATTCCCAAATCATAGTCCTTGATGAGTTCCAACCACCGTCTCTGCCTCATATTTAACTCCTTTTGTGTGAACAAATACTTGAGACTCTTGTGATCTGTGTACACTTCACATCTTTGCCCATACAAATAATGTCTCCATAACTTCAAGGCAAAAACCACAGCGGCCAATTCCAAATCGTGTGTGGGATAGTTCTGCTCATGAGGCCTTAATTGCCTGGAGGCATAGGCAATGACTTTCCCTTCTTGCATCAGTACACAACCGAGGCCATTCCTAGAGGCGTCGCTATGCACTGTGTACGGCTTTTCAGGATCGGGCAATACCAAAATTGGAGCTGATACTAAGCGCCGTTTCAACTCTTGGAAACTTTGCTCCCTCTTATCTGTCCATTCGAATTTCTCATTCTTTTGCGTCAGTTGAGTCAAAGGTTTGGCAATCTTGGAGAAATCCTTTACAAACTTGCGGTAATAACCAGCCAAACCTAGGAAGCTTCTCACTTCGGTTACCGTTTCGGGCTGTTTCCAATCCACTACAGCTTGATCTTTTCTGGGTCTACTGATATTCCTTCTCCCGTCACTACATGTCCAAGAAAAGATATTCTATCCAACCAAAAATCACACTTGGATAGCTTGGCGTACAACTTATTTTCTCTCAAGGTTTGTAACGCCATTCTTAGATGCTCCTCATGTTGTTCTCTGGTCTTTGAATAGATTAGGATGTCGTCTATGAACACAATTACACATTTATCCAAGAGCGGTTTGTATACTCGGTTCATGAGGTCCATGAATGCAGCAGGTGCATTAGTTAATCCAAACGGCATCACTAAGAACTCTAGTGCCCGTACCGTGTGCGAAAGGCTGTCTTAGGCACATCTTCCGGCTTTATTCTCAACTGGTGATAACCGGAGCGCAAATCAATGCGCGAGAACACACTTGCCCCTTGGAGCTGATCAAAGAGGTCGTCGATTCTTGGAAGGGGGTATCGATTTTTGATGGTGACTTTATTCAACTCCCGATAATCGATACATAATCTCATAGACCCGTCCTTCTTCTTACAAACAACACCGGTGCGCCCCATGGCGACACGCTGGGTCTTACGAATCCTTGATCCAAAGCTCCTGTAATTGGGTCTTTAATTCCTTCAATTCCACCGGAGCCATCCGGTATGGTGCCTTTGATATCGGCTCTGTACCTGGAGCTAGAGTGATTTCAAAATCAATCTCTCTTTTGGTGGTAAACCGGGTAAGACTTCAGGAAATACATCTCAAACTCATTCACCACGGGTATGTCACTCTTTTCTCCTCTTTCCTCTCTAATCCAGGCATCTTCTATTGGCACAATTTCCTCGTCTTCCATCATTAGCTCGAAGGAGCTTAACCAAATCTCTTCGCACCGTGATCTCTCCAAGGAAGTCTACTCTCTCCTTCCTGTGGTCATCAAAACTTATCATCTTCTTGACAGTCCACAATGGCTTTAACCTTACTTAGCCAATTCATCCCAAGGATAACTTCATATTTACTCATCTCCAAGACTATCAAATCACTTGCTGAGATGTGTCCTTGGATTTCTAGCAAACAATCCTTTATTATCTCTCGAGTCGACACAACACTACCTGTGGGTGTCTTAATCCTTAAGGTTGTGGTTGTCATGGCTATGGGTAGACCAAGCCGCTTAGCCAAGCTGGTAGTGATAAAGGAGTGGGTGGCTCCCGTATCAAACAACACATAAGCTTCATTCCCATTTACTCCTATGCGTCCTGTTACCATAAACATTTATCACTACTTGGTCCTAATCACTCAACAGCTATCTATTCCAGGGTTTCCATATTTCACTTTTCCTTTACACAGTTTTAAATTTCCTTTTAAAACTTGCTACGAAAACAAAGAACTTTATCTTAAAAAGGAACTTGTTACTAACCTGTCACCAGGCCGCCATCCACATCGCCGTCTTGTCCAGCGCGGCCAGCTCCATGCCTTCCTCCTCATCATCCTCGATCATCCATTGGCCTTCAAATTATACAGCCGCATACCATGCATGGCCGAGGCTGCACGGCTTCCACTTCTGCTACCGGACCTTTGGGTGTTATCATTTCCTGGATTCCCGTAAGGCCGGGTAGTCCACTTTTCCTCTGAGGGCACTCGGAGGTTACATGGCCCTTTTCCTTGCAAAGGTAGCAGGTTATAGTCATCTTCTTTGGGCAAGCATAAACCAGATGACCTGCTTCGCCACAAAAGAAACACTTGTCCTTCAGCTGGGGCATTGCCTTGGGTAGTGGCCTCCCTTGCACTTCCACAGGAAATTGGACTTGGTTTGGTTAAACCTCCCACCAGAATTATCCTTAATACCGTGGTAGGGCTTGAACCTTTTCCTCTGTAGCTCGAGCTGGAGGCATCAAAGTGCCTTTTTCCGAACACTCTTTTGTCCGGTTCAGCATACTTTCTCTTCTTGGCCCCTTCAATCAAACGGGCCTTTTCGATCACCTCAAGGTAGGTCGACAATCCAGATTCATGTATCTTTATCCTTAGGTCCTCATCGAGACCTTCCAGGAATACTTGTTTCTGCAGCTCCTATTTTTGTATGACTCAGGAGCATACTGCAGTAGGTGATTGAATTCTGTTTCATACTGCTCAATCGTTCTGCCTCTTTGTCTCACATGCAGGAAATCTGCACTGTACCTTACTCGAGACTGGCGGGGAAATAGTTCCTAGGAACTCTCTACGAAAGGTCTCCCAGCTAACTGGGGTTGCCAAACTCCTTCGTTTAGATTCCCACCATACACGTGCATTATATCTTAACATGTATGTGCCGTACTCCAAACGGAGGTGTGGTGGGGTCTCATATGCTGCAAAGAACGCTCAATTTGAGCCAACCAATCTTCGCCTCATCGGGCTTTCCAAACGCCCCATCAAAGTAGCGGTTACTCTTTATAAAATCAGGGAGGGAACTCCTCTGGTAACCTCTTGGTGGTGGAGGGGGTGGATAACGAGCATTATATGATTGCTCCTCTGGTGGCATGGGAAACTCCTCTTGCATTCTCCTGTATGGAGGGGGTGGTGGAGGTGGTGGTAAAGATGCAGAACCCCTTAGACTTGGTTCGGGTTTTGGGGTTGGTTCTGGTTTTGATTCTGGATGAATGCAGCAAACATATTTGTCAAATTCCCGATGCATTCATCATAGCTGCCTGGGGGTCAGGCTGAGCAGCTTCAGGTATGCTAGCTTGGGGTTGATCTGGTTGTTCGCACTACTAGCCTCACTTGGGAGTGGTTCTTGCTCCCGGTTTCGGTTCTCCGGTTTCGTCTGTTACATATTGTCTTAATAAGTTTTATTTCTTCTTTAGAGTTTTGCGGTTATAAAACGTTGGCTAAAGATTTTCGAAAATTCTAGGAATAATTTAGAGAAATATAGAATTCAAAAAGGCTCAAAGAAAATTTAAAGCTCCAAGTCGTTCACAAAAAGGCTCTTAAGTAAAGAAATCATAGCAATCAAAGGAATTCCAAATCAAGAAATCATAATAACAAAGAATTTCTGAATCAAATGATGATATGAATGAGAATATGTTTATGCAATTAAGTATAATGAATGTAGCCTACTACTAATGCAAAAGTATGATGCTTGTGAAACTTCATTCTTGGAATCAACATAAACTTCATTGATTTGTTTGTGCCGTAAAGTTGTTTTCAAATAAGCTTGCAAAATTGGACAACACAAAAAATTCTTCCGACTAACCGATAAAGTCTACCTAACAACATCTAGGACATGGAAGGAAAAGACAAGGAAAACAACATACTAGACCATAAAGAGATCCTAAGGCAATTTGGCATCCCGCATTGCCTACTATTCAAAAGAAACTATTGGACTTATGGGATACTATCCTTCTCTAATCAGAGTCGTCTGGTGAGGGCTGGGGAGTCGTCCTCGACTAGAAGATGCTCCATCATCCTTTCGGATGAACTGACTCAAATAGGCCCTAACAGTCAACCTCCTTCTCTGAGCGGGTCGGGCTAGAGGCTCTGGTTCCTCCTCTTCTTCTTCCTCTTCCTCTTCTCTTCTCTTCCTTCTTCTTCTCTGCTTCTTCTTCTCTCACTTCTTGATCTCCTACTTGATTTGTTTCCTCCTATCAACTCTATCATTAGATTCATTCCTAATTCCCATCTCTTTCTGCTTCTCTTCCTGCTTCTTCCACATCCTACTCCACCTTTCTCTGAATTCACTATCCAAGGGTCAGCTTCATTCATTCTCCACAGGTTCTGGACTACCGGTTCAGGGGCTATGCCTCAACCTCAGGGGGTTGCTCGCCTACTGGGTATATCTTTCCATACGGTGGGGTCGAATTCTGGTTCTACCCTCCCACTATCGGGTATGTCCAGATCCCTATTGAAATCCCATACAACTGGTTCTGGTAGTGGGTTGGGTTGTTCTGGAGCTGACTGGAGGGGTAGGGGATCTAGGTCCCTCTTCTGGGTCTTCCTCCTCCTCAGATTCTTCCACATTGTTTTCTCCTCCCTCATTGTTTCCTTCATTCCTCATTTCCTCAACAACTGGGGCATTAATCAGATGTACTCCCCCGTTTCCTACTTGTGGAGCTGGAGCTCCTCCTAGGAATGGGATATATCGAGGTATCTAGCTTGCCACACAAAATGATTTCTGATATCTGCCAATTCCAATCCCTATGATCATCCAGGTCATCACGGGCATGTACATAAAGTGGTCCTATACCATGCCAATTCCCAAAGTCTGGGTGGGTGGGACTTCCTTCATTCTTAAGAATAAATGTGGCTTCTCTTAACATGGGTTCTCCCGCATATTCTACCATCACCCTCTCTAGGGTATAAATAGTCTCCATGATTGTCCATCTTCTTCTCCTTATTGGATCATATCTTAACTGATCTATCACAGATATCCATCTTGTGTATCTAAGGCCCTCTTTCCATAGTTTATACATCTCTTTTATTGTCCTAGGTCGCTGGACCAATGCAAAGTCTTCACATAAAACCCTTAACCGAAGCCGGTATTCCACCATGGTTTCATCTAGTCTTTTGGTGAAGTTCCTAGCTCTTTCTCGGGTTTCACCCAAGGAAACCTACAACAGAAAACTATTAATTAGCCTAGCTTTTAACTCCAATTTTATCCTAGTTACTTAGTTCTAGGTTGATTTTAACTCTATTGTCATGCCTAATAACCTAGTGCTCTGATACCACTTAAACTGTCACGCCCCATAGGGTACCCTAAACGTAACAGTCCGCCACATGCCATATAAGATTCCCGAATTACCACCTTAGTCTTTCGAGAGTCTCATATAGATGTAAGGCGTACCTTTACACAATAGAGTACAAGTCCGAATGGAGATAAAAGCTTAATTTGGCATGCATGGGCAATAGGATATAATTCATGAACATAAATAAATATTACAAATTCTAAGGGGCATTCCCCCGCAAAAGAATATTTACGGTCCATTACAGTCATCCAAGTCTTAGAAGTTTTCTATGGAAGTCTAATACAAAAATTATAACTTCTAGGGAAAACTCCTAGCTTCGGTACCTGTTCAGCCGGGTCTCTTCGCCTAAGCCATAAATGCGTAAGCTGCAAAAGGAATGGTCTGTAGGGATGTAAGCTAACTAGCTTAGTGAGTGTAATCTCCCACAAAAACATTTATGTCACAACAATTCAACCAAGTTATTAATCAAGCAAGTGTATGCATCAAACACATGAGTTCAACATACATATGACCAACCGGAAATCATATGTGGATGGAATTGCGCCCTCCATCCCGGGTTAGCAGATTAACGAATCCTGCGGTACGACAATATCCCGTTTATGGCTCACGGCTAACCTACGATTATCGATGTCGTTTATGGTTCACGACTAACCTACGATTATTCGATGTCGTTTATGGTTCACGACTAACCTACGATTATTCGATGTCGTTTATGGTTCACGACTAACCTACGATTATTCGATGTCGTTTATGGTTCACGACTAACCTACGATTATTCGATGTCGTTTATGGTTCACGACTAACCTACAAATGCTCATGCTCCATCCCCTTGTGATATGCACATGTCAATTTATCATTTACTCAAGTAGTTGATTAAGCCAATTTACTTAGGCGATCAA
The DNA here is from genome assembly GCA_024138025.1 of Combretum micranthum. Taxonomy (NCBI): domain Eukaryota; kingdom Viridiplantae; phylum Streptophyta; class Magnoliopsida; order Myrtales; family Combretaceae; genus Combretum; species Combretum micranthum. Next base: position 44,941 of record JAMXBD010001297.1, read on the forward strand.
TCAATTTATCAGACAATCCATCATAGCTAACTATACAATCAAAGTTTATCACCCGGTTTCGATATTCTTAATTTGTTTCTCATCATCAACAATCATATAATTTCCCATAATCCCCATTCATATTCCATTCAATTGACCTACATTCTAGTGCACTACTTTACAAGCACATACAATAAATGAATTGGGAAGAAAAACTCACTCCGCCATCGGTACTCCGGTCTTCTAGTATAATAGTCCGGAGGTAACTCGTCACCGTCCACGGGTTCACCTATTCATATAAGAAATTACCCTAATAAGTATTCTATCAACTTAGGACACTAAAACTCTAAGGAAACTTAGTGAAATCGGAATTCGCGTCATTTCCGAAGTTCCGTTTTAAAATGGCCATAACTTGGTCGTTTTAAGTCGGAATTTCGCAAATTTATACCGATTCCTATCTACTTCGGAAGAGCTTTCCAAATATGAAGTTTAAATCAAGTTTTGAAAATATCTAAGCCTCGGAATTGAGGGATCAGATCTGTACAGCGGGTTTGTCAATTCCAAAAATGCGGTTTTGATGAATGCATTTGAGATTCCTAAGTGTAATATGATGCTAAATGCAATGGTAATGATTTTCCCTATCATGAATGTCATGATGTGAACCTTAAGGAGTCTATGTTCTTATAACTTTTAGATTTAACGATTTTTAGAAAACAAACTTTCCTTAGAAACCATTTCCTCTCAAGTTTAGTAAGTGATTTACTACACTTGACCACTACATTTTACATGGATTTCTTTAGAAAACTCTACTTTTTTAAAGAAATTTTGACCCTTATATTAGTTATATCCTAAGGCCTTTATTTCTTTAATAAAATCATTTATAAACTTTTAAGTGGGTCTTTTACTATGGGGTTTCCAAAAATCCGAATTTACAAAAGTCCATTTTCAAGTTGATTCCTTTAGGAAAAATATATTTTATACTTGAAACTTTAAGTATCTATTATACCTATATCCTAAGGACTTCATTTATTTAAGAAAATATCATTTTTGAAGTTGGAAAAATAGTGTTTTCTAACCCTACATCCATTATTACGAATTTGGTTTTCATAACTTTTAACTCAAAACTCCTATGGACTTCATTTCTTGTTTCAACATTTTCTTTAGTAAAAACTCCTTTAGACTCATGAAAAATACTACTAAACATTATCTATTACCCATAGGCTTATTTCTCTTATAAAATATAAGTTTAGAAGTTGTTAAAAGTGTTTTTGACCTTGGTTTTCAAAGTCATCCGAATTTTCAAAAGTCTTTTTCTTGTAAAGTACTTTTCTTTTTGACTTCATGGACCCATATATATAGATCTATATACTAGAAAGTCATTTACTAAAGACAAAAGTGTTAAAGACTATTTATGCACATATGAACAAAATAATAATGAAACTATAAATGCCTACATGATCATGAGTAAGATGATGGATCTACTTTATCAAAAGCTTAAATGAGTTTTAAAAACATAAAAACCATATTTTTATAAAAGATCCTTTGTTTAAAAGACTTTTTGATGGATAAAAGTAAAGCTTTTGGTATGAAAACTCCTTTAAAAGATAGATCTACTTGTAATGGTTCGGGATTTTTGTTTTGATATCTCATTGTTCCTACTAAAGATCATGGGAACATGGAGTTGAGATCCAAAAATCACTTAGCCATAACAAGTTTTATGAGTTGGAAGTAGTGGATCATACTTACTTGAAGTGGATGGAAGATAGAAGAGAAAAATAGAAGTTGTGTGGATGTGTGGGGGCTTAAGTTTCGGCCACAAGGGGAAAAAGAGAGGAGGAGCTTTTTACACTTTGTAAAATTTGGAAAGTGAAGAATGAGGAGAGAGAGAGAAAGTAGTTTATATAGAAGTTGAATTAGGTTAAATGAATAAGAAAAGAAATAAAAAAATCAATGGAGCATGGATTGGGGGGGGGGGGGGGGGGGGGGGCGCGCGGGAATTTGCTTTGTTTCATTTTGATTTGGCTTGATTGATTTGTATCAAATGTCTTTAGTTGAAGTGAAGTATGGACAAAAAGTTATGGAAGAATGGGTTGTTTTGAGTGATGGTAAGGTTTAGACTTGTAGGGTGGCTAATAGGTAGTGTAGGTGGTACTTTATGAATAGTAATGAATAGTTGACAAGACAATTTAATTTCCGGTAGTAATGAAATACGAATAAAAAGGCTATAACTGTATTTTTCATAAACCGGAAAATTATGAAAAATATATTTTTGAAATCCTTATTTTATTTCGGTTCAAATGAGTACTCATAAGTATATTTTTGAAATTCTAGTTCCGGGGCACGTTTTTCTATAATGGGTCTCGGGATGACCCGGAATTGAAATTTTCTTAAAATCAGATATTTTCTTAGTTTGAAATATATTCAAGAACTATAATCAAAATTAAATTTTCTTAGAAAAGTTTATTAACTGGAAACCGAGGAAAGCCGGAATTAGGGTTTCTAGTTCTCACTCCAGGCATGAGCTATTCCGGTTTAGGGTTTTGGTTTCCGGTTCTAGGGTTTTCTTGGCTATCTGAAAAACCGGGGTTTACAGAATCTATGAGTAATAGTGAGCTTATTTATAACTTAAGATCTGAGTACAATTTTTTAAAACCCTAATTGATACTAAAGACAAGATTTCGTAAGTTAATAACTCAAAATATAATTAAAAGTCAATCTAAAATTCAAATACAATAAAAGATAACCTCTTTATAGAACCAATTGGTTATAAAACCATAACTAAAAGATGAACCACTAAGGTTATAAATACACGATAGGAATGAAAAGAGATCCATAACTAACAATCTAGACTTCAAATTAAGATTTGGATCGCACCATTATTCAAGTTAGAAAATTTTGAACCTATAGGAATTAAAATCCTAATTTATCCTATCGGGCCTAGGAAACCCTAATCACGTAAGATAAAACTCTAAAATTACTTAATCGCGTAAACTTTAAACTCAAGAATAATCTAGAAATATTGTAAAGGCTTTAGATAAATTCTTATAAATACATGTAAAGCTTTATAAGCTAAATGGAAATTTGAGATTTCATTATATAATTGTAATTCTAACTTACATATATAATATAAGGTTGGAATTGGAACAAATAGAACTAGCTGTCTTTCGTTGGAGATTAAACACGCCACTTACTCTTCAAATTAGGCAAGTTACACCCCGACAGTCAAGCGAAAATGATGTGCTAGCTAATGAGGAATATTTGAATATTTCTTGTAATTAATGAAGGAGTGTATTCACAACAACTTATAGAAAAATCAGCTCCAATTCTTCCCTAAATTTACCGTAACTTACAGCTAGAAGTCTACACAACATATTACAAATTGCTTCTCTCATTTTCACCGTGAATCCATCAAAGGAAACAAGGCTTGGATTAGTCAAACAAGTTGACTAAACATGCAAAATTCTATCGTATAAAAGCCTTGTATTGCAACTCATTACAAATTCCAAACAAGACTTTTAATGAATAAACAAACAAAACCATTATACTTCAAAAACAAAAATCGTGACCAACTTTTTCTATTTCCTATATAAGTCAATTTGAGAGGAAGACACAACATTACTTCCTTCCATACATGAATCGTTACTATCCATCCTCAATCAAAACAAAGCAAACAAATCAACACTTTTCCGCACCAATAAAAAACCACAGACCCCATAGTAAGGATCTCAGTTGGTTAAGACAAATTCAAGTATAAAAACTTATGTCCAAAAAGATAAGAAAAAGTCCTATTTAAGCTAGAATATGCTTGAAACATTTAGAACTTATCTTGTTGTCTATCTAACACTAGGTTTAGTTCTTGTCATGGGGCAGTGCTCATCACCATCTTCCATTTCCAATCAAGATGATTCCTATCTAATCTTAGATTCTATATTACATTTATGTGTAGAAACTTAGGAAGTTGACGGATTAAGAAGTCTTGGAAATTTGACATGACCACTTGTCTTAGTAGTTTAAAACAAGATTACTATATTCAAGTATCCTTGTTTAGTACTTATTCTATCATAACTAGGGTACTCTTCTAGGAACTAGAAATCAAGTAAAAATAACTTGTGTCTTAAGAAACCTATATCTACACCTCGACACTAACAAGGAATAAATCATCATGTATGAAAAAAAATGGAACCAATCTTATACTTATTAAAATGCATCTAAGACATGGTTTTTGAAGAGAAAATTTACAAAAAGAAACTTTAGAAACCTAATAAGGAAGTTCAGCCCTATGGTTATAATAAAAATCAGTTCATAAGACTAAGAAAAATTACAAAATAATTATGCATAGCCCCCAGCATAGGCTCTATAGGCAGCGGGGCAAAGAATAAATATCCCATCCTTCCCTCCAGCATAGGCCATGCAAACGGGAGGGAAGAAAAACATGGCATCAACCCTCCCTTTAGCATAGCCTATATAGTCCCTTGTCAAGAACTTAAAACTCTATTTTTCCTTCCTTTCCAAAATGAGACCAAATCAAACTTTTAGGGTTGTATCCTACATATCACATCTTTATATCTACATAAAAAATCATAATTAAAAATTAAATTAATTAATTTTAACATACATTTGATACTTATTCAGCTTCCTTAGCCTATAAATATGTTAGAAAGGTAGCCAAAGAACTAAATACTATAATATGACTATAAAGAATAAGAATTTTAACTTATAAGTAGAGATAAGGTTGACAAATGAAGAAATAATAAATGAAAATTCACTATCAACACGAGCACTACAGAATATAAAACCCAAATAAGATTATACTAGAAAATCCGATAAAACCACCCTGAGCATAAATATAAATATCAATCAAAATCAAGAAAAGCAAGATGAAAATAAATACTAAATAATAAGTATCTACTACTATAGGGTCATTACCTTAAAAGATCAATACAAGTTATAGGAATTATATAAAAGAACCATTAATTTAAATAAGACTAAAAAGAATAAAAATCAATTTTAGGATACTTAGTGTCACGCCCCATAGGGTACCTTAAACGTAATAGTTCGCCACATGTCATATAAGATCCACGAATTACTACCTTAGTCCTTCGAGAGTCTTGTATAGATGTAAGGCATACCTTTAAGACAATAGAATACTTGAGCTGATAGAGATAAAGAGTTTAAATCAACATTCAATTGCATTAAAATATAAATCAAAACACATATACAAATGATTACAAAGACTAGGGGCAGTCCCCCGCAAAAGAATATTATTAAGAGGTCTATTACAATCATCTAGAGTCTTTTGGTTTCCTACGGAAGTCTAAACAGAATAGAATATAACTTATAAAGGAAATGCCTAGCTCATGTACCTGAGCTATCGGGTACCTCTGTCTAAACCAGACAAATGAGTGCTACAACAAATAAAAATTGTAGGGACGCAAGCTACACTAGCTTAGTGAGTAAGAACTTCCAAGATTATATTCATAACACATCATACAAGCAAGTGATTAATCAGGCAAGTGATATGCATCAAACATATAGAATCAACAGACATATGACCAGCAGGAAATCATATGTGAATAGAATTTCGCCCTCCATTCCGAGTTAGCAGATTAACGAATATTGCGGTACTACTAAAATATGCCGTTTTGGATCACAGTTAACCAACTTATAAAATCGTTTGTGGATTACGATTAACCAACTCATTATTTCGTTTATGGATCACGATTAACCAACTTTTACTCTGTTTTTGGATCATGAGCAACCAACCGATGCTAATGCTCCATCCCTATTTATGACATGAATGAGTCCATATTACTTATCAATTCTGAATAATCAATTAGGCCAATTCTTTAGGTGATCAATCAACAATTGCAGACAATCAATCCTAATTCATCTATACAACCATTAGTTAATCACCCGGCTTCGATATTCTTATTTTTAATTTTTCATATCAAAAGCAAACATACATAATTCCCATTTATCCCAATCATACCTATCCATTTTATCTTTGCCTAAAGTCTAATGCAACTATCACTACAATCACATAAAGTAAACGGAATCGGAAGAAATACTCACTTGGCCATTGGAACACCGGTCCTCTAGTAATAGTAATCCGGTGGAAGGGAATCATCGATCTTAGGGTCACCTAAATAGGAAGAAATGCCCTAATGAGTATTTCATCTCTTAACTAAACCAAACTATTAAACAAAACTAGCAATTTCGTAATTCTTGTCATTTGTGGAAGTCCCGACTTAAAACGGCCGTAACTTGGTCATTTTAACTCGGAATTTCGCAAATTATATATCGATTTCTATTTCTTCGAAAGATCTATCTATTTCTAATATTATTTTTAAGTTTTGAAAATGTTTTCATCCCGAAACATTCTGATCAGTTCTGATCAGTAGAGAATCCAATTTCAAAAAAATGGTTTTGCAAATGTTTGTAATGTTTCTACTATATAGATCAACTATACATGCAATATTGATTGTTTCCTATCATGAATGACATGTTATGAGCTTGGTGTATGCATGATCTTGACAATATTTACTAAGAGAAAATTTTAGAAATTCTTTATTTTGTAAGACTCTATGAATACATACTCTTAAGAAGACTAGTTTCATGACTTTGATAATTCTCTTTTGTTTTGGGATTATTTCTTAAGAAAATCTATTTATCCTTGCTAAAATTAAGTCTCATTATATCTATTCCATAAGGCCTTCATTTCTTCATAAAAATCCCCATTTTATATTTTGTAAACATGTTTTCAAATAGGGTCTATTCCTAAATCCGAATTTTTGTAAATTAGTTTTTGAGTCATTTCTTTGAGAAAAACTTGTTTAATACTTTAAAATTCCAAGCTTCATTATTCCTATCCCCTAAGGACTTCATTTCCTAAATAAAACTTTCATTTTGAGTTTGAAAAATCGGTGTTTTCATGCCATTACTCCTAAATTACGAATTTCTTAAAGTGACAAGTAACTTAACATTTTCTATTTTATTTTTACTCGTTGTTTTACATATTTTTCTTAGCATATCCCATCTCAACTTTTAAAAATCATCAGTTAATGATATCTACTACCTATACTCTTCATTTTTCATAAAAAAAACATAAGTTTTAGAGTTGATAAAAGGTCTTTTAATGCATGGTCTTGAAACCATCCGAATTTTCATTTGAACATTTCAAACAAAAATTTTCCTTTTTAAGTTTCTTGTCTCATCTACCTGAAGATCTACGAATTACAATATTTATATATACAAGATAAAGGTCTTTTGGGTTCATTAATACACTAAAACACAAAATATCAATAAGATCATGAATGTCAAGTATAATATGAGCATTTAAATGTTAGATCTACTACTTAGGATGCATGAAATGGAGTTTGAAAACACAGTAATATATTTTTGTGCAAGATCTTTGTTTTATTCTACTACTACATGTATGAACATGAAGATCATCCAACAAAAACACATTTAAACACAAGATCTACTCTTGTGATGGTTTGATATTCATGAAGTAGTATTTTCTTGTCCCTAGCAAGAGCTCATGGGGACTTAAATGTGAAAATACTCATGAATAGTCTTGCCATTACAAGGTTTAATAGTAGAAAGGTTTAAGATCCATCACCTAAGGCTTGGAATAAGTGGAAAATGAAGAAGAAAAAATGAACTTGTGTGAGAGTGTGTGTGTATGTGTAAAGTAGGTCACGACAATGGAGAGGAAATGAAGAAAGTTTTGTGTAATTTTTGAAATGTGAAATGAAGGAAAGAGAGAGAAGCATAAAAGATAATATATAGTAAGGTAAATGAGGGTTTGTGGACTAAAATAAATTAAATAAAATTTTGCAAATGAGAGAAAGAGGGGGGGGGGGGTAGGTATGTGCGCCGGTTCAAGGGGTGAGAGAGAGAGAAAGAGAGTTAATTTGTTTTGTTTCAATTATTTTGTGTAATAATAAATCTTAAATTGTAATAATTTCTTAAGAGACAAAAATTCTTAGAAAAGAAAATGTAATTGAGTGTTTTGTAAGGATGTAAGAGTAGGGTATGGCTTGTGAGTGTAGTAGGGTATGGGCTAATACTTTTGAATAGTAATCAAGACAATTAATTTACCGGTAATAAAGAAAATACGAGAAAAAAGGCTATATCTGTAATTTTTATAAACCAAGAAATTATAAAATTTATATATTTGAAATCCTTATTAAATTTTGGTTCTAAAGAGTATTCCAGAATATTTTTCGAATTTCGAGTCTTAGGGCCCGCTTTTCAGTAATGGATCTCGGGAAGGCTTGGAATGGAAAATTTCTCAAAATCAGATCTTTTTATGGTTGAAATATACTTTAGAATAATACAACATTTAATTATTGTACAAAGGTTCTTTTAGTTTGAAATAGAAGGAAAGCCGGAGTCTACTTGGTTACTAAGAAAACCATGGTTTACAACCTACCCACCTTAAACAGAGTTTTGTCCTCAAAATTGAATTGACGTACCTTGTTTCTCAAACAACTCGGGGTACTTCCTCCGACTTTCCTCCTCAGCTTCCCAAGTTGTTTCATCAGGAGTATGGTTTCTCCACAATACCTTATCATGCTGAATTTCTTTGCTTCGTAGCATCTGAGTTTTCTTATCCAAAATTCTTACGAGATGTTCTTCATAGGTTAGATTCTCCTTTAGCTGGATGGGTTCCAATTCCAAAATCTTTTTGGGGTCGGGTACATATTTCCTTAGCATCGACACATGGAACACATTATGAACTCTCAATAAGTTCGATGGCAGAGCTAGTTGGTAAGCTAGATCTCCAACTCTTTCCAAGATTTCAAATGGTCCAATATACCTCGGGCATAGTTTCCCTTGAGTTCATACCCTTTTTATGCTCTTGATTGGATTTATCTTTAGATACACATGGTCACCTACTTGAAATTCAAGCTCTCTCCTTTTTAAATCCACCCAACTCTTTTGTCTGTCTTGAGCTTCTTTCATTTTCTGTTGGATTACCCTCACTTTATCGGCCGCCTCTTGTACTAATTCTAGCCTGATGGTAAGCTTTTCCACATCATCCAAAAACAGAGGGGACCTGTAATATCGTCCATATAGGGCTTCATAGGGTGGCATCTGAATAGTCGAGTGGTAGCTATAACTGTAAGCAAACTCGATAAGGGGTATGCGATTATCCCAATTTCCTTTGAACTCCAAAACACAAGCTCTTAGCATATCCTCTAAGGTTTGGATTGTCTATTCAGACTGTCCATCTGTCTGAGGATGATAAACGGTGCTGAAGTGCAATTTGGTGTCCAAGCTTTCTTGTAAACTTGTCCAAAACTTTGACACAACCCTCGGGTCTCGATCGGAGATAATCCCTGCCGATATACCATGTAGTGGCACTATTTTCCGGATGTAGATCTTGGCCAATCTATCCAGTGAGTATGTCATATTAATCAGTAGGAAGTACGCTGACTTAGTTAGCCGATCCACTATTACCCACACCGCATCGCAACCCGCCGATGTTCTTGGAAAACCACATACGAAATCCATAGAGATCTCATCCCATTTCCACTCTTGGATAAGTAAAGGTTTTAATAATCCTCCTGGTCTTTGGTGCTCTATCTTTACCTGTTGACAGACGGCACACTGCATCACATAATCTGCCACATCTCTTTTTATTCCATTCCACCAGTAGTGTCTCTTTAGGTCTTGGGTACATTTTGGTGCCTCCCATGTGTACATTATAGCCAGAGTTATGAGCCTCACTCATAATTTCTCTTCTCAATTCTGCGTCTTTGGGGACACATAATCTCCCTTTCATTCTGACTACCTCTTCATCATCGATGGTGAAGTCAAGATATTTCCCTCCTTGCACTTCTTTCTTGATCTTTAATACTGTTTTGTTATATCTTTGGGCTTTCTTGATCCCATCAACCAAGGTGGGTTCCAAGACTAAGTTTACTATTTCTACTTTCGTACTTTGCCCAATGAATTCAATTCTTAACTTCTCGAACTCTCTTATTAATTCCTTTTTATCAGTAATTAGGGCTGTCACTTCTCCATAACTCTTCCAGCTCAAAGCATCTGCAATGACGTTCACTTTTCCCGGGTAGTAATTCATTCCCAAGTCATAATCCTTGATAAGCTCCAACCACCTTATCTGCCTCATGTTTAGCTCTTTCTATGTAAAAAAAAATACTTGAGGCTCTTATGGTCCGTATACACTTCACATCTTTGCCCGTGCAAGTAGTATCTCCAAAGCTTTAAAGCAAAAACCACAGCAGCTAATTCTAAATCATGTATGAGGTAGTTTTATTCATGAGGCCTTAGTTGCCTGGAAGCATAGGTAATGAATTTTCCCTCTTGCATTAGTACGCACCCAAGGCCATTCCTTGAAGCGTCGGTATACACTATATAGGGTTTTTCGGGTCGAGTAATACCAAAATCGATGCTGACACAAGCCGTTGTTTTAGTTCCAGGAAACTCTGTTCTCTCTTATTTGTCCACACAAATTTCTCATTCTTTTATGTCAGTTGAGTCAAAGGCTTGGCAATCTTATAGAAGTCTTTTACAAACTTGCGATAGTAGCCAGCCAATCCTAGGAAGCTTCTCGCCTCAGTCACTATTTACGGCGGTTTCCAGTTTACCACTGCTTTAATCTTTTCGGGATCAACAGATATTCCTTTTCTCGTCTCCAAGGAAAGATATTCTGTCCAACCAGAAGTCACACTTGGATAACTTTTCATATAGTTTATTCTCCCTCAAGGTTTGCAACGCCATCCGGAGATGTTCCTCATGTTGCTCCTTGGTCTTTGAGTAGATCAAAATATCATCGATGAACATGATGACACACTTGTCCAAAAGGGGTTTATAGACATGGTTCATGAGGTCTATTAATGCAGCCGGTGCATTAGTTAGTCCAAACGGCATCACCAAAAACTCATAATGTCCATACCGAGTATGGAAGGCCGTCTTTGGCACATCCTCAGGTTTAATCCTTAGCTGATGATAACCTGAACGCAAGTTTATGAGTGAGAATATACTCGCCCCTTGGAGTTGATCAAATAGATGATCTATTCTTGGAAGAGGGTATCGATTCTTGATTGTGACCTTGTTTAATTCTCTATAATCGATACACAACCTCATGGATCCGTCCTTCTTCTTCATAAATAGGACTGGTGTGCCCCATGGTGACACACTAGGTCTTATGAATTTTTGATCCAATAACTCTTGCAGCTGGATTTTCAACTCTTTCAATTCTGTCGGAGCCATTTAGTAGGGTGCTTTTGATATTGCTTTTGCGTCTAGAGCCAAGGTGATCTCAAAGTCAATCTCCCGCTTTTGTGGTAATCCAAGTAGTACTTCAAGGAATACATCTTCATATTCATTCACTACGGGTATGTTCTTCTTCCCTTGAGTTTCCCCTTTGTCTAAAATACCATCTATAGGGATTATTTCCTCATCTTCCATCATTAACTCAAAAGAAATCAACCCAAACTCTCTCTGAATTGTGGTCTCTCCAAAGAACTCCACTATTCCCTTCCTCTGATCATCAAAGCATATCACCTTTCGTTGGCAATCCACTATGGCCTTAACTTTGCTTAGCCAATACATGCCAAGGATAACTTCATATTTACTCATTTTCAGGACTATCAAAACACTCGTAGAAATATTTCCTTGGATTTCCAACAAGCAGTCTCTTATTATCTCACGTGTTGTCATGACACTTCCGGTGGGTATCTTAATCCTTAAGCTGGTGATAGTCGCGGCTATCAGTAATCCAATCCGTCTAGCCAGACTGGTAGTGATAAATGAGTGGGTTGCTCTCGTGTCAAACAACACATAGGCCTCACATTTATTCATCCTTATGTGTCCTGTAGTCAACAAACATCCATCACTACTCGATCCTAAAACACTCTCACTGCTACCTATTCTAAGGTTTTAGATTCTAGCTTTCCTTTTCACAAGTTTTAGTTCCTTAAATGAAAACTGTTAAATAAAGAACTTTTAACTTAAAAGGGTTTTGCTATTGACCTGTTACTAGGCCGCTATCCACGCCATCTCCTTGGTCCAAGCTGGCCAACTCCACATCTTCATCATCATCCTCCTCGACCATCCATTATCCTTCGAAATTATAGAGTCGCATCCCGTGCATGGTAAATGTCGCACGGCTTCCCCCTTTGCTTCCCAACCTCATGGTGTTGACGTTGCTCGAAGCCCCAAAAGGTTGAGCTGCCACACTTTTCCTTTGTGAGCATTCGGAAGCTAAGTGCCCTTTTTCTTTGCAGATGAAACAAGTCACAACCATTTTCTTTGGGCAAGCATAAACCATGTGACCAGACTCGCCACAGAAAAAGCATTTGTTACTTAGCTGTGGATATTGCCTCGAGTAATGGCTCTCCTTCCACTTCTAACAAGTAATGTTGGCCTTAGATTGAGTAGGCTTCCCATTTGTGTTGTTCTTAAATCCTTGATAGGGCCTATATCTCTTGCCTTTGTAGCCAGAACTTGAGGCGTCAAACTGCCTCTTTCCAAAAACCCTCTTTTTTGATTCATGGTACTTCCTTTTCTTAGCCTTTTCAATCACACGGGTTTTTCAATCAATTCCAGATAAGTCTTTAGCCCTGATTCCTCCAATTTAATTGCCAAGTCCTCATCTAGACCTCCCACGAAGACTTGCTTTTTCAGCTCTTCACTATCTCGGAATGATTCTGGTGCATACTGAAGTAAATGGTTGAACTCTGTTTCATACTGTTCAATGGATCTCTCCCCCTGCTTGATGTGCAAGAAATCGATGCTATACTGTACTTTGAGACTAGAGGGAAAGTAGTTTGCCAAAAACTCCTTGCGGAAGGTTTCCCATGTCACAAGTGGAGCCAAGCTTCTCCTCTTGGATTCCCACCACACCCTGGTATTATACCTTAGTATGTAAGTTCCATACTCCAACTAAAGGTATGGGGGAATCTTGTATGAAATGAAAGAGCACTCAACTTGCGCTAACTAGTCTTTCACCTCATCAGGCTTTTCAAACGCCCCATCAAAATAATGATTACTTTTGATAAAGTGCGGCAAGGAGCTCCTTTGATACCTCCTATAAGGTGGAGGGGTAAGAAAAGGGGCGTTGTAAGATTATTCTTCTGGGGGTAAAGGAACTTCTGCAGTCATCCTTCTATGAACTGCAGGTAGTGGTGGTGCCGAATCCCTCACGCTTTGTTCAGGATTAGGTTGCTGGTGAAGGTTCTATGTTTGAATGAATGCATTTAGCAAGTTTGTTAGCTGTCCTATCACATTCATCATCGCTGTTTGAGGATTTGGGGGTGCTGCCTCATGTTGATTAAGTTGTGGGTAGTTGGGTAGATTCTCATTACTGGCCTCATCTGAGAGGGGATCCTAATCCCGATTACGGTTCCTTCGATTACGTCTGTTGCACATCATTTGGTAAGTTTTAGTGTTTTCTTGAAGTTTTAAATTTGTAAAAGTTGATTTCAACAAACAAGGTTCGTGACTTAAGAAAAATTCAAGAAATCATAAAATTTCATAAAGGGAAATCAATCTTATAAATCTTCGTATTACCATAAGAAAGCTACAAAATAAAAGAACTCATATATAGTAATAAAATCACAAGTTCAGAATGATGATATGAATGAAGTGGTGCTCATGCAACTAAATATGGTTAATGTCATTTATAGCTAATGCATAACATGATTGTTCGAAATCTATGAATCTTTGTAATATAAAAGAAGAGAATTTTCTTTCCTTTAAAAAGAACATAGTACTTCATATATTGAGCGAGCCATACGAGGATTTAAATTGAAATTTTTTAAGTTCGCAAAACTTGGCAAGCTACCAATCTAACTTTAGTCCTATACATTATCTTCTAGCCAACAACAAAACAAAAGATACAAGAAAAGAAACTCATACTAAGCCATCAAAGAAACCTAAGGCAAATTGGCATTCTGATTGCCTTCTACCAAAAAGTTCTACTTAGACTCTATGGGTCAAACTTGTTTACTTCTCCTTAGTCTTCACTTGAGTCGTCGGGGGTCGAGCTAGGGAGCCATCCTCTACTAGAAGAACTGCCGTCATCCTGACGAATGAACTGGCTTAGATATTCTCTCACCGTTAGCCTTCTTCTCCTAGTGGGTCGAACCAAACTGACGCAGCGGAGGTATGATAAGTTTATCGCAAGACGTTGATTCGTGCACGAATACCCGACTTGTGATCTTCAAATATCTATTGATTCTAAGAATACCTAGGTATCTGGCATCAAAAGTTGAAATCTACATAAAGATAACGAGTTTTGGAATAGAGAGAACACTCTCAAAGAAATTTCATTCAAAACAATCTTTTGTCTTTCATATGCCATAGGACTTACATATATATGGGCAAGCATGAAAGTTGCCATAATCGAAAAAGGATTAAACCCATTAAATAATATTAAATAGCATTTAAAAGGAAAAACTAAAACTGACATCCTATTAAAAGACATTAAATCCTATGAAACTGATATCCTATTAAAAGATATTAAATCTTATTAAAAATAATACTAAATGATACTAAAAATTATTCTTTAAAAATATTAAATGATATTCTAAAGGCATTGACTGCATTATTAATTACGAATTTGAAAAACCCAAAAGATATGTAAAGTACGTCGCTCTGACGAGGACAATTTGGAAGAGTTGCACTTAGTTCAAGATCGATTTGGTGTTGAATGTCTCTCAATGGGAGTAACCCATCTGACAACTCTTCAAAAACACATCCTGGAACTCCTTTACAACCATAGTTGCAAACTCAGGTATTGCTACATCCTCAGTAACCTCCTTCCCAATAGGCTGAAAAATTTCATCTTTTTTCCGAAATTTCTTCCTCCTCATACTCTTCATCAAAAATAGGTTGTCTATCTCCCTCAACCTTAAACATATCATTATATTTTGTGAAAAATTCTTTTTCATGATTCTCAATGTCGAAGACAAGTCCGGCATTGCCGTTTTCTTTGGCTCTAGAAAACGAAGTTGGAATAATTAGCTAGAATAGTTCGTAATAACTATAGGTCATATAAAAAAATCAGTTTTGCGAATTTCGGGTGTCCTTTGAACCCGATCAGACACAGTTCTTGAAAAACATGTCCCGGGGCCCGGAATAGTAAAAATATTCCAAATATACCGTTAGACTCGTAAAAATATAAGGTTTTCAAAAATATCAGTTTCGTAATTTTTCGGTAAGTAAAAATAACAGATATAGCTATTATACGCGTATTTTCTTACTACCGGTACTTTATTAGTCATATCTACTTTACATTACACTATTCATGTCACGCCCCATATGATATCCTAAACGTAACAGCCGCCACATACTATATAAAACTCTCGAATTCTCTATCTGAGCCCTTCGGGAGTCTTGTATAGATGTAAATCGTCCTTTTACGATAATAGAATACTCAATCAATGGACTTAAGAAGCTTAATGTGGCATTCACTAGCCATAGATAATAAACCAAAACACATATATATACATTACAAAAGTCTAAGGGGCATTCCCCCGCAAAATAATATCAAGTCCATTACAGTCATCCAAAGTCCTTTAGTTTTCAACGGAAGTCTAAACAAAATCGAAGTAAACTTCTAAGGGAAACTCCTATCTCCGGTACCTGAGATGTGGCTTACCTCGGCCTAAGCCAAATGAACTCGTGCTGCAACAAGTAAAAACTATGAGGGCGTAAGCTAATTAGCTTAGTGAGTAGGAGCTTCCATATCACAATTAAGACAATTCATTCAAACAAGTGATTATTCAAGCAAATGGTATGCATCAGACAAATGAGTTCAACAAACATATGACTAGCTGGAAATCATATGTGGATGGACTTGCGCCCTCCATCCTGGGTTAGCAGATTAATGAATCCTGCGGTACGACGCCATTTAAGCTCACAGTCAACTGAACAATAATTCGTTTTATGGATCACGATTAACCAATAATTTCGTTTTATGGATCACGATTAACCAACATATTCGTTTTATGGGTCACGAAAAACTAACAAATGCTAATGCTCCATCCCATCGTGATATGCATGAGTCCAATCATAATTAAGGTCAAATATGGATTATTCCAATTCTTTTAGGTGTCCAACAATTATTCGCAGACAATCAATGTAAATTCTAACTAACAAGCAGCAGCTTAACACCCGGTTTCGATATTGCTTAAGTTCAACTTCACATATCAATAGCAGACAAGTATATAATTCCCATATACCCCATCATGCATATCAAGTTTATCTTTGCCTAAACAACTAATGCCACTATCAATACAATCACAAGCAACAATTGAGAGTGGAAGTAGTACTCACTCGGCCATGGTTCGTCGGTCTTTTAGTAATAGTAGTCGGGTGGTAATGTATCGTCTTGCTCAGGATCACCTACCAATTAAGAACAACCTAATAAGAATCTCATCACTAAACTAATTCAAGCTATGCATCTAAACTACACAAAATCGGAATTCTCGCTATTTGCGGAAACTCCGACTTAAAACGGCCATAACTTGGTCATTTTAACTCGGAATTTTGCAAATTTTATATCGATCTCTATCTACTTTGAAAGATCTATCTATTTCTAGTATTATTTTCAAGTTTTGAAAACATTGAAGTCACGGAACAGTAGGATCAGGTCTGTTCCGTAACTTTTCCGATTCCGAAAAATTGTTTCACATATGATAAAAATGTTCCTAGTTGATGATTCATGTATAGATGGTATATGAATGAATTCCTAATATAAATATCATGTAATGAGCTCAAGATATGCATGGTTTGATGATATTTGATTATGAACTCTTATGAACTTCTAATTATTAAGAACTCTATGATGATCACTTATACAAAGCTATCCTTTCCAACTTTACATTTCCTAGGGTTTTTATGATTTAATTCTTGAAATTTACTTGTCATCTAAATAAAAATGAGTTCTCAATATCTGTACTAGTCATGACCTTCATTTATGCATAGAAATCCACATTTTTCATTTGGCAAATATGTTTTTAAACAAGCTTTTCACAAAAATCCGAATTTTGGAAATTTCCTTTTCTTGCATTTTCTTTATGAGTAAACTTGTTTAATGCATCAAAAATTGAAACTTCATTATATCTATTGTCTAAGGACTCCATTTGACTCATAAAACATGCCATCTAAGCTTGGATACTAAATGTTTATGTCGGCATCATCCTAAAATACGAATTTGACGACTAATCACTATATCAATATTTTTCATTCTAACTCCACTACTTGTTTTACATTTTTCTCATGCCTAAACTCATCTAATCTTATGAAAATCATTCCTTAAGGGCATCTATTACATATACCTTTCATTTTTTATGAAAAATATGAGTTTTAAAGTGGTTAGGGGGTTTTTAAAGTAGGGTTCCAAAATCATCCGAATTTCCAACTAAGCATTTCTAACAAAACCTTTTCTTTTTCAAATTTCTTGCCTTCCATACATGAAGATCTATCATCTAACATATCTACACATAGGCAAGGCTACTTTTTTATGATCATCAATGCATGAAAATCAAAATAACCATATGAACATAAATGTAGATGAAGATATGAATGTCTAAACACTAGATCTACTAAATATAATGCATGAATCATGAGTTTCATGGCATGAACATAAATATCTATGCAAGATTCCTACTTTACATGCATGAACATCACATTATCTCATCAAAAACTCCTTTAAACTCTAGATCCACTTCTTGTGATGGCTTGATATTCTTGTATAAGTGTTTTCATATCCCTAGCATATGCTCATTGGGATTAAATGTGAAAAACACACAAGAATAGCTTTGCCATTACAAGATAATGTGGGAATAGGGTTTAGAATCATCACCTAAAAAAGATTTGAAGATGAAATGAAGAGGAAATGAGTTGTGTGTGTGAGTGTGAGAGAGGGGGGGCTCACGACAAGATAGAGGCAGAGAGGAGAGGGTTTTCACT
Source organism: Combretum micranthum (assembly GCA_024138025.1). NCBI lineage: Eukaryota > Viridiplantae > Streptophyta > Magnoliopsida > Myrtales > Combretaceae > Combretum > Combretum micranthum. The sequence continues at coordinate 62,872 of JAMXBD010001297.1, forward strand.
TTTGTAAAATTTTAGAAGAGTGAAAAATGAGGAGAGAGAGAGAACATTAGCTTATATATTAAATGGATTAGGGTTTTATTTGAATAAAATGAGTAAAAATAAATCAAATTGAGAGGGAAATGAGAGGGGGGTGGGTTGGGCGCCGGCCATAGGGTGTGTGTGTGTGTGTGTTGAAATTTGATAAATTTGTAATTTATGTAATTAAAATGTAATAAATGTAATAATTATTTAGGAAACAAAATTTCTTGGAAAAGAAAATTATAATGAGTAGTTGTAAGGACGTAAGAATAGGATATGGGTAGTGTGTAGTGTAGGTTGTACTTGTGAATAGTAGACAAGACATCTACTTTACCGGTTGTAATAAAAACACGGGAAAAGGCTATAACTGTAATTTTTATAACCTGGAAAATTATAAAATTGATATTTTTGGAATCCTTATAAAATTACGGTTCTAATGATTATGAAACCGAAGGAAAGCCGGATTTAGGGTTCCTAAGCTTCTCTCACTAGACTTAAACTGGACTGGATTAGGGTTTCGCTTTTCCACTCCCGGGGTTTTCTTAACTACTGAGAATACCGGGGTTTACAATTCATTACTATTCTACACTATTCTTTTCTCTCTACTTTTTCTTACACCTACTCTTACACACTCCATAACCTATAATTCTTACTTTTTACCTTTTCCATAACTTTATTTCCATCTACCTTACATATTTCATCTTTTATTTAACAAAAAGTAAAAAATAAATTCACTCCCCCTCTACAAGCTATGGCCGACGCCCCTCTCTCCCCATCTTCCTCAATTTTGTTTCAATTTTTATTTATTTTAATCACACAAAAATCACAACACATTTTCCTATAAATACCCCCCTCCTCTTTCACTTCTTTCACACCACTACTACCCACAAGTTTCTTACTAAAACTCTCTCAAATTCTCTTCTCAAAACTCTCTCTAACTACCATCCCAAAACTCTCTCAAAATAATTTTACAACAACTTTTACCTATAACAAAAAACCCATAACCACATACTATTACCAAAATCTTCTTTAGGTAACTATCTTATATTATTTTCTTCTTCTTCATGTCATGTAACTTTACATGACCATAGTGTGAGTTTCCAAAGACTACAAGTTATGGAAGCTACATTATGTTCATAAAATGTTCTTGTTCATGAAAAATCTATTTATGTTCATGTTATTACTTTTGTTCATATTATTGTTGTTATAACTAAGTATTACTATCTATATATACATATATACACATATTCTTTAAAGAGCGTATAAGCTCACTTGCAATTTATTTACTTATTTCTTGTTATTTTAAGGCTAGTCTCTAGTCTTAAACTTGTCCTCATCAAGTCAAAACAAGTTTTTCTTTCTTTCATTTTATTTTTATTTTGGGACTAGTCTACTTCTTAGTCTCGGGAGCCTTGAAAAAGCTAAGACTCTAATACTTGACTTTATTACTTATGTTATTTTACTTGCTATTATTTTCTCATAATTCATGTTCATTTAAATTGTTGTCCAAAGTTTCAAGTTCTAAAAATAAATTGACAAAAAGGAGATTTTTGACACTTAGAAATAAGTTTATGAAGAAAATCTATGGTTTGAAAACAAAAATAAATTTATCTCTTTTCAAGTTACAAAAAGAACTCACTATAATTTAGAAACTACTTTTACTTTGAAAAGCTACTTAAAACCTTTATTATTCCATTTTGTTTTTTCAAAAGAAAATAATTGTTGATACAATAATTATTTTATGAAAAAGATAAACAAGATGAGAGGTTATGGAATTTTCAAATAAAGACCTTTACAAACAAATAGGTAAAGAGAAATGTATAGGAAAAATAAATAGGAAAAGTGGTACTAATATAAGAGAACTTAGAAAATAGAAATTTGTATTTTCAAAAAGTTACTTGGGAAACATAATAAAACCAACATGAAGTATTTTCGGAAGAACAAAAGGAAACAAGATATTCATTTCAAGAAATTTACAAAATCGATTTTTGTAAACTATATTTTCAAACCAACATTGTTTTACTCAAGAAATATAATTGGATAAAAAAACACTTGAGCATGCTTAAATATGAGTTATATAGTTATAAAAAGAGAATTTTTTAAATATATAGATAACTAAGTATTTATCAAACAAATTTTGATTTCTTGAACCAAAGTTGTTTTGTGTTAGAAAAATCCATGGTGAATTTTGTCACCACTGTTTCGGAGCCTAAATGGTTTAGTTTGACAAAAATAGTTTTAGAAATGGATAGATCTTTTCGAGTAGGTAGAAATCGGTATATTATATGCGCAATTCCGAGTTAAAATGACCAAGTTATGACCATTTTAAATTGGAACTTTCTTTTATACGAACTTTAACGTTCTTTTGACATTGTTTTGTCAAAATTCAAGAAAATCATCAAGGAATGCTCATTGTGGGTATTTTCTTTGGCTAGGTAACCCCGAGGAAGGATTCCTTTACCCCGAAGATTATTTCGATTAAATGGAGTGTGTGAACGACTCATCCACATAGAGGAATAGTCGACATGGCATCGTGAGTTTATTTTCTGTTAAATGCTATACTTGTTGTGCTTGTAATTTAGTGCATTAGAGTTAGGAAAAAGAAAATGGATATGTATGTTAATTAATTCTTTGAAAGAATCCTAAGAATATCGAAGCCAAAATTGATTTAAAATGCTTGTTTTAGTATAACACTTGCTTTGTATGAAATGCCTTGATCACCTTAAACTTGATAATAATAATGTTATGACATTATAAATAAATGGATTCATGCATACCACGAAGTGAGTCACATTGCATTTTAGGTTATTATCCTTGGGTGAGAAGGATAGTAAGCTCATGTCGAAAGCAACACTTGGCAGAAGATCCGAAAGCGATTGCTTGGCAACTTAAGGGAAATGCTTGGCGGAAAATCCAAAAGCAAGGTCAACTCAAGTAGATTCAGAATGCTTGGCATGAGTGCTCGCGAGTATAAAACTTTTTGACTAAAACTACTTGATTTGAGGTTATGTATCACCAAACCCCGAATGGAGGGTGTAAATCCATTCAACATATAGTTCCCGGAAAACTATATACTTGTTTGCCCACGTGTATGTTGCATCGCATTTGATTGTTTAAACAACTTGTTTGAAATCTCGTTACAAGAAGTTATTTATGGAAATAGTTCTCACTAAGCCTGTTAGCTTATACCTCCATAGATATCTTTTGCAGTTTCCCTATTTATGGTTAAGGCCACGAGGACCCTGCGGTCAGGTAATTTCTGTTTGGATAAAGGAAATTTTAGATGAAGTGTAGTATTAGTATTGATGTACAAATATCTTGTAATAGAATAGTGATCATGGGAAATGTCCCTAAGTTGCAAAGATCATTGTTATAAGTGAATGATTATTATGAATCATCTTTTCTTAATGTGTTCTTTATATCTTTTTAAGCTTCATAATTCTATATATGGTCCCCTAAAGTTGTGAAAGCACGCCTTACACTTAATATAAAAGCTTTTGGGAATGGCTAAGGTTGTCATACTTAAGCTTTAATATTGAGTGTGGTGGACTATCACATTTAGGGTACCCTTTGGGGTGTGATAGTTTAAGTTGGTATTAGAGCATGGTTAACAACCTAGGAATCATAAGTATAGAATTGGACTTAAGGAGAATTGAATAGAAATAAGAAAGACTTAGATGAAATAGAATGGGTAGAATAAGTTCTCTAATCTTTCTCTTTTACATAGATCACCATAGATGAGGCCCGTCTTCAAGCCAAGAACTTCCGAAAAGGACCTTTCGAAAAACCAGAGGATTACCGATTGAGACTTAGAGTTTTATGTGAGGAGTTTTCCCTAGCAGGACAACCTAAGACCGTTTGGGAAATGTTCCTAATCTGGAAGAGAGGAATGATGCAAACTAAATGGACGGAAGTGGTACGGACTATTCACAATTGCCCTATAGGAAAGAAATGATCGAGTTGGAAATGATATACGCCGTAGAACGTATCGCTGCCATGGCTGAAGATAGACCTATGTTGAAGGAAGCAATATTTGTCCTTAGAGAAGATGGAGGATGAAGTTCACCAGATTTCCAAACATGGAGGAAAATCGGACCCATGTACGTTTATGCCCACGATAATATGATGCACCATCTAAAATGGATGAAGGCGGACATCAATGATATTTTCCACTGGCATGGAGTGTATCAAGAGGTGTTACAACCCCCAACTCAAGTATCCACTGAGTTGCCTGCCTTTATAGGAATCCAACTAGGGATGAACGAGACCTTACGTCTACGAGAAGATGGATCGATAATAAGAGATGAGCCTATGGAAGAAGAGAGTGAAGATTCTGAAGAAAACCCGGAGGAAGACAATGAAGAAAGACCGGAACAAGAAGAAGGAAACCAGACCGCTGTAGGAGATGAGGAACCCCGTAATAGCACTGAAGAAAGAATCATCCGCTACTTAATGGGACGACAGATTCGAAGAGGGCAAGGAGCAGACTCAGCCATGAACACAGATAGTGCTCCACTTAACGAGAACAACAGCATGGAGACAGATGGAGCTGTTACTTGGAAAACTATCCATGACATAGTACCAGAATTGACTAGGGAAGAACTAACCGACATACATGAAAGATCAAGGGAGGCAGCTCGAAAAAGAAGGAAATATTTTAGGCAATTCATGAGGGACTGGAACCCAGGATCGTCTAGCAGCAATCCTGGAGATGCGCCCAAAGAATGAAGAAAGGAAAGAAGAAGATTGAGCATATCCCTAGAAGTCCAGCTTAACTTTTGTAACCATAGACTAGATCCACGATCTCAGTCTATCCTTTGGTTTTTGAAACAATGTTTTGTTGTCTTCTATGTAATTTTCCTTTTGTGATTTCCTTTGAATATTTCTATTTTCATGTATGAACTTTATTTTGAGTTGATTTCAAAATGGTTTTAATTTAAATTTTATTACCTTCTATGTACATTAAAGTTTCCGTTATATCCACCAATTTCCAGCAAAAATTTAATTATGTTATCAAAACTTTATAAAACCTAATTTAAGAAAGTTTTTAAAACAGCCGAAATGGAAGTAGACGAAGAGAGGAACAAAGCGCCTCTAACCAGCCGGATGTGGAAGCAGAACAACCTGCTGTTCAAGGAGCCACCGCACCTCATATGGACTTACATGCCATAAGGACATCTGACCCAGTGTTAGAAGCAATTAGGCAAAACATGCCAGCACAAGCACCGTACCTGAGACTGCACCAGTAACAGCACCAACATCCATACCAACCCACCACCACAACAAGCATCAATAGAGGCATCTGTGCATAGGAACATGCATAGCTAAAGTGCACCGCTACCTCCACCCCCTCACCAAGGCCATATAAAAGCATGTTGCCCGACTTCATCAAAAGCAACCGCTATTTTGAAGGGGCTTATGATAAGCCAGAGGAGGCCGAAGATTGGCTGGCTCAAACTGAGATGTCTTTTGATGCATATGAAGTTCTGCCCCACCTGCAAATCAAGTATGGAACATTCATACTTCGTTTGAATTCTAGGATATGGTGGGAATCAAAGAAAAAGGAATTGGTAGCTCCAATCTCTTGGGAAACGTTTATACATGAATTCTTGGAGAATTACTTCCTAAGAAGTTTACGAGTAAGATATAGTGCAGACTTCTTACAGGTTGCTCAAAAGGGAAGAACAATTAAGCAATACGAAACCGAATTCAGTAGATTGTTGCAATATGCTCCTGACTTCTATAAGTACAGTGAAGAATTAAAAAGACAAGTCTTTATAGGACGATTGGATGAGGACCTGAGAATGAGGTTAGAAGAATTTGACATAAGAAATTTTCGAGAATTGGTGGAAAGAGCTCGGATAGTAGAAGGATCGAGGAAAAAGAGAAAAAGAAAAGAAGAGGAAGGAACCCCGATCGTTGAGAAGAAGTTTTATGTAGAATCTAGTTTCATGCCTCCACCAAAGAAATTCAGGATCTCTAATAACTACAGTAGAAAGTTCACACCAAGAGACGTCCAATGTTGGAAGTGCAATGGAGCAAACTACCCTAAGAAGTGCCCTCAGTTATTTGGAAAGTGTTTTTTCTGTGGAAATGCAGACCATAAGATATCAAAATGCCCAAACAAAAGAGTTAATACTTGTCATGTTTGCAAACAGAAAGGGCATATTGCCAACAACTGTCCACAAGGGGGGAATATTTTGACAAGATCATCAAAAGGAGTTGTCCTTATAAGGATTGGGAAAGAAAATGGAAGTGGAAGTGAAAGCAGAGCAGGATCTACTGCTTTAGAAATTCGAACCTACAACTTGGAGGGAAATGGATAAGTGAAGAAGTAAATAAAGAAGATGAAAACTTAGCTGCCTTGGACTGCATTAGAGGCTATAACAGCGACGTGGAAACCGGTAAGCTCCAAACTCTTTGTTGTTGTTATTCCTTTATTTCAAGCAACGCGAAAGTTTAACATTTTCTTTTTATGGATGAATAGAGATAGGAGTAATAATCCCCTATCGAGTACGTAAGAGGTTTAGTTAGTAAATCAGAATGTTTTGCTCTTTGGAATTCAAAGCGACACATTCTTTTGATATATCTAGCCTAGACTACGATAACAAACAATCAATTTTTAGTTTTAAGATTTAAAATCCCCACATGAAAAGGATGATGAACCAAGAAAGTGTTGGTCAATCATTCAATAATGACGTATGGACATGCAGTTGTTTGGACTAAGGAATAATGGAGTTAAGTAATCCTTGGATAAGATTTATACTTGAGTAGGACCCCAAAGAAAGTCACAAGGAGAACATAGGACTCATAACCAATAAGACGGAAAGATAATATTGGTAAAGGACTTGCTAGTTAAGGAGAATGAATGACTATCTCAATAATACAAAAGGAATGAAAAGGAAACCGACCTTTGGAGACATTCATGAATTTCAATAGAAGTTTTAAGAAGAATTCTGGATAATGACTCAGATTACATCCAAAGAAAAGATCTACTTGGTAACTAGACTAATAACTATGAATGATTTTAATAAGGAAGTCGAAGAAACAACAAAAGGAACTCTAGATCAAGACTTATGCAATGAAGTATACCACGAAATATACCGCTACTTATAATGAAGAAAAAGGATAAACCCTAAGCCAATGTGCTAACTTTCGGAAAGGAACAAAGTGAACATCCACTACTTGGAAGTGAAAATCTTTTGACCAATTACAAGAAGCGAACTTGTTTTCTCAAGATTTAAGATCGCAATACTACCAACTAAGGACCAGATCAAGAAGGAATGACCCTCGGACTCTTTATAGACCCCACAAGTTCTAGTAACGCTTTTTGGACTCGAACCAAGAATATAAGACCCTATTGGATAAGTGAATAATTGACAAAAAAATCGTGGTATAGACTGAAGGAGAAAAAGAGATAATCAAAGAATGTAATCTTAAATATAGGAAGTTAATAAAAGGAGTTGAGAAGTTGAACATCAAAACTTCAAAACAAGGCTTAAAGGAGGAAACAGTCGATAGGATATTAAAACCAACCGTGTAGAAAGAACAAAAGAGCTTAGATGAGAAATACAAAGGATAAAGAAGAAATATAGGAAGAAAGGTGTATTGAAGGAAGCTAAAGGACGATTTAGCATAACTAAGGACAAGGAAGTCAGTAAGAAAGAATCATGAATACGATTCATAATTTTGGACCAACGGCATATTCAAGAAGAACTCAGATGAGCCGAAGTTCAAGGGACATTAGAAGAAATGAAGTATTGATAAAGAAGTAAGAACACCAAAGGACGGACGGATCTATAAAGACTTAATGATACCGGGATGAAAAACGAAATTAACCTTCTAGAGATTTTGGATTTCTCACATTGTTAGCAAGAAGGCAAGGACGATTATAATATAAGCTGATCAACTGATGAAGATAGTTCGTTTCATAGTCGATCAATATAACGTTCTCTACGTACAACCTAACAAAGCTTTATAAAGAAAGATGATATGAAAGAAAAAAGTTTTAGTCAGAGTCATGACAAACCAGGACATGAGAATGAAGCAACGAAGAGGAACTAATAATGAATTTTGGAGAAAACGTGACCTCTTGATGCTACATAACAAACGATCAAGAAGAACAATTCAAGATCTTGGAGGAACAATCAAGAGTGTCTCATGAAATAAGAAAGGCACAAGATAGATGAAAGAAATAAGACTGATCGAAAAAGAAGGATCTTAGAAATTTCAAAATGTAAATCATGTGCGCCTAAGGATAAAAAGTGATTATCATATGACCTTTTGGGAAGTGATGAAAGAAGTTGAAAGATTAGCTTGTCATCTAAGTATGTTGGAAACATGCGACATATTCTAAATCTCTATATAACGATTGATCAAGAAATCAAGTTACAAGGATAAAAGGGTAAGTGATGTTAAGAGAGGACTTTCCCTATAAAGGATACCCAATACAGACATTTATCTTGAAGAATTCAAAAGATAAGAAATGAGGAAATTGATTAAGAGGAATCTTTTTCAAGTAACTTGAGGAGAAACGAATGAAACACAATCCAAGTATTCAAGTTTGGTTGAAACCGCAATTAGGAATTTCCAAGTTTTGAGGACAAAACTTTCTTTAAGGGAAGTAGGTTGTAAACCTCCAAATTTTTGAATCGGTTTAGCTTAAAACCTTAAATCAGAAGTCAACAGGATTTCCAAAGTCAATAAAACTCTAGTTTACAGCAACCGCTTAAATCCGACATTGCCGTTTTCTTTGGCCCTGGAAAACGAAGTTGAAATAATTAGCTAGAATAGTTCGTAATAACTATAGGTCATATAAAAATATCAGTTTTGCGAATTTCGGTGCCTTTGAACCCAATCGGATACAGTTCTTGAAAAATATGTCCCGAGGTATAGAATAGTAAAAATATTCCGAATATACCGTTAGACTCGTAAAAACATAAGGTTTTCAAAAATATCAGTTTCGTAATTTTCGATAAGTAAAAATAACAGATATAGTTATTATACGTATTTTCTTACTACTGGTACTTTATTAGTTATATCTACTTTACATTACACTATTCATTACTATTCTACACTATTTTCTCTCTACTTTTTCTTACACCTACTCTTACACACTCCATAACCTATAATTTTTACTTTTTACCTTTCTCATAACTTTATTTCACATCTACCTTACATTTCATCTTTTATTTAACAAAAAGTCAAAAAAATAAATTCATTCCCCCTCTACAAGCTATGGTCGTGCCCCTCCCCATCTTCCTCAATTTTGTTTCAATTTTTATTTTTTTTAATCACAAAAAATCACTCCATATTTTCCTATAATACCCCCCTCCTCTTTCACTTCTTTCACACCACCACTACCCAAAGTTTCTTACTAAAACTCTCTCAAATTCTCTTCTCAAAACTCTCTAACTACCATCCCAAAACTCTCTCAAAATAATTTACAACAATTTACCTATAACAAAAAACCCATAACCACATACTATTACCAAAATCTTCTTTAGATAACTATCTTATATTATTTTCTTCTTCTTCATGTCATGTAACTTTACATGACCATAGTGTGAGTTTCCAAAGACTATAAGTTATGGAAGCTATATTATGTTCATGTATTATTCTTGTTCATGAAAAATCTATTTATGTTCATGTTATTACTTTTGTTCATATTATTGTTGTTATAACTAAGTATTATTATCTATATATATATATATATATATACATATTCTTTAAAGAGCATATAAGCTTACTTGCAATTTATTTACTTTATGCAATGCAATTTATTTACTTCCTTGTTATTTTAAGACTAGTCTCTAGTCTTAAACTTGTCCTCATCAAGTCAAAACAAGTTTTTCTTTCTTTCATTTTATTTTTATTTTGGGACTAGTCTACTTCTTAGTCTCGAGAGCCTTGAAAAAGCTAAGACTCCAATACTTGACTTTATTACTTATGTTATTTTACTTGCTATTATTTTCTCATAATTCATGTTCATTTAAATTGTTGTCCAAAGTTTCAAGTTCTAAAAATAAATTGACAAAAAGGAGATTTTTGACACTTAGAAATAAGTTTATGAAGAAAATATATGGTTTGAAAACAAAAATAAATTTATCTCTTTTCAAGTTACAAAAAGAACTCACTATAATTTAGAAACTACTTTTACTTTGAAAAGCTACTTAAAACCTTTATTGGGTCTGTTTGGATTGTCTGTTTTTCATCTGTATCTGTATCTTTTTAAAAATGATATGTGCAAAATATATCCGACTTGCATCTAAATTTTATCTATATTTGTTCTATTTGATATTTTGATGAGAACTGTCAACTTTTTTTTATCTATATATATTTCTTGATAAATAATTTATTAGAAAAAAGTTTGAAAAAGTGTCTGTATCTGCCGAAAAAAAGCCAAAACAAACAGACCCATTATTCCACTTTGTTTTTCAACAGAAAATAATTGTTGATACAATAATTATTTTATGAAAAAGATAAACAAGATGAGAGGTTATGGAATTTTCAAATAAAGACCTTTACAAACAAATAGGTAAAGAGAATTGTATAGGAAAAATAAATAGGAAAAGTGGTATTAATATAAGAGAACTTAGAAAATAGAAAATTGTATTTTTAAAAAGTTACTTGGGAAACATAATAAAACCAACATGAAGTATTTTCGGAAGAACAAAAAGAAACAAGATATTCGTTTCAAGAAATTTACAAAATCGATTTTTGTAAACTATATTTTCAAACCAACATTATTTTACTCAAGAAATATAATTGGACAACAAAACACTTGAGCATGCTTAAATATGAGTTATATAGTTATAAAAGAGAATTTTTCAAATATATAGATAACTAAGTATTTATAAAATTTTGATTTCTTGAACCAAAGTTGTTTTGTGTTGGAAAATCCGTGGTGAATATTGTCACCACTGTTTCGGATCCTAAATGGTTTAGTTTGACAAAAATAATTTTAGAAATGGATAGATCTTTTCGAGAAGATAGAAATCGGTATATTATATGTGCAATTCCGAGTTAAAATGACCAAGTTATGACCATTTTAAATTGGAACTTTCTTTTATACGAACTTTAACGTTCTTTTGACATTGTTTTGTCAAAATTCAAGAAAATCATCAAGTAATGCTCATTGGGTATTTTCTTTGGCTAGGTAACCCCGATGAAGGATTCCTTTACCTCGAAGATTATTTCGATTAAGTGGAGTATGTGAACGACTCATCCACATAGAGGAATAGTGGACATGGCATCGTGAGTTTATTTTCGTTAAATGCTATACTTGTTGTGCTTGTAATTTAGTGCATTAGAGTTAGGAAAAAAAAATGGATATGTATGTTAATTAAATTTTTGAAAGAATCCTAGGAATATCGAAGCCGAAATTGATTTAAAATGCTTGTTTTAGTATAACTTGCTTTGTATGAAATGCCTTGATCACCTTAAACTTGATAATAATAATGTTATGACATTATAAATAAATGGATTCATGCATACCACGAAGTGAGTCACATTGCATTTTGGGTTATTATCCTTGGGTGAGAAGGATAGTAAGCTCATGTCGAAAGCAACACTTGGAGGAAGATCCAAAAGCGATTGCTTGGGCTTAAGGGAAATGCTTGGCGGAAAATCCGAAAGCAAGGTCAACTCAAGCAGATTCGGAATGCTTGGCATGAGTGCTCGCGAGCATAAAACTTTTTGACTAAAACTACTTGATTTGAGGTTATGTATCACCAAACCCCGAATGAAGGGCGTAAATCCATTCAACATAGTTCCCGGAAAACTATATACTTGTTTGCCCACGTGTATGTTGCATCGCATTTGATTGTTTAAACAACTTGTTTGAAATCTCATTACAAGAAGTTATTTATGGAAATAGTTCTCACTAAGCCTGTTAGCATATACTCCCATAGATATCTTTTGCAGTTTCCCTATTTATGGTTAAGGCCACGAGGACCCTACAGTCAGGTAATTTCTGTTTGCATAAAGGAAATTTTAGATGAAGTGTAGTATTAGTATTGATGTACAAATATCTTGTAATAGAATGGTGATCATGAGAAATGTCCCTAAGTTGTAAAGATCATTGTTATAAGTGAATGATTATTATGAATCCTCTTTTCTTAATGTGTTCTTTATATCTTCTTAAGCTTCATGATTCCATATATGATCCCGTAAAGTTGTGAAAGCACGCCTTACACTTAATATAAAAGCTTTTGGGAATGGCTAAGGTTGTCATACTTAAGCTTGAATATTGAGTGTGGCGGACTGTCACGTTTAGGGTACCCTTTGGGCATGACACGGAGTTTCGCAAATTCTATGTCGATTTCTATCTACTTCGAAAGATCTACCTAATTCTAATATTATTTCCAAGTTTCAAAAACATTTAGGTCACAGAACAGAGGGATCAGATCTGATCAGTAACCATTCCCATTTCCGAAAAATAGTTTTTGCATTTGTTTGAAATGTATCTAGTTGATGATTCAAGTATATATGAAGTATGAATGATTTCCTATCATGAATGACATGTGATGAGTTCAATGTATGCATGATCTTGATGATTTTTAGTAAAAGAAACTTTCAACTCCTTAATTTTTGCAAGACTCCAACAATAACTACTTCTTAAAAGTTCACTTTTCTAATTTTGACACCACACTAGTGTTTTGGATTTTATTCTTAGGAATTTCTAGCTATCTTAATTAAAAATGAGTCTTCATCACCTATACTACCCAAGACCTTCATTTCTACATAAAAATTTACATTTTACACTTTGCAAGTATGTTTTTAAATAGGCTTTACTCAAAAATCCGAATTTTTGAAAATTCATTTTTTTGAATGATTCCTTGGGGAAAACTTGTGTAATGCATTGAAATTGAAGAATTTGCTATATCCACTACCTAAAGACTTCATTTAACACATAAAATATTCATTTTGAGTTTGAATAGTAGGTGTTTACATAGGCATCATCCAAAGTTACGAATTTTACAAGTTGACTACTAACTCAAAATTTTCCATCTTGATTCCACTTCTTGTTTTACACATTACTCTCATCCAAACTCATTTCAACTTATAAAAATCATTACTTAGTGATATCTATTACTTATATCCTTCATTTTTCATATAAAATATGAATTTCAAAGTTGTTATAAGGGTTTTTAAAATAGGGTTTGGAAGCCATACGAATTTTCTTTGAACATTTCTAACAAAAACCTTTTCTTTTCAAGTTCCTTGTCTTATCCACATAAAGATCTACCAACTATCACATTTATATATACAAGACTAAACCTTTATGAGCATTAATGCATAAAAACACAAAATATCTATATGAACATGAATGTCAAGTATAATATGAGTGTCTCAGTGCTAGATCTACTACTTATAGTGCATGAAAAGGAGTTTAAGAGTACGAACATATATCTTTCATGCAAGATCTCTACTTTATATGCATGAACATGATAATATTTCAACAAAAGCTCATTAAACACAAGATCTACTCTTGTGATGGCTTGATATTCATGTATTAGCATTTTCTTATCCCCAGCACTTGCTCATGGGTATTTAAAGCGAAAACACACATGAATAATCTTGCCATTACAAGATTAAGTAGTAGTAAGGCTCAAGAATCATCACCTAAAGAAGGATTTGATGAAGAAATGAAGAAGAAATAAACTTGAAGTGTGTGTGTGTGTGATTGGTGGTGGTGGTCACGGCACAAAGGGGAGAAGAAGAGAGGATTTTGCTTTGTTAAAAATTTTGAAAGAGTAGAAATGAGGAGAGAGAGTGTAAATGAGTATATATATTAAGTAAACTAGGGTTTATTGTATTATAAAAAGAAGGAAGTAAAACAAATTGAGAGGGAAAATGGAGGGAAATGCGCCGGCCATCAAGTGAGAGAGAGAGGGAGTGATTTAATTTTATTTGAAATTGTAATTTATGTAATAAAATATATTAAATGTAATAACTTAGTAAGAAACAAAAATTTCTTGTAAAAGAAAATATAATGAGTAGTTGTAAGGATGTAAGAATAGGGCATGGGTAGTGTGTATTGTAGGTTGTACTTATGAATAGTAATAAATAGCAGAAAAGACATCTACTTTACCGGTAGTAAAAAAAATACAGGAAAAATGCTATAACTGTATTTTTTATAGCCTGAAAAATGATAAAACTTATATTTTTGAAATCCTTATAACTGGAGACTCTACGCTGCCGGCTTTGAGCAAGTGTAAACCTACACTACCCCAACACTGCTTCAACGACATCAATGTTCTTGATTCGAAAATAACTTTTTCATTCAAGGTCGACTAATTTCAATTAAAGGCTGCCAGCCTTCATGCTGGCCTATATCCCTGTGTCTTTTCATTCATATATATTCTCTTGTAGATCTAAGAATAGGAGATGATGAACCCTAGAACAAATTGAAAGCCTATTTTCCTTTGCTCCTAGATGAAGATTAAAGCTTAGATTTGTAGGAAGTTTTTCTATTTATTTTGATTAAGGATTCCACACTAAGATCAAGTGGGAAACATCATTTGTACTTAGATTTACGAGTAGGATTTTCTTGACAAGGTGATTTCATTCTTTTTCTTATGGTCATTTTATGTACTTGTTCTTTTGTGCTTATTTAGGGTTTTGAGTTGATGAATTGAATTGTTCAGTAGATGATTTCTACTATTGATTGATTCTTTGCTTGCATTCATGTTGTTGATGTTATTTCACCGATCATATGTTTTGAATTGATTTTGGAATGCATGATAAATTAGGATTGCAATTGGAAAATTCCTTTCTAATAAATTTTGTGATTAGCCAATATGGATTATAAATCTCATAGGGATATGGATTTTAAATTCAATTAGGGTTTGGTAAATTATAAGGATTAGTCAATTGATCACTTTCCTAGGAATAGGAAACATTGATTGGTTAATTTAGGGCAATTGCTTTCTTTAGAAAAAAGAAGTTTTTACTTGGTGCTCAATTGTTTGAAAATGCTAAACCCATCATCAATTTGGATTGCAAGTATATGTGTGGTCAATAGCATACATTCAATTGATTCTTTGATTTGTTGGCTCTAAACCTAATTCAATTAAAGGTGTTAGAAATCCAAAATTTCTTTGTAGATTAGTTTTATATAAAAATCCAAAAATACAATCTTTTTGTTTTGTTTAGCTATGATTAGGACAAATGCAATTGATAGGTAGTCCTCATACCCTGTGGACATGACTCTATAATCATTGAAATTTTATTATTGTACATGCACTCGGTACACTAGTCGATAAATATCTGTGCATTTAGAGGAATTTAAAAAGAGATTAAATAGATTTTTAAAAAGCACATATAGAAAAAAGCGTGATCACGATCTTATGGGTCACAGATGTTAAGGTTAGCCGTACTTTAACTTAAAGGGTCATCCACTATCCAATTTTTTACTTATAAGGTCAATTTCTATTATTCTAACCTTCTAGTATCTTTCACCTATTTCCCAAAATCCTATTGCTCTGATACAAACTTAAACTGTCATGCCTTAAGAGATACCTTAAACATAATAGTCTGTCGTAAATAATATTGAAGCTTAAGAATGACTATCTTAGTTGTGCAAAGGCTTTCATATTATACACAAGGTGTACTTCACAACTAAGGGAACAGTAGAGGAGTTGTGCATTTTAAGTAGAAAGCAGGTATGTGCAAATAAGATAACTAAACATCATATATGTTTATTATCAAAAGATTATATCATCATAGGGGCATACCACAACTAATTTCCTTGATAAGTCCATTTTACTCTATCATTTTCATAGGAATTTATAATTTATTTTTATTCATTTTGGAGGAAATTCCTATGAAACCTATGCTCTTAATGAAAATTGTTGTTTTGTAGCTCCTTGAATCCAAGGAAGTAGAATGTAACTGATCGGATCATATTTGGAGTGGAAATAATAAACAAAGTAAGAAGAAACAACATCGAGCCCCATAAGAATGACTATCAAGGCCAAACAAAGGAAGAAAAATAAGGAAAAATGGTCTGTCGCACCAGAACTTCGAGCCCTCGATATGACCCTCGACTTCAGTTAGAGATCGCGCATCATCCTACAGAAAAGCAGTTGTCAAGCCTCAAAGTCGAGCCTCGTATTAACCCTCAGTAGTTATATTTAAGAAACCAATTTCTGTCAAATTTTTTGTTCGAGTCTTAGCCATATGACCCTCGATCTCCTCAATTCCACCCTTGATAAAGCAATGGACAAAAATACATAACTCACGTAGCATTTCAAGTGTCGAGCTTGATTTCTTCATTCTGCGAGCACTCGACCACAACTCTCATGTGACGTGCGACAATTGAGTACGTGATTTAAATGCGTGCATGAACAAAGAATTTGTTTTCTGTTATAAAGAATATGTCACGTCAGGAATAAAATCTTCATGATTTTCCTGCCCTAAACCTATAAATAAACGTGCAAAGGTATGTAATAAGATGTATAGTGTACCAACAGATATACCATAGCTAACGTAGTATAGTTTTCGGAGAATTCTATGGCGAAAGAATTTTTGCTTTCTTCTTGCTTTGGAAATCTCTAAAGTTTTCTGGGTAAAATCATTTTAACCCTGATGTTTGTAATTTCTATAAATTTCTAAGCAATCAAAGTGAATTATCTTTTCAAGTCGATTTTTTTATTCAAATTTGTGCGTAATTGATTAAATCCATGGAGAAAAAATAATCCTATAGCTTAGAGTTTGCAAATCCAATCCCTAATTCAACTTATTTCAAATGCACTTTCAAGTTAATTGATTGGGTATTTGTAATTAGTAACTTAAACTGCATTTTGTGGGTTTTAAGAGAGTGGTGCACTCTTTTAGGTCTATGTTTGATTTCAATTGAATAGATCGAGAGGTCATTCTTTTAAATAAATCTATGGTTGCTAATGGAGTTGATCCTAACTACCTCGTGTGAGGACGGGTGAAAACTTTCTGTCAATTGTTTTAAAATTCATTGAGTTGGGTTTTCAAAACAAAGGATTATTAATCTTTGTGCAAACATAGCATCTAGATCTAGAACTACTGATTTCGAGAGAAGCTTTAGTTTATATTAGTGGATCTGGCAGTGTAAATATCCCAATCAACAGCTTTTCTAGAGAAGCTTTGTTTTAAGAAATCGATCAATAAGGAATTAGTGTAGTGAACCCAAGGCTACTAACTTTGCAAAAGTTACAAATCTATTTTTTTTTCTTTTGCTCAGTAAACGCTTGTGAATATTTCTCAATTAACATAGGTTAACTTCTTATTTTTTAGTTATGAATTTCTGATTTTCTTTAGTTAGATAATGGATGAGTTGTGAGTAAAATAGTTGCCACCATTCTCTTGGGTCGACCTAGTTTTTCCTATGCTAATTTGGTAGGTGCACTTGCCACGATTGTTGGAAGTTGCTAAACAGAAGTTGAAAAAGAACAATTAGCTTTTATAAATTTCGAAAACTTTAACTTTGAGTTGTGTTCTGAAATTGTGATTTAATTTAATGCCAACAAACCAACAATACAAAAATCTAACAAAGATCAGTCCTCAATTGATCAAAGTATTATAACCTTCAAAAAAAGTTTCCAAAATAATAACATATCACATGTTCAACATAAAGGGTTTCCGAGGGAAACTTTATCCTATGTTCTCAAACCTTTTTATTAAAGCTCGAAGGGTCTACCATTGATTGCCTTAACGTCTTATCTGTCGAATAAGCATCAAGTACTCCTTTTCTAACAAAGATCTACAGGGGTGTAAGTTTACAAAATGCTTGGTGAAATATGTTCCATTATTCACATCAACAACCATAAATAAACAAGTTGAGCATATCTTTCATTTTCCCTATAGCTGCTAAGTTGATGTTTCCCTATACCAACAATATCACAAAGTATGAAGCTTGTATCCTTGGCTTGAAAATAACAATAGAATTAGAAATTGAATAGTTAAAAGTGTATAGAGATTCAACCCTCATTATCCTACAAATTGTAGGCGAGTACCAAACAAACTTTGAAACTTAATTGGACAAAGCAAAATGAGTCCAAAGAAAAATACAACAACTTAATTTACTAAATGAACAGAGATTACAGATAATCTTCCATGGTCAATGTTATCAAAATAATCTTGCTCGTTCATTCAACAAGAAAGTACGACCTAGAATCTTTCAAGCTGGAAATCTAGTTCTTTAAAATGTATTATCAAATTCTCAAGACCTAGAGGGAATTTTACTCTAAATTATGAAAGGCCATACATAGTCTAGAAAGCCATGACATGGGGTGTGTTGATATTAATCAAAATGGATGGGTTGACTCTAAGAGACCCTATAAATGCAGATGTTGTAAAGTTGTATTATCCCTGAATGAAATTCATTTATATTTTGGTGGTTTGAGTCCTTGTTGTCGCATTCTTATATGTTGTGAATGAAAATGATATCATGAAAGGACTATTGGCTTCCCTTTATTAAGCCAATTCACTCCTCATACTTGAAAATACTCATAAAATTTCACTCCTATACACTTTTTGCATAACTCTATTTTGCTTAGGCTTCTTTCCTTAGAAAGGGACTTTTATTGTTGAATAGAATAACCCCTTTATTGCCAGTTATGAAAAAAGATATTCCTTTAGCAAGATCACATGCCAAGTGACAGTTCTAGTTTGATTGAATTTAAGCAGTTTATGATGCATAATTTTTTAGAAAATTTGAATCCAGATAAAAGACCTCTAAACAGTTCAAGCATGGTTTGCAATGAGACATGACAAATGCTACCAACATAGGAAGGAATGAAAGTTATTCAAGTGCAATTGCAGAGTTTGGAAGTTGCTAGATTTGTGACACGTTTGATATAAGAAAATGTGAGGGACATCATCTAGGCTATGATGCAACTCAGATTAATGTTAGCAATCCTCGGCACACTGTTGTTACCCAATTAAATCGAGATCAGACCCCAAGTGATTATTGTGAAATAAACAAAAGCAACTAGAATAGGCACCATCTCTCCAATTTAGGCAAGTATACTAAACTTTACATCAATATATGAAATTGCCTTCCTTAACGCATGTTTACCTTGTATCCCCAATGAGATTTGATAACATAATAACTCAGTAAAATCTAGTGAAAATGTCTCCCTACTAAGTCCTATCATTCAAATCTATCAATACAATCTTCCCTAGTGGAATCAGAACAAATGAAAATTTTCATTAATAAAGTCTAGCTTACCTCTCTAAGAATCCAACAAAGTTTTTATCACTTCGAGGTATAAATTTTTTATCCATACTTGGCAGGGTGCAAAGTTTTTCGTCCCTTTGGGGCATATAATTTTTTATCCTTCCAAGGCTAAGAAATTTTTTTTCTCTACTTTGTAGGGTGCAAAGTTTTTCATCTCGTTAGAGTGCATACTTTTTATCCCTTCAAGGAGCATGGTTTTTATATTTCTGAGGCGAAGAACATTTTATCCCTTCGTGGTTCAAAATTTTTAATCCCTACTTGGCATGGCACAAAGTTTTTTGTCCCTTTGAGGAGCAAATTTTTCATCCTTGCTTGGTAGGGTGCAAAATTTTTCCTTCCTTTAGGGTACAAATTTTTTATCATTTCGGGGTGCAAGAAGTTTTTATCCCTTTGGGATGCAAGAATTTTTATCGCTGCTTTGCAGGGCAGATAGTTTTTTATCCCTTTAGGGCGTAAAGTTTTTCATCCCTTCGAGGTACAAATTTTTTATCCTTGCTTAGCAGAGCACAAATTTTTTCATCCTTTAGAGTGTAAGAAGTTTTTATCCCTTCGGGGAGCAAAAATTTTTATTCATACTTGGTAGGGCACATAGTTTTTATCCCTTTGAGGCACAAAATTATTATTTCTTTCAAGGCACAAAATTTTTATCCCTGCTTGGCAAGGCACAAAGTTTTATTATCCCTTTAGGACACGTAATCTTTTCATCCCCATACACTAAGGTGCAAAGTTTCCAAAATCACTGTTGTCACACCCTTACAGAGTACCCTAGCTGTATTAGTATACCATATAACTAACTGAGGCCTCCAGAAAGTTACATGAATACTATTCAACTAATGTTTCCCATTGAAGTGGACAATTGAACAGGATCGATAGTTGTTTTGAGTGAGAAAGAGATTGCATATATATATTAACCATAAAAGAACATAACTTGTAAAATTAAAACTTCACATAATATTACAACCGAGGTCTACAAGGCTCCAATAGAACCCCCTTATAGTAAAACTTATAAAAAATAAAAAAAAATTATGCTATTATAACCCATTACTAGTCTCTATTATATAAATGGTCTTCTTTCCAAATGATCACATAATTCCATTCTATACTAACTCCCACGCCAAGCTTAGTTTTGGTTTCCATGCTTAAAACCCTACAATCAACAGTCTAGGAGAGCATGAACATATAAAGCTCAGTGGATAACAGAATCTCAACACCATCATTAAGAACAAATAAGTTTAGTTAGCAACCATATGCAGTGCATGTATCAAACATATGTAGCAAACATGGTTTAAATAACAAGAATTCAAACCTATGGGGATTTACACCCTCCCTAGGGGTTGAAGGATAAATTTAGTAGTTCATGTCCATGGAAAACTCAAAATCAAAGTAGAATGACTTTCTCTTCACCTAACTCGCTTGTGGGAATAGCCTCTACCAGAGCCCCATAGGACACGAGTAGTCTTTTAAAGAACATTTTTTGTTTTCAAATAAAACTTCCACTTTTCTTAAAACTTGAGAAATCTCACTAAGTGTTAATATTCTAAAGCCAACTCCGACACAGACGACCTCCTTCAAATCCCATTTAGTTTCTACGAAGTTGACAACCCTATGGTAACCTACAAGCAGACTCACTAGTCCCAACAAGGATTACCATAGAATCAAAATATTAACACGTGACATGAGTACCATGCTAATGCAACATGATGTTATGAAATGCATGTCATATTAATTTTAGAAGTCTATTAAACTTAATTTCATATTATCAAGTGGTCATAGCAATTTACAACATTCAATGAGACAACTATAATTTAATTTCAAGTAACTAGCTATCACTTTGATTAATAAGAATTACACTCAAACATACAACATATAACATGCAATATTTCCCATCCCCATGCAATTGATTCCCTATAGTTACGATTAAACTATATTCCACTAATTACAATCACAAACGAAATGCTAGGATTCAAGTTACTCACCCGTACATGCTCCTTAATTGTTGTAATAGTCCAATGGGAAATCCAACTCGTGATTGAGGGTTCCTATAAGATAGAAAAGTTTGTATTACTATCTATTTAGCAAAGATAAGAAGGATTAAATAAGATTCTAAAGCTAAAGGAGACAAAATGACACTTTAAGGCCACCACACCCCATGCTAAAGGATGTGTCAAATAGGAAGAAGAACAGAAGCTGGCACCACCCTTGCCACGCCTCATATGGAGAAGAGCAGAGGCTAGCACCACCCTCGCCCATATGGAGAAGACCTAGGGCTTGGTAACCCAGATTGCACTCAGAACATGCCATGCGTTCCCCCACGCCCTGTGGCTTATAGTCAGCGAAAAACACTTTTTCACTTCACATTTTTACGCACTTTAACCAACCTTAGTTGCCTCAAATCCATCTAATACACTCCAACATCTTCATACAAGTCTCAAATTCATCATTCTCTCTTTCAATTCTACTAATCCATCCCTATATCCATATTAAACAACTAACCAATAACCCAACCATCAACTTCAAGTTTTAAAACTTCAAAATCAATTCTCCATCACTCTACTTCACATATCAATATCCAAAACTCATAACCATTCTAAATCAGCCATTAACCAACAACAACACTAATCATACTATTACTAAAACACACAAATAACAAAGACAAAGCATGAAATAACTTACCAAAACTAGCTTTAACTTGAAGATAGAAGCTTAACTAGCTTTCCTTATTTATCTAAAGAAGAGAAAGTGAACATGAAGAGAGGAGAGTGTGTGTGTGCGTGCAACCATCGGTTTTTGAAAGAGAGAGAGCAAGGAATGGAAAAAAAATTTCTGCTACTTATGGATAATTATGTGCATAAATACAAAATTATCTTTGACTTTCAAGGCAAGTAAAAAATGATTGAGATTGTGTGTGTGCATTGATGGGTCATCACAATAACTTCGCAGCCAATAAGAGTTCAAAAACAACATATATTACACCATTATATTTCTAAACTATTAGAATTATTAATTATTCAAACTCAACACAAAGTTTAGTAACAATTTGATTTATAAATCCTATCTAATGAAATTAAATCCTTAGAAGTATCTATATCAATATTATTTATAATTTAGAATTTAAGTTTACAAAACTTGATTTTCCATAAGAATATAAGGAATACTTAATTAACAATTTCTTTAATTCAAATTTATTGATGATTTTAAATTTATATTCTTGCAAAATTGATTTTATAACAACTATTATACTTAACTTTACTCTAATTTCGTATATTTCTACATATATAATCAAATACATAAAGTCTTTACTTTCTAATTCTATTTATGAAAAACTCGGGGATTACACTTGTTTATCAAGGTGACCTTTCAAAATCCCCTTCTAACAAGATGAAGTTTTGTAGTTAGGATCACCAAGTTTAAGTTTTGGGCAAAAATGGTGTCTCTTTTTGTCTTTATCATAAAGAGGGGCTATAAACCCCTCAATTTTTGGGAAAAATTTGAGTAAACCCTAACCCTAGTCAAACTAGAATTTTGAAAGTCAACTATGATAAAGGTAAACTAACAGTTTTAACTCCGACAATCCGCGCTCGAAACTTGAGGACTATAGAAATGAGCTAATGGTAGATTATAATTCGGAATGATATGAAAAAGCCTAAAAAGATCAGATTCGTTGAAAATTCGATTGTTTCATATTCGAATGGGATCAATTCTAGAAAAAGCTTGCTCCGATGCTTGGGATAGTAAAAAAATTTCGATGATACCATTAGACTCATAATTATACAAAGATTTCAAAAATATCAATTTCGTAATTTTTTGGTAACTAAAAATATCAGATATAACTCGTTTACACATATTTTCTTTACTACCGGTATCTTATTTATCTAATATACTATTCATTGTACAATTTCTACTATTCATCTATCTATACTTTATCTTACTACCTATTCTTACAACATATAAATCTACTTCTTACAATTTTCATTTCCAATACAACTTTTTACTAAACTTCTCTTACACTTCATTATATTTCTTTATCAAATTAAAATTTTTTTCACTCGCTTTCTCTCTTCCTCTCCTTAGAACAGGCGCTACTCCTCTTTTCTTTCCCTCAATTTTATTTCTTTTTTAATTTATTTTATTACATCTAAAACCCTTTTACAATTATCTATAAATGTCTCCTCTTCCTCCACTTCTTTCACATATTTTCATTTCATTTAACAAAACTCTACCTAATTTTCCTCTCAAACTTTTCTCTTAAAAATTCTCTTTGAAACTCTCTCTACTTTTCATAAAACTAGCACCCACATACAACTATCATTACTTCATTTCTTCTTCAACCACAAGTAATCTTAGGTGAAAATTCCTAAAACTATCTTCATTCATGTTAACATAACATGACCATAATGTATGTCTCATAAACCTATGGGGTATTATTGTAAAGACCCAACATACTCAACTCTCAGATTAAGCACACTAAGTCCCCAACTACGTATAACTCTTACGAATGATACGTAAAATTGTCTTAAACTACCATGCCCCTAATTTGAGCAAGGTGCTGCTCCTCAAGCCGCATACCAATCTGCCATACCGGACCAGATACGGATTTAAACTACGGAATAGACAACCAATTCAAACAATTATTATGCCGAGTTTAAGTTTTTAGTCCATCTAAGATGTCTATCCTAACAATCACCACGCAAGTTACTGCGTACCTTGAATATGAAATCCAAACATAGCCTCGAAAGGAATTCCAGAAGATAATCCAAAAGATAAATAAGATATCCACTTCTCTTAAGAAAAGAACTCGTATAAGAAACTAAACTTGTCATGCCCCATAGGGGTATCCTAAACGTAACAGTCTGCCACATATCATATAAGACTCTCAAATTACTATCCAAGCCCTTCGGGAGTCTTGTATAGATGTAAGGCGTCCCTTTACGACAATAGAATACTCTATTCAATGGAGTTAAGAAGTTTAATTCGGCATTCAATAGAATTAGATAATAAATCAAAACGCATAAGCAATATGTTATAAATTCTAAGGGGCATTTCCCCCAAAAGAATATTTAAAGGTCCATTACAGTCATCCAGAGTCTCTTGGTTTCCTGTGGAAGTCTAAACAAATCTGAATACAACTTCTATAGAAAACGCCTAGCTCCTATACCTGAGCTGTAGCCTGTCTCGGTCTAAGCCAAATAAACTCATGCTGCAATAAATAGAAGCTATAGGGGCATAAGCTATACTAGCTTAGTGAGTGAAAACTTCCATGATCACAATTATAACACATCAATCAAACAAGTGACTAATCAGACAAATGATATGCATCAAACACATGAATTCATCAAACATATGACTAGCCAGAAATCATATGTGGATGGACTTACGCCGTCCATGCCACGTTAGCAGATTAATGAATCCTGCGATACGATGCCGTTTAGGCTCACGGTCAACCAACTTATAATACGTTTTATAGATCATGATTAACCAACTCAATAATTCGTTTTATGAATCACGATTAACCAACTATTACACCGTTTAGGATCATGGGCAACCAACAAATGCTAATGCTTCATCCCCATCATGATATGAATTAGTTCAAATTCATCTTCAATTCCGAATAATCAATTATACCAATTCTTTTAAGTGACCAGTCAATATCCACAGACAGCCAATCCTAATTCATCTATACAAGCAACGATTAATCACCCGGTTTCGAAATTCTGTACATTCAAGTTCTCACATCAACATCAAACATATATAATTCCCATTCAACCCCATCATGCATACTCATTTTATCTTTGCCAAGTATCTAGTGCAACTACCATTACAATCACAAGCAATAATTGAAATCGAAAGTGACACTCACTCGGCCATGGTTCGCAAGTCTTTTAGTAGTAGTAATTGGGTCGTAAGGATTCGTCGATTTCGAGATCACCTAACAAGGAAGAAATACCCTAATAATTATTTCATCACTTAACTAGTCCAAACTATATATCAAAACTAATTAAAATCATAATTCTCGCTATTTGCGGAAGTCCAGACTTAAAAAGACCATAACTTGGTCATTTTAACTTGAAATTTCGTAAATTATATATTGATTTCTATCTACTTCAAAAGATCTATCTATTTCCAATATTATTTTCAAGTTTTGAAAATATTTAGGTCACGAAATAGAGGGGTCAGATTTGACCAGTAACGATCTCCATTTCCGAAAATAGTTTTGTAATTGTTTGAAATGTTCCTATTTGATAATTCAAGTATACATGAAATATGAATGATTTTTAACATGAAGACATGTGATGAGTTTAATGTATACATGATCTTGAAGATTTTTACTAAAAGGAAATTTTATAACTTTTATTTTGCAAGACCACAATAACAACTACTTATGAAAAATCTAGTTTTCTAACTTTGACATCATACTAGTGTTTTGGAATTCATTCTTAGGAATTTCTAGTTATCTTAGTTAAAATTGAGTCTTCATAACATATACTACCTAAGACCTTCATTTCTACATAAAAATTTGCATTTCACACTTTGCAAATATGTTTTTAATTAGGATTTACTCAAAAATCCGAATTTTTAGAAATCCACCTTTTGAATGATTCCTTTGGGAAAAACTTGTTTAATGCATTAAAATTTAAGACTTTACTATACCTACTACTTAAGGACTTCGTTTAATACATAAAACTTTCATTTTGAGCTTGAATAATAGGTGTTTCCATAGGCATCATCCAAAGTTACGAATTTTACAAGTTGACTACTAACTTAAAATTTTCCATCTTGATTCTACTTCTTGTTTTACACATTCATCTCATCAAAACTCATTTCAACTTATAAAAATCACTACTTAATGATACCTATTACCTATATCCTTCATTTTTCACATAAAACATGAGTTTTAAAGTTAATACAATGGTTTTCAAAATAGGGCTTTGAAGTCATACGAATTTTCTTTTGAACATTTCAAACAAAAACTTTTCCTTTTTAAGTTCTTTGTCTTATCTACATAAAGATCCACTAACTACCACATTTATATACACAAGACTAAATCTTTATGAGCATTAATACATGAAAATACAAAATATCTATATGAACATGAATGTCAAGTATAATATGAGTGTCTAAATGCTAGATCTACTACTTATAATGTATGAAAAGGAGTTTAAGAACATGAACATATATTTTCATGCAAGATCTCTACTTCTATATGCATGAACATGATAATATCTCAACCAAAAACTCATCAAACACAAGATTTACTCTTGTGATGGCTTGATATTCATATATTAGCATTTTCTTATCCCTAGCAAATGCTCATGGGGATTTAAGTTGAAAATACACATGAATAATCTTGTCATTACAAGATTAAATGGTAGGAATGCTTAAGAATCATCGCCTAAAGTTGGTTTAAGTGAAGAAATGACGAAGAAAGAAGCTTGTTTTGTGTGTGTGTGTGTGTGATGGGGTATAGGCTCACAGCAATGAGAGGAAACAGAGAGAGAGTTTTGTGATTTTTTTGAACAAATGAAATGAAATGAAGGAGAGAGAAAGTTAAAGATTATTTATATTAGTGAATTAGGGTTTGGTTATTTATGAAAAAGAGATAAAATAAATCAATATTAGAGCAATTGGGAGGGGTGTGCACCGGCCATCCATTGAGTGAGAGAGAGGGAGAGATTTGAATTTGTTAAATTTGTAATTTATGAAATAAAAGTATTAATTGTGATAATTTATTTAAGAGACAAAAATTTCTTGGAAAAGAAAATATAATGGGTATTTGTAAGGATGTAAGACTAGGGTATGGATTGTGTGTGTAGCAGGTTTTACTTCTGAATAGTGATAAATAGTAGACAAGACATTTACTTTACCGATAGTAAAGAAAATACGAGAAAAGGCTATAACTGTAATTTTTATAATCCGAAAAATTAGAAAACTTATATTTTTGAAATCCTTATCAAATTTTGGTTCCAAAGAGTATTCTGGAATATTTTTCTGAGGTTCTAGTTCCAAGGCTCGCTTTTCCGTTATGAAGCTCGGGAGGGCCCGGAATAGAAAATTATTCGAAATCAAAACTTTTTATGGTTTGAAATACACTTTAAAACAATATTCCACATTAAACTATTTTATAAAAGTTCTTTTGATATGAAACCGAAGGAAAGCCGGATCTAGGGTTTCTAGGTTTCTCTCATAAAGCTTGAACTAATCCGATTTAGGATTTTGTTTTTCGATTTCCGAAGTTTACTTGACTACTAGGAAAACCGGGGTTTACAACCTTCCTACCTTAAACAGAGTTTTGTCCTCAAAACTGAACTGACGTGCCTTGTCCTTTAAACAACTCGGGGTACTTCCTCCGGATTTCCTCTTTAGCTTCCCAAGTTGCTTCCTCGGAGGCATGATTCCTCCTCAACACCTTAACATAATGAATTTCCTTATTCCGTAGCTTTTGGGTTTTCTTGTCCAAAAACTTTATGGGATATTCTTCATATGTCAAATTCTTCTTCAGCTGAATGGGTTCCAATTCCAAAATCCTTTCTGGGTCGATACATACTTTCGTAATACCGACACATGAAACACATTGTGAATTCCTAACAAGTTTGGTGGTAAGGCAAGCCGGTACGCCAGATCTTCAATTCTTTCCAAAATTTCGGAGGGTCCAATATATCTTAGGCTCAACTTTCCTTGTGTACGTATTCTCCTTATACTTTTGATCGGGCTTATTTTCAGATACACATGGTCGCCCACTTTAAACTCGAGTTCCCTTCTTTTCAAATCTGCCCAACTCTTTTGCCTTTCTTGAGCCTCTTTCATTTTCTGTTGGATTACCCTGACCTTATCGGCCGCTTCTTGTACCAATTTTGGTTCGATAGCTAACCTTTCCACGTCATCACAAAACAAAGGGGACCTACAACGTCATCCATATAAGGCTTCATAGGGTGGCATCTAAATAGTTAAGTGGTAGCTATTGTTGTAAGCAAACTCGATGAGAGGTATATGTTTATCCTAGCTCCCTTTGAATTCCAACACATGGGCTCTTAACATGTCTTCTAGGGTTTGGATTGTCTACTCAGACTGTCCATCGGTCTGAGGGTGGTATGTCGTACTGAAGTGTAGTTTGGTACCCAAACTCTTCTGCAAACTTGTCTAGAACATAAACACAAATCTCGGGTCTCTATCTGAAATAATCCCTACTTGTATGCCATGTAGCTGCACAATCTCTCGAATGTAGATCTTAGCCATCTTATCCATTGAATAAGTCATGTTAATGGGTAAGAAGTGTGCTGACTTAGTTAATCGATCCATCATTACCCATACGGCATCACAACCCAAAGAAGGCTTTGGAAAACCACACACAAAATCCATGGATATTTGATTTCACTTCCATTCGGGGATGGGTAAAGGCTTTAATAATCCTCCTGGCCTTTGGTGTTCCATTTTCACTTGTTGACAAACCAGACACTTCATTTCATATTCTGCTATGTCCCTCTTCATGCCATTCCACCAATAGTGGCTTTTCAAATCCTGGTACACCTTGGTACCTCCAAGATGCACGGTGTGCCCAGAGTTGTGGGCTTCACTCATTATTTCTTTTCTTAGTTCTCTGTCTTCCGGCACACACAATCTTCCCTTCATTCTAATCACATCATCATCGTCTATTGCAAAGTCCAGATATTTTCCCGCTTGGGTTTCCTTTTTAATTCTTTGTATTACTTCGTCATACCTTTGGGCCTCTTTGATTCTTTCAATCAAGGTTGGTTCCACTACCAGATTAGCTATCTCAAGCTCTGCACTTTGGTCTATGAACTCAATCCTCAATTTCTCAAAATCTCTAATCAGATCTCTTTGGCTCGTGATTAAAGCAGCTACTTCCCCATAATTTTTCCCACTTAGGGCATCTACAACTGCATTAACTTTCCTTGGATAATACTTTATTCCCAAATCGTAGTCTTTTATCAATTCTAACCATCTCCTTTGCCTCATGTTCAGTTCCAACCATCTCCCATGCCTCATGTTCAGTTCCTTTTGTGTGAATAAATACTTAAGACTCCTGTGATCCGTGTATACTTCACACCTTTGTCCATATAAATAATGCCTCCAAAGTTTCAAGGTGAAGGCAACCGTGGCCAACTCTAGATCATGCGTAGGGTAGTTCTACTCGTGCGGTCTTAACTGTCGAGAGGCATAGGCAATAACCTTTCCTTCTTGCATTAGTACACATCTAAAGTCATTCCTTGAAGCGTCACTATGCACCGTATAAGACTTTTCCGAGTCTGGTAAAACCAAGATCGGTGCTGATACCAACTGTTGTTTCAATTCTTGGAAACTCTATTCTCTTTTATCCGTCCAAACAAATTTTTTCACTCTTTTGTGTCAACTGAGTCAGTGGCTTGGCCATTTTCAAAAAATCTTTCACAAACTTGCGATAGTAGCCAGCCAATCCCAAGAAACTTCTCACTTCGGTAATTGTTTGTGGCTATTTCCATTCCACTATAGCCTTAACCTTTTTGGGGTCAACTGATATCCCCTCTCCTATTACAACATGTCCAAGAAAAGATATCTTATCTAACCAAAAATCACATTTAGATAATTTGGTGTACAATTTGTTTTCTCTTAAGGTTTGTAACGCCATTTGAAGATGCTCCTCATGTCGTTCCGTAGTTTGGAATATATCAAAATATCATCAATGAAGACGATTACCCACTTGTCCAAAAGTGGCTTGTAGACTCTGTTCATAAGATCCATAAATGCCATTGGTGCATTGTTCAATCCAAATGACATCACCAAAAACTTGTAATGTCCATAACGAGTACGAAAAGCCGTCTTTGGTATATCCTCAAGCTTAATTCTTCACTAATGATATCCTGAGCATAGATCAATGCATGAGAACATGCACGCTCCTTGTAGCTAATCGAACAAATCATCGATCCTTGGTAAGGGGTATCGATTCTTGATGGTCACTTTGTTTAACTCACGATAATCGATACACAACCTCATCGGTCCATCCTTTTTCTTTACAAATAGGACAGGTGCGCCCCATGGTGACACACTTGGTCTTATGAATTTCTGATCCAAGAGTTCCTATAATTGGATCTTTAGCTCCTTTAATTCAGCCGGTGCCATCCGATATAGTGCTTTAGATATCAGTTCGGTATCTGGAGCCAATATAATTTCAAAGTCAATTTCTCTTTTCGGTGGCAACCCAGGTAAGATTTCTGGAAACACATCCAAGTATTCGTTTACCACTGGTATATCCTTTTCCTCCCGAGTTTCCTCCTCGTCCAGAATATTGTCGATAGGCACTATCTCTTCATCTTCCATCATCAATTCAAAAGAATTTAACCCAAACTTTCTTGGAACTATGGTTTCTCCTACGAACTCCACTCCTTCTCCCGATTGATCATAGAAACTTACCATCCTCTTTTGGCAATCTACTACAGCTTTGACCTTGCTTAACCAGTTCATTCCAAGAATAACTTCATACTTATTCATTTCCAACATTATCAAATCACTCCTTGAGTGATGCCCTTGAATCTCCAATGGGCAATCCTTTATTACTTCCGAGTTGACACTACACTTCCGGTGGGTGTTTTAATTCTCAGGCTAATAGTAGTTGTGACTATATGTAATCCAAGTCGCCTAGCCAAACTAGTGGTGACGAACGAGTAAGTCGCTCCCATGTCAAACAGAACATAAGCCTCAATTTCATTCACCCGTATATGCCCTGTGGTCAACAAACATCCATCACTACTCGATTCTAAAATACTCTCACTGCTACCTATCTGGGGGTTTTAGATTCCAGCTTTCTCATATACCATTTTTAATTTCTTATAGAAAACTTGTTAAATAAAGAACTTTCAACTTAAGAGGGTTTTGTTACTAACCTGTCATTAGGCTGCTATCCACGCCGTCTCATTGGTCCATGGCGGCCAATTCCACCTCCTCATCATCATCTTCTTCAACCATCCACTAGCTCTCAAAGTTATAGAGTCTCATTCCATGCATAGCTGATGCTGTACGGCTCCTACTTTTACTCCCTGACCTCATAGGGTTAGTATTGCTCAAAGTCCCAAATGGTCGAGCGGCCACACTTTTCCTTTACGAGCATTCAAAGGCCAAGTGTCCCTTCTCTTTACAAATAAAGCAAGTCACGACCATTTTCTTTGGACATGTATAAACCATATCCATAGGCCAGACCACCACAAAAGTAACACTTATTTCTCAATTGCAGGCATTGCCTAGGGACATGAGACTCCTTGCACTTCCAGCAAGTGACACCAGCCTTTGACTAATTCGGCCTCCCACTTGTATTGACCTTGAATCCATGATATGGCTTGTACCTCTTTCCTTTAAACCCTAAACTCTAGGCGTCGAACGGCCTCTTTCCGAGCACTCTTTTGTTGGGTTCCTGGTTTTTCCTTTTCCTGGCTCCTTCTATTACTCGAGCCTTTTCTACCAATTCTGGGTAGGTTCTTACTCCAAATTCCTCCAATTTGATTCTTAATTCCTCATCCAGCCTCCCAGAAATACTTGTTTCTTTAACTCCTCGCTGTCCCTGAAGGATTCAGGAGCATACTGTAGCAGTTGTGTAAACCCTGTCTCATACTATTCGACAGTCCTTCCCTTTTGCTTGACAGGCAGGAAGTCTGCACTGTATTTCACTCTTAAGCTGGAAGGAAAATAATTCTCCAAAAATTCCCGACGAAAGGACTCCCAACTAATGGGTGGAGCTAAGCTTCTTCTTTTAGAGTCCCACCAGACTCTTGCATTATATCTCAACATATATGTCCCGTATTCCAATTGCAAGTAGGGCGGAATCTCATAAGCAGCAAAAGAGCGCTTAATCTGAGCTAGCCAATCCTCAGCCTCATCGAGCTTACCGAATGCCCCGTTAAAATACCTATTACTCTTGATAAAATATGGTAAGGAGCTTCGATGAGTCCTTCGGTATGGTGGAGGTGGTGGTAAAGGGGCATTGTAAGAATGCTCCTCCTATGAAGCAGGCGCCTCAACAATCACTTCCTGGTGATCTACGGGTGGTGGTGGTAGCAGAGCAGAATCCCTAACACTTTGTCCAGGATGCAGGTTTTGATTTTGGTTTTGGTTCTGGATGAATGTATTTAAAAGATTGGCCAACTACCTAATTGCATTCATCACATCACCTTGTGGATTTTGGGGTGCTACTCCCTGTTGGTTTGGTATAGCAGGTTGGTCGGCTTCGTTCGGGAGAGGTTCTTGCTCCCGATTATGAATCCGTCGGTTTCGTCTATTTGCACATTCGTTCGGGAGAGGTTCTTACATTTAGAATTTCTATTTTAATAGTTCATTAGATTTCAGGTAGCATATTAGTAGAGTTGGATAGGTTGAAGTTTACCTTCCAATCCACTTGAAATTTTGAATTATTCTCTTTATTTTGAATTTTGACATTTCATTTGAATTTGAGGATGAATATATATATATATATATATATATATTGCATGTAAACTTTAAGAAATTAATATCAATTTGGAATATTGAGTTTTCTTTCATTTTCTTTCCTTGAGTTTGTCAACATATCAACAAATTAGGCTTAAGAGAGGAAGAAAGAAAATTTCTATTATAGTCTATCAAATTTTATTGGAAACAAACACTTCAAAACATAGCATACAAACACTTAGAGTCTACTTCCAAAATTTAAAGGATTTAGGGGGTAAATTCTAGTGTTTGTCTAAAGCATTTATGCTCTACTTATAATTAGTCAAAATCGAATTAAGTTTATTTTCAAACAAACATCAAACATGCATTAAACAATCACTCACAATTAAATCATAAACAAACAATATACATATATCACACAAGACACATACATATAAGCAATATATAACAATCATGCAATATTCATTTATATTCATTTTCATATATCAACAGAAAGTATATTTAAGCTAGTTATTAATTTAGTGAGATCAAATTAATTTTATTAACTATCAACTAATGATTTATCAAACAACATGAAACAACAAACAAGGCAATAAACAAACCGGATTCCCAAATTTTCCCGCACTCAACTCACCGCTTCGAAACGAATCCTAATTCATTATACACAAAGCAATGTCCAAGATAAACATTGCTCTGATACCATCTGTAAAGACCCGACATGCTCAACTCTCAGATTAAGCACACCAAGTCGCTAACTACGTATAACTCTTACGAATTATACGTAAAGTTGTCTTAAAAGAAGTGTTTATGTTGAACATTGCTATTCAATTTTAGGTTATGAAATCATTTAGTTAGATTCTGGCAACAACTGGATTTAGCAGCGGAAAAATAAACTTTAATAAAAACATTTCTACATAAAAGCATTTCAAACTTCCACAATTTAAAGTGGAAAAACTTTCACTTTAATAAATCTTTACAAAAGCTTATTTACAAAACATAGGCACTAACAAGCCCTTAAATGAAAATAAAAATTTATAAAGGAATCCAGTCTCTATAAAACAAAACAAAGAAGGAAAAAAATACAAAAATATCTCGGTCCTATTACATTCACTCATCTCCCAAATCTTCAAATTTGCCCGATGCTCGAGACAATCATCATCACATCAATAACAACAACAATAATAAGAACAACAACATCAACAGCCTCTACATCATCATTAAATCATCATCTCATTACTCATCTTCATCATCAACAATAACAACTTCATCAACAACTTATAAAAAGATAAACATAAACAAGAATGAGCCGGAGCTCAGTACACAACAACACAATTACAGGCGATGTGGTACACGAACTTAACTTGTTACGCCCCTAAGGGTACTCTAAACGAGGCAATCTGTAAGCCCCGGAAAATTTCAGTAAGTAATTCCAAGATGAACTTCGAAAATAAACCCTAAAAATCACTCCAAATTAAAACTGAACTTCAACTAGTCCAAAAACACGAACGAATCCAGAATTTCCAAATCTTGAGGAAAATAAGAATCCTTAAAAACAAAATAAGAACTTAACATACTCCAATTTCAAAAACCACTACGTACGAAAAATTCTTTATTAACTCCGACTTATAAAATTGGGTAATATAGAACCCAAAAACAAATTATTAAAAAGTAAATAACGATTAACTTTCGGAAATGAAACCCAATTCAAGAATTCCAAAAACGTTAAAAGATATTAAATACTTACAAAAATGAAATGTAAAATAAATTTCTCAAATTAAATATGTTGTATGAACATAAAATATCAGTTTCCAGATTGGCAAAGATCTAAACCGGAAAAATCACCCGGAAACCCTAATCGGAATACAATAGCTTAAGTCCGGCAATCTAGCGCCCTTAACCCTAGAGGCCGAGGTGTAGTTTAAATATGTAGAATAGCTCGTAGTAATATAAGTTTGTTTAAAAATATCAGATTGGTAAATGTTTTACCTATTTCGAACCCGTTCGGATACAGACTTCAAAAAGCATGTCACGGGGCTCGAGATATCAAAAATATACCATTAGTACCGTTAGACTCATAATTTCATAAGATTTTCAAATATATCAGTAATATAATTTTTCGGGTTATAAAAGTTACAGTTATAATCTTTTTTCATACTTTCATTACTACCGGTAATTAATTAGTTTTTTACACTATTCACTTTTATTTCATTACACAATTTTATTATTCTTGTAAAGCCTTATATTTTTAGATAAATATTTTATATATATAATATAGAAAATTTTGTTTTTCCAAAAATTAGTTCGTCTCGGGTTTTTACGGGATCAGATTCTATTTAAGATCCAATACTAAAAATAAAATAAATTAATTTAATAATTAAAAAATATTTTTAAAATATTGTTATTTTCATAAAATAATTTTTTATAATTTTTCGGGTTATAAAAATATCATTTATAGCCCATACTCGCGTATTTTGATCATACCGGTAACATATTTGTTAAAATACTAAAATAATTCAAATAATTATTTAATTTTATTTATGAAAATTATGCCACTTATTTAAAAATATTTTTCCTAATTTTATTTTGCATTTTTCTTAATAAAAAGTACTTTTTCCAACCCATACTTCAAGTACACCTTTCACACATCACTTCTTTTTCGCTTCAATCTTTTTACACTTCATTATATCACTTCATGACAGATTTTTCCTTCTTTTGGCTGTCATTGTCCTTTAATTTACTCCTATTTTTGACTAAAATTAATATATTATACTCCTTCTTAAAGAAGCAATGCATACACATTTATTACATAATTCAATTTTAAGTCAAATTTCAAACAAACCCTCTCTCTCCTCTCTCTCTAATTCACGTGCAGCACACAAAATTTGCTGCTCTTGTTTTATTTTTTTCCCTTTCATTTAATACAATTCTATCTCCATTTAATGCCTCTTATTATTATTTTTCTTTCATTTCCTTTTGAAACCCTCTCTCTTTTCCTCTCTTTTTCCTCTCTTTCTTTCTTTTTCTCTTGTTCTTCAAGAACCAAGCTGCCCCACTTCTAAAATTTCTTCCACATCATTCTTGAAGATTTTTAAGCAAACTTTCTTCTCAAAGCTTCCATAGGTGATATAGGTAAAGTAATGAGAGTTTCATGCATCAAATGACATTCCATAAGCTTAAAAGCTAAGGATGATGATGCCAAAATGAAACACTCCTCTTCTCTATGATTATTATCTTGTATCATTATTATTTTCTTGTTTAAAGTTTATATTTTGTAGATCTAACTTTTTGTAGCTTTGATTTTGTTTATGCCATAGATCTTGTTATTTGAGTTATTATTTTTGTTATTGCTTATGATTTATATATATTCTCATTCACATGACTATCATGTGTTCATGCATTAACTAGTTAGAAACTAGATCTAGTGTTTTGAGTTCATAATGCATTAGACTTTTGTTTTATGTTCATGAACAACTTGTAGTAGCATGATGATAGTAGGAATGTTTTAGAAAACTCAAGATCTATTTTATTTTCAACAAAAATCATTTTTGAAAATTCGGATGAAAAATGAACCATATTTAGAAAAGTTATTTTTCAACTTCAAAATGTGTATTTTTCATTTAAAATGAAGGGCTTAGGGTATAGATAACATAAATAAAGATTTTGATGAGTAAAGTTTAGATCTATGAGTTTATAGTTTACTACCATGGGTTTCTTTTAGATTTATGTTCATATTAAGTGTAGATCTTGGTTTTGAACTAAACAAAAATTGTGAAATTCGTATTTTGGCAAGACCCTATTTAAAAACCACTTTCCAAGTGTCAAAATGAAGTTTTTACTTAAGATAATGAAGGCTTAATGTATGTATATCATCAAGACTTCTTTTTACAAGAATTTTCAAAGTTATTTTCAAAAAAAAATCTCATTTTCGGATTTTGGCCAAGGCATATTTTAAAAACATGTTTTCCAACTCAAAAATGAAGTTTTTATTCAAGATATGAAGGCTCTTAAGATAGGATATGTAAGGAATGGATTTTCATAAGTTTAGATAGATTTTATCAAAAGATATGTCCAAAAATAAATTTTGTAAATTCGGATCCAACCAAGACCAATTTTGAAAACCCATTTTTCAACTTCAAAACAAGACTTTTATTAAAGAAATGGAAGCCTTAAGGGTAGGTTTGATTAGGAAATGGTTTTTGAAAGACTAAATGAGTTTTACAAAGAAAACAAGCTCAAATGAATTTCTCAAAATTCGGATTTGAAAATAGCCACAATTTAAACACTATTTCCAAATGCCAAAATGATAATTTTTATAGGAAAATGGAAGTCCTAGGGAATATAGATAACAAAGACCAAGTTTTGATAAGGATAAAAGAAGTTTATCAAAATATAATCCTAGATAACAAATGGTTTCCAAGAATAGGTTAAACAATGTTTTCATTCTTCAAAATTTTGTAAAATTCGTACTTAGGCAAACCACCTATTTAAACATCTACTTTCTAACCCCAAAATGAAGGTTTTTATTGAAATAATGAAGGTGATGGTTATATA
This sequence comes from Combretum micranthum, assembly GCA_024138025.1. NCBI lineage: Eukaryota > Viridiplantae > Streptophyta > Magnoliopsida > Myrtales > Combretaceae > Combretum > Combretum micranthum. The sequence continues at coordinate 100,064 of JAMXBD010001297.1, forward strand.
GATCATCAAGGTTGAGTTTTGATAAAAGAAAGTATGATTTTACAAGAAGAAAAACTATTTTTCTTAAGTCTAGTATAATTCAAAGTTTTGCAAAGTAAAAGTTTTCAAAAAGAATTCTTGGTATATATGTATACATATAGGTAGATCATCTCATAACCTTCATAACAATAGCTTGTAGGTAATACATATATGCATGATGCATTGTAGAAATAAAGTATGAAAATTGAGTTTATCCAAAATTTGTAAATTCGGATGATTTCAAAACCATGCCTTAAAAACCATTTATCAACTCCAAAACTTGTGTTTTATATGAAAAATGAGGAGTTTAGGTCATAGGTATCATCAAGTAATGATTTTGATAAATTAAGATGGGATTTGCTAAGAAAAATATATAGAACAAGAAGTAAAAATAAAGTATGAAAATTTGAGTTGTTGTCATTTTAAGAAATTCGTAATAATGGAGTAATGGCATGAAAACCCATATTTTTCAAACTCAAATTAGACATTTTATCAAAGAAATAAAGTCCTTAGTGTCTAGGCATGGTTAAGCCTTAATTTTCTAAGTATCAAATGATTTTTACTTAAAGGAATCACAAAAACAATTTTACAAAATTCGGATTTTGGAATCAACCCTACTTGAAAACATGTTTACAAAGTGTAAAATGGAAATTTTTATGTAGAAATGAAGGTCATAAGTAATAGATATAATGAAGACTCAATTTTAACAAAGATAACTATATTTTCTTAAGAAATAAATCCAAAACAAATGGAAATGATCAAAGTTAGGAAACTAGTTTTCTTAAAAGTAAATAGCAATGGAGTCTTACAAATAAAAAGTTTCTAAAAATTTCTTTTAGTAAATATTGTCAAAAGCATGCATACATCAAGCTCATATCATGCCATTCATGATAGGAAATCATTCATATTGCATGTATAATTGATTTGTCAAGTAGAACATTACAAACAATTACAAAACTATTTTTCGGAATTGGAACTTGCCACTGTTCTGATCTGATCTGATTTTTCGAAGCTTCAAAGTTTTCAAAACTTAAATATAATATTATAATTAGATAGATCTTTCGAAGTAGATAGAAATCGATATATAATTTGCGAGATTCCGAGTTAAAATGACCAAGTTATGGCCGTTTTAAGTTGGAATTCCCGCTTAGGACGAGAATTACGAATTTGATAGTTTGTATGAGATAGCTTGGACTAGTTAAGTGATGAAATACTTATTAGGGTATTTCTTCCTTTTAGGTGACCCGATACGATTCCTTACCACCGGATTACTTGTACTAAGAGACCGGTGATCCAATGGCCGAGTGAGTATTACTTCCGATTTCATTTATTGTGTGATTGTAATAATAGTTGCACTAGATATTTGGTAAAGATAAAATGGATATGCATGATGGGGACGAACGGGGACTATGTATGCTTGTTGTTGATATGAGAAATGGAATGTAAGAATATCGAAGCCGAGTGATTGACTATTGCTTGTATAGATGAATTAGAATTGATTGTCTGTGATTATTGATTGATCACTTAAAAGAATTGGTATAATTGATTATTCGAAATTAAAGATGAAATTGAACTCATTCGTATCACGATGGGGATGGAGCATTAGCATTTGTTAGTTTTTCGTTGTCCTTAGACGAATATGAGTTGGTTAATCGTGATCCATAAAACGAATTTATAGTTCAGTTGACCGTAAGCTTAAACGGTGTCGTACTGCAGGATTCGTTAATGTGCTAACCTGGGATGGAGGGCGCAAGTCCATCCACATATGATTTCCGGCAGGTCATATATTTGTTGAATTCACGTGTTTGATGCATATCACTTGTCTGACTAATCACTTGATTGTATGATGTGTTGTAAATGTAATCCTGAAAGTTCTTACTCACTAAGCTAGTGTAGCTTATATCCCAATAGATGTTTAAATGAACAGGTTATCTCAAGAGTGCTAAGTAGGGACCAAGATGGTTGGAGCCACGAATGACTTCGGGATTCCGGCAAAGAATAAGAATGTTTGAAGTTATTAGCTAGGTTTTATATTTTGCCTTGTAATAGTTTTATGTAGTAGAATCTTTTGATGAATTGTATTTGGAGTATAGTGATTCGTATTTGAAGTATAGTGATTTGTATTTGAAGTATAGTGAATTGTATTTCCTTTACGTTGTTACTCAAGTTGTATCAATATAAAATGTATCTCTCCAATGTGTCTCCTCTATGTGTTAGACGCCTTATACATAGTATGGAAGCCTTCGCATGACTGAGGCGGTCATTCCTAGGCTTTAATATTGTGTATGGCGAACAGCCACGTTTAGGATACCCTTCGGGGCATGACACAGTCCGCCGCATATAATATTAAAGCTAATGAATGACAACCCTAGTCATGCAGGAGCTTCGATATCACATGCAAGGCGTGCTTCTAAGATAGTAGGAGATTCACAGGGGTATTACATTTAAGTAGATAATAAAAGCATGCAAGAACTTATATAAATAAACATGAAATATTCATTTGGATAATAATCTCTTACAACTTCTTGGGGGCATTCCCCCGTCTCAATATAGTCTTGTTTAACTAAACCATTAACAAGGTATATATAATTACAACATAAGCCTACTATAGAGATTTTCCTAGAAGTTTATGCTCAAAATTAAATACATATAACTTCTCCCAAAAACTCCTAGTAGCTTTGACTCATACCTGACAAATGGGGCTCCTCGATGCCAACCATAGGTAATCACACTGTAATAAAAGCTATAGGGATATAAGCAAACAAGTATTAATCGGAAATCATGTGCAGCACGGATTTTACGGAAATCAAACAAAACATTTCCATATATCAAACAAGTATTTAAACAATCATATGAGAATGCACCAATCACATGAGCAAACAAAATACACAAGATTAATCGGAAATCACGTGTAGCACGGATTTTACACCCTTCATGTCGGGGGTTAGGAGGTTACAGGCCCATACGACCATCAATGTTTGCAGATTTGCTGGCTCCTACTCGTCCTGTAGACTTTCCGGCTCTTACTGGCCCATGTAGACTTTCTAGCTCCTACTAGCAACCACTACAATTCCTCATTTCCCTACACGAAGAATAGTAGTGAAATAAATGAGACTCACAAATATGATATGCATGAATTATTTTCAATATAAGTTTAACCAAATAATGTTGAGTTCAAGTTAAAAGCGATCAAAACAATACTCATCATATCAATGCAAGAATCATAATTTATTTATCAATTTCTCTTTCGATATTCTTAACTTATATTCAACCAATCATAAATGCAAATCACATAATATTTGTTTATTTATCTTTTCCTAATTTTCTAGTGCTACTACTTACAGGCATAAACAAGGAAATGTAACTAATAAAGGATTAACTCACTCCATACCGATCGCTCCTAATTGAAGTAGTCTTCCAGGAAAGTGATCTCGGTTCCTTCTTCACCTAAACAAGATGAAATACCCAAAATGAGTCTTTCATAGAATTTCTATTTTTGAAAATTCTAAATCTATCTTAAAATCGTGGTAAAATCGGATTGGCGGAAATTCCAACTTAAAATGGCCATAACTTGGTCATTTTAACTCGGAATTTCGCATATCATATACCGTTTTCTATCTACTCGAAAATATCTATCTATTTCTAAAACTATTTTTATCAAATTAAGTCATTTGAGTTCCGAAATAGTGGTAATCATATTCACTACGAATTTTCTCAAAACTTGAATTCCTTCTTTTAACAAAAACTCATTTTAAAGAGATAGATATTATAATAGTTTATAAAACCTTTGAAATGTATTTGCATATATTTATTGACTCATATCAAATGTATGAAATTAATGAAGTTGTTTCAAACCATGAATTTTCGTAAAAGTAAAGTCTTCTAAAGAAAAGTGAAACTTTTGAAAATTCCTCTTATTTTGCTAGAGAATATTTCAAGTTATTTTAAATGAGTAAATTTCATTTCCTTAGTCCTTTAAATTTTCGAAGAATTTTTTTATTTTCTTAGTTTCTAATACTTTTTGAAAATAATAACAATTTTATATTCATAGAAATAATTTTCTTGTTTCTTAAGATTATTCTATTTTCATGAAAAGAATTTATTTTTGTCAAACTAGTACTTGATGAAAAAGTGAAGTTTTAGTAAAACTTTTGTTTACTCAAGAAGTTCTTTCTATGTTATGTAGGTTTGTAAAAATTCCTATGAACTCCTCTAGATTTCTTAGAAAGGTTTAAGATAAATCCTTAGTTTTATGAAAAATTACTTCTTAGTTTTATTTTTAGAGAAAAATTTCTATTTTAAGAAAACTTTTCCTTATTTATCTTATTGAGACAAAAATCATTATGTTCATGCATGAATATGAATCATAAAGTTATGAAAACATAATAACTAAAGAAATAAGTTAGTAAAGAAATAAATCAAGTATTGAAACCTAGCTTCATCAAGGTATCACGGGACTAAGAAAAGACTAGTCCCAAAAAGAAAAGAAAAAGAAAATTTTTTGACTTGATGAGGACAAGTCTAAGACTAGAAAGACTAGTCTTGAAACAACATGAAAGTAAATAAAGAAACAACATGAAAGTAAATAAATTGCAAGGTAAAAAAATAAATTGCAAGAAAAGTAAATAAATTGTAAAACAAATAAGCTTGTATGCTCTAAAAGATATATATAGCTACATAGATATATTTAGTTAAACATATATATAAAAGCAACATAAAAGAAATTAGATTCATGAACAAAAACAAAGTATGAACTTATTGTTGCTTTCTTTAACCTTTATGGTTTAGAAAACATACACTAAGCTCATACTAAGTAAATGAACATAGAAAAAACTTCAAGAAATATTACCTAAGAAAACTAAACTTGAGAGAACTTTGGGAGAAAATTCTTGTAGAGAATTTGAGAGAGTATTTTTAGTGTATGGAAGGTGTGAAAGAAGCGGAAGGAAGAGGGGATATTTATCTGAAAATGTGGGAGGAAGTTTGTGTTAATTAAATAATTGAAAAACAAAACAAATGGAGGAGAGGGAGAGGGGTAACCCGCGCAAATTTGGAGAGTGTGAGAGAGAAATTTATTTTTTTATATTTTTGTTAATGAAAAGTAATATATGAAAGATGTGAAGTTGTATTGGAAATGAAAATTGTAAGAAATAGAGGTATGGTTTGTAAGAGTAGGTTGTAAGAAAAAGTAGAGATAGATAAATAGTGTAGAATAGTAGAAAATAGTGTAATGTAAAGTAGACATGACAATTTTAGTACCGATAGTAAGAAAATACGCGTATAATTGCAATATATGATATTTTTAGTTACCAAAAAATTATGAAATTGATATTTTTGGAAACCTTATATTTTTATGAGTCTAATGGTATATTTGGAATATTTTTACTAAAATGAGCCCCGAGTCACACTTTTTGAAAACTGTGTCCGGTTGTGCTCAAAACAAATCACGGTTTAGCTAATCTGATATTTTTAAGTTGTCTCAGGTTATTACGAACTATTCTACATATTAATCTCTTACTTACTTTCTTAGGGTTCTTAAACGGGAATGTCGGACTTGAACGGTTACAATAGACTAGGGTTTTGTTGACTTTGGGATTCCGGTTGACTTTCTAATTAGGGTTTAAGCTTTAATTGATCTCAAAACATTAGGAGTTTACATAACTAAATGCAAATGCGATAACCACAATTTATTATCTTTCTTTAAAGTAAACAAATCAACACGGGAGTATTCAAACTCCGGACAACAAGGATAGTACGAGAACCTAACTAACGATCACAACGCTCAGGGAGTTGATATAAACAGCCCGGATACTTGTATCTCCTAGATAAATTTACCATAACGATTAAGTAATCTCATCTAGGGTTCTAGCCGTTACACAACTCAACTCTACTTAGATTCAATCCATAACATGAATCTAGTTCATCATTCCCATAAACGTTGAACTAAACCATGGTACTTCCCCTTAAGTTTCAATAGATGTTACACCGATACCAAATTCCCCATCGATTACCCACTGAACCACTTATGAAAGTCATATCCGAATGACAAGGGTGGTCTAAGCACCTAAACTACTATGCCCCCAATCTGAGCAAGGTGCTGCTCCTTGAGCCGGATACCGATCTGCCATACCGGACCAGATATAGATTTAAACAGCGAAATAGACAACCAATTCAAACAATTATTATGTCGAGTTTATGCTTTTAGTCCATTTAAGATGTCTATCCTAACAATCACCGCACAAGTTACTGCGTACCTTGAATATGAAATCCAAACATAGCCTCGAAAGGAATTTGAGAAGATAATCCAAAAAATAAATCAGATGTCTACTTCTCTTAAGGAAAGAACTCTTATAACAAACTAAACTAAACCAATCATCTACTTCATCAAAATCATATAAGAACTTAAGCTATTTATTCAATCATCTCAAAACTCATTTTTATTAAACCTATTTGATCATACACTAAATAGGAACCCCACTATGGCTACAAAGATCGCCCCGCCAAAATATGGACAGTTCTCCTTTGTCTGCCAAAGAATTTCTTATCTCTTTATTTATAGTGTTTTATTACAAAAGCATTAACAAAGAATTCATATACCAAAAACATTCATTTTCCAAGTAAACATACACTTGAAACAACATATTCCCCATATTATTCAAAGATCATCCTAATTCATTCATCTAAGCTAATTAATAGCTATTAACTTATTTTAGCATAACATTAGCCAAATTGATTGAAATTAGTCATTTGATTTATTTACTAAGTCAAGTTGATTAAACTTAGACAATCTAATTTATTTTAGCTCAGTAAAGTTCACTAAGCCAAGTTGGACTTAGATTAATTACTAATTCATTATATATCTAAGATTCAAGTCACTTAATCCCAAGTTAGCTTAAACCTAGCCAAATTCATCAAATTTATACAATCTAATCCATTTTAGTTCATTCAAGTTCATTTAATCAAGTTGAACTTAGGTTTGTTAACTAAATTCATTTTATAACTAACTTCTAGATTTAATCTAATTATTTGTTAAATCTATAAATCTAATTAACCCATGTTTAATTACATCAATTAACTCACATAACACATCAAATATCACTTATCTATCTCATTTTAACTTAAAAAGATTCATTTCATATGTTAAAACACATTTAACAAACCAATACAAGTTTTTTAACTTTGTTATGGAAAGTATAGCAGCTCGAAATAATCAAAATTTAAGCATTGATGCTTTTCGAATTTTTAAATACTCAAAACATAAAAATTGTAGATCTCTTTTTAAACTTTCCAATGCAACTTGAATCACCTTAATCGAAGGTCGGATGAAAAAGTTATGAGCAAATTACAAAAAAAAAATTGCAGTAAGGGAGAGATCAGAAATTGAAACGCCCTCTCATATGGGGCCGTTTGGGAGGCCGTTTCAACCCAGTGACATTACACTTTTCCATCCGAGAGTGATACACCCTTACATACGAGACCGTTTTAATTCATACACCTCCCCGTATAGGGCCGTTTCAATTTAGGAAAAGTGCATTTTCAAGGTCAGAGGGTGAAACACCCTTCCATATGGGGCTGTTTCAATTCATACACCCCCCTTATAGGGCCGTTTCAAAAATTTTCATCTTCCCCTGTTTTGAACACAAAATTTTGTAAACTTTTACAATTTCAAATCTTCTTTAAAATCATCCTAAGTTTCCCAAATCTTGTTATATGATCAAAATACCATTCAAACAACACAAACTCCACTTCTAATCATCAAACACCCAACTATAATAACAAAACTCAACTTCACTATTCATCATCTTCTTCGTCACAACTCAACTCCCAACAACATTAAACCAACAAACACATATATAAACAACAATCCCAACTCATTTCAACATCAATTCATCATATATAAACAAAAACAAGAATCAAACAACATAAAACAAATATACTTAGCTTTTAGGCAAGAACATGAAATTGAATTCTCCTTCTCTCTACTTCATCTTCTTCTTCTCCTTGTTCTACTTGATTTCCTCTTCCTATCTTCATCTTCTAGCCTTGATTTCTCTTTTGTTCCTTTTGACATTGAGATTTGGGAAGATAATTTTGGGAGATAGTGTCACGCCCCGAAAGGGTACCCTAAACGTAATGGTCCATCGTACACAATATTAAAGCCTAAGAATGACCGCCTTAGTCACGCGAAGGCTTCCATACTATGTACAAGGCATCTAACACATGGAGGAGAAACATCGGAGTAATACATTTTATATTGGTACAACTTGAGTAACAATGTAAAGGAAATACAATTCACTATACTTCAAATTACAATTCATCAAAAGATTTCACTACATAAAACTATTACAAAGCAATTCACAAAACCTAGCTAATATCTTCAAGTACTCATACTTCTTGTCGAAATCCCAAGGCCATACTCAGCTCTAGACATCTTAGTCCCCACGTAGCATTCTTAAGTTAACCTGTTTAATCAAATATCTATTGGGATATAAGTTATACTAGCCTAGTGAGAATTCTCTTAATTTTGAACCATAACAAGCAAGTTATAAATCATCCATATGCTATGCATGAACAAACACATGAGCAAACAATTATGTATGGGTATCCGGAACCTATACACAGAATGGATTTACGCCCTCCGTATCAAGGGTTAGGGATGGTATTGAAAGTCTACACAACCACTGCTAGTCCCCGAAGCCTCCTAGGCTCATAGCACTGGACTTGGCTAGGCTCACACATGGAATATATCCTCGGTGCACCTTAGTTCCCTATAAATGAGCTCTGATACCAGGTTTCATTATCCAAATGAGTCCTCGGACCATACCGATCGACCAGCGTAGGAGTAGCACACTACCAAATGCAATATGTCCGATGCGATGCATGACCTATTTGTTTTTGCTTAGGTCATATTATTCATTCATTCTTTAGAGTGACCAACCAATATCATACACATAAACAGAAATAATATGAATAGTGCAGTTATCCAATCAAATCATGGTTTCGATATGCTTTAGTATTTTTTGGCATACATACATCAAAGTCACATCATCTATCCCATCTCCATTCATATCGGTTTTTATCTTGTTCCTATACTTCTAATGCAACTAGCAACAAGCACAAATAAGGTAACAAAATAAGAGGAAAACTCACTCGGCCATTGGATCACCGGTCTCTTAGTAAAAGTAATCCGGTGGTAGGGAATCGTCGATTTCGGGGTCACCTAAAAAGGAAGAAATTCCCACATAAGACGAGAATTCCAACTTAAACCGACCATAACTTGGTCGTTTTAACTCGAAATTTAGCAAATCATATACTGATTTCTATCCACTTCGAAAGATCTATTTACACTACAAGAATTTTGACCTAGGGCGATGTTTGCATATTATGCAAACATCACCTTTTCATTATGGGTTAGCGACGTCTATTAGACGTTAACTAAAATATATAATCAGTAACGCTTATAAACAATTTTTAGATAAGGTAGACCTCTAATCTAATTTGTAACTTTGTCATAAATGTAAATGTAACCAAACATGTCAAATAAATAAATAAATAAGCCTTTTTTTTTCTTTTTCATATTAGATTTTTCAAAAAAATAAAAAAATTAAAAATTTAATTCAAAAAGAATATCCCTTTACTTCAAAAAGAAAAAAAAAAGGGACTATTGGTATTCTTCAAAAAAACAATCCGCGCGTTTACCCCTGCACCCCTTATTCTCATATTGTATTACACTACTTCACCATTGTCGTCGTTGATCACATCGGCTACCACGTGCAGGAAGCTTCTTCTCCGATCAGGTCAGTTTCTATTCTAGATCTCTCTCTATTTCTCTCGCTCTCTCTCTCTCTCTCTCTCTCTCTCTATCTATCTATCTATTTATCTTTATCTCCATTGCTCTGCCTCCCTCTTCTCTAGGTTACTTTTCTTCTCGGAGTGTTATTCTCCTTCGGCAACAGTTAGTTTTCATCTCTCTCTCATTCTCTTTACCTCTTTCTCTCTTTATCTTTCTATTTGTCAAATAGCGCTTGTTGCAAAAATTTATAGTTTATAGTTTATACTAATTCTTCATGCTAGGCATTTACTATTAATGAAATATTATTTTTCTAAACATGAGTTCCTCTATCAATGACTGTACTTGCATCCATAATTGTGTTCAATAAAGTTTGATTTGTGTTATTCATAAGAAAAGAGTTTGAAATGTGTGTTGGATGTACAAATGCTATTGCATTTTGTAATGGATGAAAAATAAACTAAAAGCAAGCAACGATATTTCTAAATATGAAAATGTAGAAATGGCCTGTACTAGATTCCTTTTTCCATTTTATTTAATCGATCGTTGGATGTAAAATGATATTTTAATGTTTCAGAATTATTTCATATGGGATTCGTAAGTACCCTAGTGACATTTTTCATCAGAGATGCTTTAATAATATAAATAGTACACAAAAAATTAGGTCTCCCTCTTTTGTTAGATTAGTTATAGGCATTGATACTAATTGTAATATGGGGATTGCAGACATGATTATACGAAAAATTTAGTCTATGTTAGATTTGAGGTATTGACGTTGGTGTTGGCCTATATCGGAGGGCTTTTCATTCATTACAATTGTGTAAGTTGCTTTTTGTTTTAAATTAACAACAATTAGGACTCTGTCTCATTTTGGAAGTGTGCTTCTGCAGAACAGGGAAGATTAATTCCTAGGTTTGGGGAAAAAGAATAAGGAAAGAATTGTCTTTGGACTCTCCTTACGTCATTCGTCTTTTTATTTCATATTCACTTATATTTCAAACAATTAGACTTGATTTTTTACCAGTTTTAACTTTTGTAAGAAGCAACAAAGCTTAGGCTCATAAAAAGATACTATATCAGCCAAACATCCAGTTTCATATCAATGATAGGTATAACAATATAGAAGGGACATAAAGTTAATAATTTTTAACTAAGTTTTGAAGATCTATTAGTAGGTTCTTATTTTCATAACTACTGACAAATTGTATATTAATCAAGCAAGATGACCAGACCTGAGCCATTCCCTTAGCTTCTCCAGCGCGATAGCCCATATTCTAAGGTTGAGAGTTATCCATGTCTGTGTTTTGGATTCTTAAACTAAGAAAAAAACTAGAATTTGTATTTCTTTTCTACAACACAATTAAGGATCCAAAACTTATATTTTTGGTTGATGAATAGTCTCATTCATTAACTATGGAACATGTGATTTTCTCATACAAGTGAAGCTCCATGTGTCATGTTTTGTAATGTCAAATACATAAATACTCATAGCATATTGACTATGAAATTTCATATTAATAGAGTTCTTTATAAATTATTAAAAAACATTGACATAATGATCCAACTAGGAAAAAAAATATGTAGTATGCTATTTTCTATTATACGTGATTTTGTTATGAAATGTGTTGGCCAATTTTATGTGATTACGTGATATGAGATGTATTCAGTTATTTAACTGAAACTTTTATTTTTATTTTCCTTTGAATTATGTAAGCAAAAATGGACAAGAGTTGGATGAATTATGACATTGCAAGCGAAGAGTATGAACAAGGTGTTGATTTTTTTGTTGCATATTTGCGCTTGAAGTATGGTGTACACACAAATATAAGTTGTCCATGTAGGAAATGCTTAAATGACATTTCACACATAGTGAATGTAATTAGAGCACACTTGCTTATAGATGGGATAGATGTAACTTACCAATGTTAGATATATCATGATGAGGAGCCAACTATTGAGTTACCTGTTAGACCTCGAGGTAGAATTCGTCATAGGGAATGTGAAATGAGACCCACAATGGAAGAGCAAAATGGGATGGGTGATGATGATATTGGTAGGCTCGACGAGATGCTTGAAGATTTAGGGGCATTTGTTGAACATCAGGCTGATGGTTCAGCCCCTGAGGATGGCTTTCATATTCCACCTAACTTTGTAGATGGGTTAAGAGCTGACTCACAAGAAAGGCTTTATCTAGGGTGTAAATTTTCTAATTCTCATTTATAGTGAAGCTCCTCCACTTGAAAGTATACAATAAGTAGAGCAACAAGTCTTTTGATATGCTCCTACAACTTTTACATGATGTCATACCTAACGGAGAGTGTCTTCCCCAGTCTTACTATTATGCAAACAAGTATTTGAGGGGACTAGGCATAGGTTGCCACAGCATTCATGCATGTAAATATGATTGTTGTATATTTTGGGGTGATAACAAGCATCTGACACATTGTCCCACTTGTGGTACCTCTAGATATAAGGTGTTTGCTGGTTTGAGAAAGCCTATTCCTCATAAGATATTGCGATACTTTCCTATAAAACAAGATTGCAACGCCTTTTCATGAATCCTAAAATTGCTCAGAAAATGCATTGGCATAAAGAAGAACACAAAAGACAAGATAACCTTATGGGTCATCCAGCTGATGGGTTGTCATGGGTAAATTTTGACACTAATATCCGGAGTTTGCAAGGGATTGTCGTAATGTGAGGTTGGGGCTAGCTAGTGATGGTTTCAATCCCTTTGGTACTATGAGCCAATCATATAGCACGTGGCCTATGGTGCTCCTCACATACAATCTACCTCCTTGGATGTGCATGAAAAAAGAATACATGATGATGACATTGTTAATCCCGAGGCCTAAAGCACCGGGAAAGGAGATTGCGTCTATATGCAGCCCCTAATTGATGAGTTGAAGGATCTCTGAAATAATGGGTTGTGGACATATGATGCACATTCGAAGTCTTCATTTAAGATGCATGATGCACTTTTATGGACCGTCAATGACTTTCCAGCATATGGGAATTTGTCTGGATGGAGTACAAAGGGATATAGTGCTTGTCCTGTATGCGAAGATCAAACACCATCGATAAGGCTTAATGGAAAGATTGGGTATGTTCGTCATAGAATGTGGTTGCCAATGACCATAGGTGGAACGTAGCTACAAGTTTGATGGAATTCGTGATACTCGTGAAGCTCCTGATCCATATTCTGGTGAAGATATTCTCCACCAGTTACAATAATGGTAGATGTGGGCATGGGAAAGCATCCTGGCAAAGCTAGGAAAGTCCATCGTGTTGGTGCTTTCAACTGGACTAAAAAGTCAATATTCTTCTAGTTGCCATATTGGTCAAAGTTAATCCTAAGACATAATTTGGATGTCATGCATATTGAGAAGAATATATGTGAGAATGTTGTTAACACGGTGCTTAGGATTGAGGGAAAAAGAAAAGACACTTATAAAGCAAGGCTTGATCTAGAAGAACTTGGTATTCGAAAGGGTACATTTAGTGAAACAGGCTGATGGGAAATACTCGATGCCATGTGCTAGTTATGTATTAAGTACAAGTGCGAAAAAATTGTTTTGTCAGTTTCTAAGGAATGTCAGATTACCGGATGGTTATGCATCACACATAGGTAGGTGTGTGGACAACTCAGACTCAAAGCTTTATGGTATGAAGAGTCATGATTGCCATGTCTTGCTTCAGAGGCTATTACCTATAGGCATCCGTGGCTTATTACCTAAGGAGGTTGCCATGGCCATAGCTGAGCTTGGGGCCTTTTTTGAGAGGCTGTGTCAACGTATATTGAATGTTGAAGAGGTACAAAAGATGCAGAGTGACATCATCACTATATTGTGCAAGTTAGAGCTGATCTTTCCCCCTGCCTTCTTTGATGTGATGGTACATTTAGCTATCCACTTACCTCAGGAGGCATTAATTGCTGGACCTGTTGCTTACCGTTGGATGTATCCTATTGAGAGGTAAAGAGTTCACTCAAAATTTACAATTTCCTATGTTGTTGTCTATGTTATTCTGACATACAATTGATCTATATTCGTAGGTACTTAGGTTCCTTAAAGCAATTCGTTAGAAATAGAGCTTCTCCAGAAGGCTCCATTGCAGAAGCTTATGTTGTTCATGAATGCTTGACCTGGTGTTCACTTCACCTATAAGGCATTGAGACAACGTTTAACCGTCCAGATAGGAATTTTGATTCTTTAGAGGATAGTGGCTTAGACATTTTCATAAATAAGGTTGGTTTCATCTCTCCACCCACATATGTGGTATTGTCAAATGATGAGGTTGAAACTGCAAAGTGGTACATTATCAACAACTGTCAAGAAATTCAGCCTTACATAAAGTGAGTACAAATTTCCTAGAAATATATTTAATTTACTAGTACAATTACATATAAAACTACTAAACAAAGAGAACAATGTGTTTCAGTGAACATAAAGATATGCTTCATGCTCAATATGGTAATAATGTTGATGGGCATCACAAGAGGGAATTTGGTGAATGGTTTAAAAATAAGGTAAATATAAGAAAGAGTTTGGTATATATTTTCATATTTGGTAACATAGTACTCTAAACTAGCTTGGATTGATGTTGTATTTTGTTTGACCTATTTTTCAGATGAGCACGTCGTATGAGAGTTGTGACCCTATCATCGGTGCATTATATGCATTATCAATAGGACCCAATCCATGTTACAAGAGATATAACAAATTGATATATAATGGTGTTCGGTTTCACACATCAGAGTTCAATAGTAGAAAGAAGACTCAGAATAGTGGAGTGCTTATAGAAGGAAACCAAGGAGACAATAAAGTAGAATTTTATGGGGAGTTAATAGATATATATGAGTTTAGTTATGTTAGAAACAAAAGAGTCTTCCTATTTAAATGTAAGTGGAGGGACATTAATGAAAGGCATCGCAATGTGCGAGTTGATGATGGCTTCAAATCCATTAAAGTTACTCGTACTTGGTATGAAAATGATCCATATGTGTTGGCATCTCAAGCAAGACAAATATTTTACCTAGTAGACATGTGGTGTGTGGTGCAACAATTTGAGCATCGCCACATGATAACATTGGTTCACTTGTGGACAATGCAAATTCGATCACAGATGTAGAGTCTTCATTGGAGGATGAAAGCTTAGAGGAACAATTAATAACAAATGAGGATAGAGGAAATGAGCACCATCCAGTAGATGATTGTGATATCGAAGTATCAATAAGAACTGATGTACGTGACGAGACTATTGATAGGGAGGTTATAGAAACAATGGTTACAGCAGCTAGACTGGTAGAGAATGATGGTGCTATTGATTGCAGTGAACATGAGGATAGAGATGAGGATGAAGAGGAAGAGTTTTATGATACACTCATGGACTATGATAGTAACAATGACAATTGTATGATTGTCTATTTGTTATTCCATTTCCTTTTTTCTTTTCATTTAACCATCATTTTATTGGTTTTTCTATCTAATTTTGTAATCGTTGTTTGAATCATTGATTTTTTTCTTGTGTACTTGTAGGATTGTAATGGCTGGTGGAAGGAGTTTACAGAGAGGAGAAGGAAGGGCTAATCGACAAACTCATCTACCAATTAATGATGAATCAGATTCACACAATTCAGATAAGGAATGACACCAAGGACCACGAGCCAACATCCATCTAGTCCACCTCCTCAACCAGGTAATAGTTGCATAAATTTATTTTCCATTTAACATCGATATAAAACCACATGCAGCAGCCTCATCCATAAGCCACTGAGTAGCAGCTACAACTTGATGCACCGATGCATTAGTTCCATTCACACAGCAACGCATCTGAAGCTTACACCGACCACACACTATTAGCTGAGCTCCTCCCATGTCACTCCTCATTAGCAGCAAGAATGAGCAGCAATAGCACAGACAATGCACAATAGTAGATAAACATAAAACAACCATAGCAGATAGCTTCAGAGAACTCCAGCAAGTTTTAAGTGTAAGGTCAAGTAGTTAATTGAGAATTTTCATGAATAATTGAATCTAGTTATAATGAGATTAAGTGCTGTTTGTCTAAATTGCTAAGCTGTTAACGAAATGAGATTGCTACTACTTTTACTTTATTCTATTTTCTTTTCTTGTCACATGCTTCTTTGGTATAAGAAAAGATCATTGTTCAACTGATTGACACTAATTGCTTATTTGCAGGAAGCTTCTAAAGGAGGTGGATAATTAAACTTTGTTGGTGTTCTTGGTGGTATTATGAGGACAAGAAAGATGACTGTTAGCTTTGAAACGAGGGAAACCTGCAAAACTCAATAAAATTGGATCTTGAAGGTGCAAGCCTCTTAGAAAAACAACGTTTTACTCATGGCAGTATTTCTGATCTAGCACTTCATCTATGCTTCCTTGGTGGATGGATGCATGTGTTGGAGTGCTTTGTCTCTTTGTTTAATCCTGGATCATTGGGTTATCTACTCACATGGAATTTTCTTTACAAGTCACAGCTTAGAAGCCATGAAATAGTACCAATGGAAGCTTACATTTACGTCACTAGTGAAAAAGGATGCAAGTCATTTTAGAAATCAAAGTTTTTCTTATTATAGTACTATCTAGACTATTTTTGTTTTCAAAATGTGCTGCTTTGGTAGATAGATGACTTGGACTGCTTTGTGTTCAATAATCCCAGATTTAGTTATGGAAACTCATGGAATTTATGTACATGTATTTTGTAATTGGAACTTAGTGGTTCCTTTAGTATTGTACTTAGATTAACTATTTTCATTATGTTATTATCAAAATTTTTAACAATTGAAAAATTACTTTCTTCATTTTTTTCCAAGTTGCTAAAATCAAGGGTGATGAAAGGGAAGATCTGAAGGTCCTAGCAACAGGTGTTGCAGCTGCTTTAGCTGCTAGAAAGTTCTGTTCTAGATTTGTGGTGTTATGTATATAAAGCTCAGTAGACAATGATAACTTGTTCATGGTAATTTGCAGCCTTCCTAGGTCATAACACGCAAGAATTTGGCATGGGCTATTTAGAACTTAAGACTGCTCCCTCAGTTGCGTCCAAGTCTATGGCCGATATTGCATCAACTACACAAAAAATGCGCTTTGAATGAATCTGCAGCATTTTCACCACTGAACATTAGACTGGGTGGTACTTTGCAAGACAAGGTCCTATATGAAATTCCTGGTGAATATGAAACCTGCCCTTCATTTGAAAAAAGCTCTGAGATGTTTGGGTTTTCTGAAGGGTGCTTACCATCAAACAGATGGGACAAATCGAATGCTTTCTTCAAGGAAACAGGGTAATTGGATGTTTGCTTTGTGTTTATGAGTTACCTATACAACCTCTGTGAACCTGACTGCTTAGTGATAATTTTCTCCATCTTTTCCAGAGCTAAGATTATCTTTGGCCTAAATGCTTTGAATGGACGAAGGATTCAATCAAATGGCAGTGCCATAAGAGCTTGGGACTATAAGAATGCAGAATCTTTTATCTATTACACTGTCCAAAAGAATCATACGATTTATGGTTGGGAGCTTGGTAAAATGTTCTTCCTTCATACCAAAATTTTTATTGTTTCCAATGGTGTAAATGAATTGAAAATTCTTGCAAACTACCCGAGTTCTGCCTTATATTTAACTCAGAGTCTGATTTGACTATGAATAAGTTTGAATTCAAGCTACTCAATTCTTTATCAAGCAGAGCTTAAGCTTTAGATTGTTAGGCTCGTCAAATCTTGCTAGCCTAAGATTAAGTTTTCACCTCAATCTTAAATGTAAATTGATTGGTAGTTGAGTTTTTGTTTTAATGTAATTTTATTTTTTGTTAGGGAATGAATTGTGTGGAAGTGGAGTTGGGACAAGAGTAGTAGCAGATTAGTATGCTTCCGATTCAATTTCTCTACATAACAGAGTACTAGAAATCTATAAGGGCATAGAACCAAAACCACTTATCATAAGACCGGGAGGATTCTTTGATGCAGCCTGGTTCAAGGAGTACCTAGAAGAGACATCAAAATCCCTAGTAGTGCTTACACATCACATCTACAATCTAGGCCCAGGTTTAATGAAGTGTGAAATAAAGTTTTATATGTAGATATCTACACCTGACAAATTTACTTCAACTTAAATGGACTCTTTTGTCTTGTCTTGCAGGAGTTGATGAACACCTTGTAGAAAAGATTATAGATCCAAGTTACCTTGATGGGGAAGCGAACACATTCAAGAATCTACAAAACATACTGAAGGCTTCTATTCTGCTACTGTTTCATGGGTTGGTGAGGCAAAAGGTGCATACAATGGTGGTCGTAATCTTGTCACAAATGCATTCATATTTAGTTTCTGGTAAATTCTTTTGAGAGAATTTCTTATTTATGATTGTGCAGCATGGTTGTGAGGCTTTCAATGTTGTATATAGGTACTTGGATAAGCTTGGCGTGGCTTCTGCTCATGAAACAAAAACATACTGTAGACAAACGCTTATAGGTGGAAATTATGGTCTACTCAATACAACTACATTTGTTCCAAATCCAGACTACTACAGGTGATAATTGCCACTTCCTTACCATAGTCATGCACTATAACCTTTATTGGCTACTCTTTTAGCTCATCTCCCATGTCTATCCCCTTTAAAGAACAGTAATAGACTCCCTCTGTAGATGAACTCTGCATCCTTTCAGAGTAAAATCATATTGATCACCTTCTGAATGCCCTGGTATGATTTTGCAAAATACCATTGATTCATGCTTAATAGCTGCATTTTCTCTCCCTTTTAAAATATTTGTGTGGTAACTTGACCTTTTCTTAATGTAAAAGTCTACTTAAATTTTGGACTGGTTAGATTTATAGTAACTACCTTCATGTGGACTTGTATGTGGCAACGTTTATTCATTTTTCTTGTTCCATTGTTGCTTTGTTTGTAAGCCAAGACTGAATGAAATCATCTCAAAGCCAATTTCTTGTAATTCAATATGGAAATTTATGTGCACATGCATAGTAAAGCTGTTAGTCTTTTAAAAAGGTGGTTGGGTAGCTTGAGAATTTGATATATTGTGCTCTAATGCTTATGCAAGTTCTACTAAACAAACAAGTAGTAGTTTGCTGGTCAAAATAAAATGATTTGGTATGAGTGTAAATAGTAGATAAGAGCAATCTAAAAGAGGAGGTCCGAATGTATACATAGAAAGAAAGGACTCAGAATGGAACTACATCTAAAATTGTGGATATCATGTCCATTAACAGTAAGAAGAAAGAGGCTTGTTTATAATGATTTCCACCACCATAAAAACCTACTAACCCCACTCTTAGTATGCAGTGACATGAGGTGAATCACTTGAGATAAAGACAGAAGGAAAGTGCTAATGTAGTCTTAGAATAGTCTATTGATGGATTTCAGTAAAGTGTGATACTCGACTGTGATAGCATAAAATTATTCATTTAGCAACTCCACCTAACAGGAAAATATTTGAGTGTTGTTACGTATGCATGTTCCTAAGGTATCAGAAGGCTCTATCTTCCTTTCTGTTGTCATGCCTTTATTTATTGTTCATATACTTTTTAATTATTTATGGCTGAATGGCTTGCTGTTTAGGGAAATACTTGAAAACATATGGAGATTGCTTCTACTTACTCCTCTGTTTTTCATTTAAGTTTGAAATTTTGTAAAATAAAAGAGTGATGCCATAAATTTTTTTGCTCTTTGCATTTCTTGAAGTGAAGCTCTGTATATTGTTTGTCACTTGCAAGTTTTTCAATTAGTTGGCAATGTTTTGCATCTTCTGCTTCTGATTTTTTTACTATAATTTCTAATCATTTTGGTTTTGGTTTTGGTTATCGTTGCATGATTAACATAGGAGTGGGGCTATTATTCACTTTTGTTTGCTCTTTGTTGTTTGGTTGTTGTCAGTTTATGTTATGCCGGTTAAAAAGATTTAGATGCTGTAGATTCCTCTGTTTGTACTGTTAGTTGGATATCTGATAATTTTGGGGAAAATATCAATAACCCCCTAATTGTTCGTCTTTCCAAGCTGTGGCTATTCCATCCATAGGAGAATAATTTCCTCCGTAAATTAAACCTAATATTGATGACGAGTGGGTTTAATTGATTTTGCAAAAATAATTAAACATAGATGCCCCTATCTTAATTTTCTGTGAGGGAACGCATCAATTATTTAAATCTTTTCTTGAAGTTATGGGCACCGGCCATGGGAAACTGCTCAACGCCCCAACATAGCCCCTTTTCTATCAGCAGGATTTTCATCAATAATCTTTTATAACGCTAAATATCGTTGTTTTTCTCATATGTAAAAATTATCTTGTCTGAACTGAACTCTATCACTAGGGTGTGAAAGTGAAATACTCTCAAACAGGGAAAGATTCATATGAGGATGGACTTATTTTGCTGCATTGACATAAGGTATTTCACTTCTCATACATCAAGTGTCACACCCCGGAGGGTACCCTAAACGTGGCAGTCCGCCGTATATAATATTAAAGCTAATGAATGATAACTTTAGTCATGCAGGAGCTTCGATATCATATGCAAGGCGTGCTTCTAAGATAGTAGGAGACTCATAGGGGTATTACATTTAAGTAGATAATAAAAGCAAGCAAGAACTTATATGAAGTTTATGCTCAAAACTAAATACATATTACTTCTCCCAAAAACTCCTAGTAGCTTAAGCTTGTACCTGGCATACGGGGCTCCTTGGTGCCAACCAAAGGTAATCATACTGTAACAAAAAACTATAGGGGTATAAGCAAATCTAGCTTAGTGAGATAATTCCATCTACAAGATATTTCCATAAATCAAACAAGTATTTAAACAATCATATGAGAATGCACCAAACATATGAACAAACAAAATACACAAGATTATTCGGAAATCATGTGTAGCATGGATTTTACACCCTCCATGTCTCCTACTTGCAGATTTGCAGATTTTACCGGCCCATACGACCATCAATATTTGCAGATTTGCTGGCTCCTACTTGCCCTACAGACTTTCCAGCTCTTACTGGCCCATGTAGACTTTCCGGCTCCTACTAGCCACCACTACAACTTCCTCTTTTCCCCACACAGAAAAGTAATGAAACAAATGTGACTCACAAATATGATATGCATGAATTAATTTCAATATATATATATTTAACCAAATAATGTTGAGTTCAAGTTAAAAGCGATCAACCACAATTTTCATCATATCAATACGAGAATCACAATTTAATTATCAATTCCTCTTTTGATATTCTTAACTTATATTCAATCATTCAAAACTTCAAATCACACAATACTTTTATTTTTTCCTTAATTTCTAGTGCTACTAATTACAAGTACAAACAAGGAAATGTAACTTAGTAAAGGATTAACTCACTCCATGTTGGTAGATCTTAATCGAAGTAATCTTCCGGGAAAGTGATCTCGATTCCTCCTTCACCTAAACAAGATGAAATACCCAAAATGAGTTTTTCATAGAATTTCTATTCTTGAAAATTCTAAACTTTTCTTAAAATCGCGGTAAAATCGTATAAGAGGAAATTCCAACTTAAAATGGTCATAACTTGCTCATTTTAACTCGGAATTTTGCATATAATATACCGTTTTCTACCTATTCGAAAAGATCTATCTATTTCTAAACTTATTTCCATCAAATTAAGTCGTTTGGGTTTCGAAAAAGTAGCAAGCAGATTCACCACGAATTTTTATAAACTTGATTTCCTTCTTTTATCCAAAGCTCCTTTTGAAGAGATAGATATTGAAATAGCTTGTAAAACCTTTGAAATGCATATACATATATTTATTGACTCTTATCGAAAGTATGAAGTTAATGAAGTTGCCTCAACTATGAAAAGTAAAGTCTTTTAAATATTTTTGGAAAGTGAGAACCTTTGAAATATTCCTTTTTATTTTGCTTTGAAAATATCTTAAGTTATTTCAAATGAGTATTTTCTTTTCCTAAATTTTATTTCCATAATCTCTTTAAATTCCTAAGGAATGATTTTATTTTCTAGGCTTAGTTTCCAATACTTTTGAAAGTAATAACAATTCTATATTTAGAGAAATAATTTCTTGGTTTCTTGAGATCATTCTTATTTTGATGAAAAGAATTTCTATCATTTGATGAAAAAGTAAAGTTATTGTAAAATCTTTGTTTATTTGAAAAAGTTCTCTCTATACTTTTGAAAGTAATAACAATTCTATATTTAGAGAAATAATTTCTTGGTTTCTTGATATCATTCTTATTTTGATGAAAAGAATTTCTATCATTTGATGAAAAAGTAAAGTTGTTGTAGAATCTTTGTTTATTTCAAAAAGTTCTCTCTATGTATGTTTATGAGCTTCTCTAGATTTCTTGGAAAAGTTTTAAGAAAATCACTTCCTACTTTTATTTCTAGAAAAGAATTTTTAAGAAAACCTTTTCTCATTTATTTTGTTGAGACAAAAGTCATTATGTTCATGCATGAATATGAATCATAAAGTTATGAAAACATAAAGAAACATAATAACTTAAAAGAATAAGATAATAAAGAAATAAATCAGGTATTGGAACCTTAGCTTCATTAAGGTATCCCGGGAGTAAGAAAAGAGTAGTCCCAAAAAGAAAAAGAAAACGTTTTGACTTGATGAAAACAAGTCTAAGACTAGAAAGACTAGTCTTAAAAACAATATGAATATAAATAAATTGCAAGGAAAGTAAATAAATTGCAAAACAAATGAGCTTATATGCTCTAAAAGATATATATAACTACATATATATATTTAGATAATTATATGTATAAAAGCAACATAAAGAAATTAGATCATGAACAAAAACAAAGTATAAACTTATTGTTGCTTTCTTTAACCTTCATGGTTTAGAAAACACATACTAAGCTCATACTAAGTAAATGAACATAAAGAAGACTTGAAGAAATATTACCTAAAAGAACTAAACTTGAGAGAACTCTTTGAGAGAGAATTCTTGTAGAACTTTGGGAGAGTAACTTTAGTAAATGAGAGGTGTGAAAGAAGTGGAAGGAAGATGGGGTATTTATAGGAAAATGTGGGAGATAATTTGTGTTAATTAAATAAATAAAAATAAAACAAATTGGAGAGAAGAGGAGGGTCGGCGCTACTTGTAGTGAAAGGGGGAGAGGAAATCTTTTTTTTTTTTTTTGTATTTTTGTTAATAAAAAAGATAAAAAGCTGTGAAGTTGTATTGGAAATGAAAATATAAAAAATAGAGTTATGGGTTGTAAGAGTAGTAAGAAAAGTAAGAGATAGATAGTGTAGAATAGTAGTAAATAGTGTAATGTAAATTAGACATGACAATTTAAGTTACTGGTAGTAAGAAAATAAGCGTATAATGCGATATCTGATATTTTTAGCTATCGAAAAATTATGAAATTGATATTTTTTGAAAATCTTATATTTTACGAATCTAACGTATATTCGAAATATTTTTACTTCCTCCCAGGCACGTTTTTCAAGAACTATGTCAGATCAGGTTCAAAAGAGTCGTGGTTTTTACTAAACTGATCTTTTTAAGTTTTCTTAGATAATTACGAACTATTCTACTCACTAAACTCTTTCTTACTCTCTTAGGGTTTCTTAAATAGGGATGCCGGATTGAACAGTTACGATAGACTAGGGTTTTGTTGACTTTGGAATTCCAGTTGACTTCTAATTAGGGTTTAAGCTTCAATTGTTCACAAAACTTCGGAGGTTTACATCAAGTAGAGGCACTTCAGGAGATAAACTCTTAACCAGTAAATAAGCTGAGAAATAGCTAATGTGTATAGTTGTCATGAGTAATTATTAGAGAAAATTAGAAAATTAGGAAACCAACTGAAAACACAAATAAAGAATAAAAGACTGTTAAGTGAAATGTTTCTTACAATGAACCATATAATGGAAAGGGGTTGAGTAATAAGAACTGTTATTTATCTCTTGTCAAAGTTAAATAGAAAGCAAATTTATCTTTAGAGTTCATCAATTACACATTCTTACTATTTCTTAGAAAAAGGAAGGGGGGAAGAAAGGAAACGAAGACAATTATGTGAAAGTGAGATGGTAAATTTTGTATGGAACACCTTGACCTTGTCAATGGAAAAAAAACGTGTATTGCACGATATATGTGCAAGAAAAAAGAAAAAAAGTTATCCCATGTGATTTGTGTATGCTACTTATCTCTCTCTCTCTCCCTCTCTCTCTCCCCATATATATTATAAAATTTGATATTTAATATATATATATTATATATATAACACGTGGCTATAATATGCAGTAAATGTTTTCTCCTTATCATAATTGGTACTGATAATATCCTATTTTAGCCTTTGAGTTCCTGTTTATGACATACTACTCCAAAATTTATCTTGAAATCTATAGGTTTTAAGATGTAATTTACGTGCTTGTCATACTACCATTTTACCATGCTATTAGAAAATTAGAGAAAATTCTGAAGACTGAAGTTTTGAAATTTAATGCCCTAAAGCCAACACTACCATCAATTGAACTATTGATGATTACCAAAGCCGACTTTTCTCTGTAAGTCAGAATGGATATGCAGAGATTTCCACTAATTTTCTATTTTAGAAGATGAGCATGTTTTAATTTAAGAAATGGAAGCTTATTCTCCCTTCACAAATTATAAGGAACTACATGCAGAACTAATGTATGCATCTAATATTAATCAACTGAAATATTGCAATATTTGTTATTAAGTTATTTTGATATAGTTTTAGCACTCTCTACCTATCATAGGATATGAAAATTATCACTTTGTCGTTACGTTCCCACTATCACAAAGCATCAAAAGAAAAGGTATCGAAAATCAAAGAAGCAGACCTATCATATGTGATCTCAGACAACATAATATTTGTACTACTTTTGAGGAAATCAAATGCTGCTTCCATATGGACATTGAGAAACCATTGATTCTGTCAATACCTACTGCTCGCTGAAGTATTCGAAGTCTGATTAAATTTCCATAAGTGAAATGAACAAGAAAGAGGTAAAGCTAACAGAAGTTGAAAATTAAACCCAATATTGTAATTTATTTTACTAATATTACTGCATTTATGTGTTGGTTAGATTACATGCTAGATGTTCTTGTTGATGAGGAGTGTCATAAGTGGAGCTCAGTTGCTAGTGTGTGGTTTGCATGAGCTATAGATGAGTTGTTGTGTTGAATGGAATTGATGCATCAGTGAAGCAAGTTGTTTCTGGTACATGGTGGCTTGTGGATGAAGCTGTACACTTCGTAAAGGAGCTGCTATAGAGTTTCAGGAGTGCTTTCTTCAGTTTAATGGGCTGCCGCACTTTGAATTGGTCTTTCTTGTTTTGGTTTGTTTAGGCTACAAACTTGCATCTAGTCATACGAGTCTCATGTAGTTTTTTTTTTTTTTCAGTATTGAAATCTCATTTGTAAATCTATTAAGCTAAAATGAATTGGAAAATAATTCACTGATTAGTAAGACAGTCACAACATAGGAAAATAAAAAAAAATAGAAACAAAAAAAAATAGATAAAGTAAGAAAAGCTAAATAAGAATATATTACAACAAAATTCACATTAAAAGTGTCCAATCCAACATGAAAGTGTGTTGAATTTGTAAGATAAATGTGTAAAAGTATGCACTTATGAAATCTTTGCATGTCAATATGCTATTTTTATTCATGTAACATGTGATGCAAAGACTGTTTTCGGTTGTTACTGTAGTAAATGGACAAGAGCAAGGTCATGACAACAATAACCAAGAAAATGTATCAGCCTCACATGGCAACCCTCCATCCTATCCGCCTCCTGGTTCAGGTAAATTTATTTTTTGGTAAATTTTAGTTTTTTTAATGTAAATATGCAATAGGAGGAACATGGTCAGGGCTCTTGGTTTGCTAGCCTCATCACTCTATTATGTTTATAGGAAATGAGAGCTTGATTTACACAACAAGAGAGGTCCATATCGAGGAAAAGGGCTTGAAAAGGAAAACATTAGACGAAAGGGCAAGATGGTTATTGAGTTTACTTCAAGTGGAGGATGTCCACTAACAGCAGACCAATCGTCTAGGTTAGCATCTGAAATTAGGAAGGCCTGTAGGGATTTAATCCTTCTTTGTGTTGATGATTGGAGAAAAGTCACCATGGCAGATAAACAACGTGCTTGGGAGAGAGTACAGGTAAATCCCATTTGAACATATGTAAGGATGCGACTGAAATGAATAAGATAAAAAAACTTTTGGAACTTTATACTATATAGATAAAATTACACATTGCGTTGTTCTGCAGTAAATCTAGATTTCATAAGCTACCTATGCTCTTCTCCTAATTCGAGTTTAGAAGCTGGCATATAATAAATTAGTGCATCACACAAATAAGGTCAACAAAAGCTTTACTCTTATGAAATGTTGATTGTAGAGGGTGTACCATATTCATCTTCACCAATGTAAACTTGATATTTATATCCTAAAAGTGTCCTATTGATTATTGCATCTATTCTAACTAATGATTACTAACATGCTGAATGTAGAATCGCTTGAATATTGATGATATTACGAAAAACGACAACAAGTTCCACGCTGCAGACAAATAGATGGGCTTACTCCATAGAAACCATTGATCTAAGACTATATACAAGTGGATGAGTATTTGTGATGCTGCTAGACCCCAAAGGTTAAGTGATGAAGATTGGAAAAGGGTAGTTGAGCAATGGACTAGAGAGATTGAAGAAGAGCGAGCAATCTTGCAATCAAGTAAACCATCTGCTAAGGTGAATTCTGAAACATTGTTTTACTTAGAATTGAGTTTATAATCCTCAGTTTTTTTTTTAAATTAATAGAGGACTAAGTCAATGATTGGGAAAGAGGCACGTAGAAAAGTCAAGTATTTGCATAGGGCTGGATCTAGATCGTTCGAGAGTAGGAGAAATGAGCATGTAAGTATTTCAAAATATTTTGCATACAATAATGCTCTTGATCATGGATTTAACATTTTCTTTACTTATATACCTACATAGATTAAACAAAATAGTCAATCACCCAATGCCATTGAATTCTTTAAGCAAACTCGATATTGCAACTCAAGGCCCGATGGTACAGGAGGTTGGGTCTCTGAACAAGTTGCAGAAGATTATGTAAGTTTAGAGGTTATATATTACATTTTAAAACATTTGAAGACAACGTCATTTACATAATATGTGTCTTTGTTGTGTGTAATTAAGAGGATGGTCAAATGTATGAGGACTCTCAAACTTCTGATAGTCCATTGACTCCACAAAAGATTGTTGACAAATTTATGAATGCAAATTCAAGTTCTGACTATCATCTTAGAAGAGGGTATGGACCACCACCTGTTGGGAGATCTTCATGGAGACAAGTACAAATAGAAGAGTTGAAAGAAGCCTTAAAAGATACGCAAGCACAACTTCAAGAGGAAAGAATCCTACGACAAGAACAATCTGAACAAGTAATTTTTTTTTTTTCCACTTGTATGTTTAATTTTAAAATTGCTTGTTTGTATTGAGATATTTCATATTAAATCAGCTGGTTATTGATGTTTTGCTGGATATTGGAAAACATGTACTGTTATGGTAACTTATTGGAGTCATGGCTGGTTTTGTCCTTTTATAGTGAGTTATAACTATCGTTGCTACATGTTTTGGTACATGAGGAGCTAATACATGTTATTGTGGAAATGGTTCTTTCTATTTTTCTTTCAAATGCACACATAATTAAGGGAAATATCAGTTACAACCTGATATATGCTATTGTGAATACATGCATGTCTTGATGGTCTATACATATCTGAGTAGATGCTATAAATCACATTTTGGCATATAACCTTATTTGATGATTAATTTGATATGTCTTCTTATCAATGAGGAACATGACTTCCATATTTGTAAAAGTTTATGGGGTGATAATTTTGATGTATGTCCTTGCTCAAAGTTGAAGAAAAATTAATGTCATTTGCATACCGGTATATGTGTTTTACAGCTAGCTAGGCTAACTCAAATGGTACAACGACTTTGTGCTGATTATCCTAGTACTTCGAGTAAGTTTTGAAATTAAGCTTTCATAATACTATCTATCTTTAATGTTTGTTTTTCAAATAAATATTCTACGTGGACCTTATTATTTCATATATCATATTATAAGAAATCCAAGCGAACAAGTTCGTTCTCCAGTACCATCTGATAATGAGGCTAATGGAGGAAGTGAAGATGAAAACTAAGGATGTTCAAACCATTTCTAAAAATTCGTCCAATTAAATAACATGACTTTTTTCTCTACATTCAAACTAAGTTACCTTACAAGTTATATTTATGTTTGTATGGAGAATATTAACATGCAATACTTTGTTTGATTGCACGAATTTTAATCAGTAGATTTTTTTTTCGTCTTATTTGATTTTTGAACTATGTTATACATGCATTTTATTAATTAGTTCTAGTTTGCCTATGCAAATTCAGTGATATATGGGAAAATAAATTTATATTTGCTATATTACCTCAACAGGTGTATGGTCATCACCCAACTATATTTTTGAAGAATAGGTATTTATAGGCACCATCAAGTAGACATATTTAAACACCGCAAAATCAATTATACTATCGTGTGTAAACATTGCTAAATTGGTTTAGTAAGCACCTTCAGTCATATTTAAATGTCAAACTTAATAAATAGCCATGCTCAGTGTAATAATCACTATTAAACCTCGCTGATGTTAATCATCATGAGTGGGAACAAACAATTTTTAAAAAATTGGAGGGAACACGATTGGCGACGTTTAAAAAAACAAGACAAAATGTTCAAAAATTTGGGGGGATAGGATTGGCGACGTTTAACAAAACAAGACAAAAAATACGAAAGATTGGAGGGGACAAGATTGGCGACGTTTAAAAAAACAAGACAAAATGTTCGAAAATTTGGGGGGATAGGATTGGCGATGTTTAACAAGACAAGACAAGATATACGAAAGATGGGAGGGGACAAGATTGACGACGTTTAAAAAACGAGACAAAAATGTTCGAAAAAATGGAGCCAACAGGATTAGCGACGTTTGAAAACCAAGACAAAAATGTCATTGTTAGCCACGTTTGAATATGACCGATTAATTTCAGTTTTATCATGCCTAATTTTTCTAGCGATGTTTAGTTTTTTAAATGTCACTAAATTAATCTACAACACACCTTTGGCGATGTACTAAACGTGGCAGAATGTATTTGGCGACGTTAATTTTATATATAGCGACGTTTATCAGCCGTAACCAAAGACTGTTTTCCTTGTAGTGCTAATTCTAATATCATATTTAAGTTTTGAAAACTTTAAAGCTTCGAAAAGATCTGATCAGTTCAAATCAGTAGCAAAAACAATTTTAGAAAATTTATTTTGTGAAAGTTCATGAAGTTTTCTATTATCCAAAGCAAGTATTCATGCAATATAAACAAATTACTATCATAAATGATATGTCATAAGATATATATATATATAATATATATATACATGTTCTTGATGATATTTAATAAAAGAAATTTTTAGAAAATTTTTTCTTTGTAAGACTTTATAAAAAATTAACTTAGAAAGGCTAGTCTTGTATTCTTGACAATCCCCACTTGTTTTTAGAAAAATTCCTTGATAAAATTTATTTATTCTTGTTAAAATTAAGCCTTCATTATGTATATTCCCTAAGGCCTTTGTTTTTCAATAAAAATTCCCATTTTACACTTTGTAAAAATGTTTTTAAAATTGGTTTATCCAAAAATCTGAATTATGTAAAAAAAAATTTTGTGGTGATTCCTTTAAGTAAAAATCATTTGATACTTAGAAAATTAAGGCTCAACCATACCTAGCCACTAAGGACTTCATTTTTTTAATAAAACTCCTATTTTGAGTTCGAAAGGTAAGTGTTTTTATGTCATTACCCCATTATTACGAATTTCTTAAAATGACAAACAACTTAAATTTTTCTACTTTATTTCTACTCCTTGTTCTACATGTTTTTCTTACCAAACCCCATCTCAACTTATAAAAATCATTGCTTGATGATATCTAATATCTATACTCTTCATTTTTCAAATAAAACACAAGTTTTAGAGTTGATAAAAGGGTTTTTAAGGCATGGTCTTGAAACCATCCGAATTTCACAAGGTTAGGATAAAACTCAAATTTTATACTTTGAAATCTCTTCCTATTTTGAGAATCTCTATTAGTAGATCTACCATTTACTTATCAAAAACATCTCTATTGATAC
Organism: Combretum micranthum; assembly: GCA_024138025.1. NCBI lineage: Eukaryota > Viridiplantae > Streptophyta > Magnoliopsida > Myrtales > Combretaceae > Combretum > Combretum micranthum. The sequence continues at coordinate 130,100 of JAMXBD010001297.1, forward strand.
ATATTCCATAAGCCTTTCATTTTTTAAACAAATCCTTCATTTTGGTGTTGAAAAATGGGTTTTTAAAATTGGTCTTGGTTGAGATCCGAATTTACAAAATTTGTTTTTAGACATATCTTTTGATAAAATCCATCTAAACTTATGAAAAATCATCCTTTACATAACTTATTTTAAGAGCCTCCCATATCTTGAATAGAAATTTCATTTTTAAGTTGGAAAACATGTTTTTAAACTATACCTTGGCCTAAATCCAAAAATAGAGTTTTGTTATGAAAAATAATCTTTGAGAATCATCTTTGAACCATATAAAATGAAGTCTTGATGATATATATACATTAAGTCTTCATTATCTCAAGTAAAAATTTCATTTTGACACATGGAAAGTGGTTTTTAAAAATAGGTCTTGCCTAGATACGAATTTCACCATTTTTGTTTAAGTTCAAAACCAAGATCTACACTTTCTAAATCATAAATAAAAAGAAATCCATAGTAGTAAATTATAAACTCATAGATCTAAACTTTACTCATCAAAATCATTCATTCATGTTATCTATTCCCTAAGCCCTTCATTTTAAATGAAAATACATATTTTGAAGTTGAAAAATAGCTTTTCTAAATATGGTTCCCTTTTTATCCGAATTTTCAAAAATGATTTTTGTTGAAAATAAAATAGATCTTAAGCTTTCTAAAACTTTTCTACTATCACCAAGCTCATACAAGTTATTTATGAATATAAAACAAAAGTCTAATGCATTTATGACCTTAAAACACTAAATCTAGTTTACTATACTAGTTTTAAATGCATGAACACTATGATGATTATGTGAATAATGAATATATGCACAAATCATTAGCAATAACAACATAGCTTGAAAATAAAACAAGAAAATAGCAAAATAACTTCAAATAACAAGATCGAAAACATTATGATGGTAAGAATCTCATGTTCAAGTGTTTCCACATCCCTAGCTTGAAGCTCATGGGGATTTTGTGTGGAATCACATATGAATGAACTTACCATTACATGTTTTAAGATAATAAAGTATAGATCTATAACCTTTTGGATGTTTGGAACAAGAAACTTGAAGAAAAATATGTAAATGTGTGTGTATAGGAGTGTTCGGTTTTTGCAAAGGAGAGGAAGAGAGAAAAAAAAATTGCAAGAATTTAGCTTTGTGAAAAGTGAGAAAGTGAGAGGAAGTTGGTATAAAGGAGTATATATAGACTTGTGGATTAGGGTCGGTATGATAAAAGAAAAGAAATAAAACAAATTAGAGAGAGTAAGAGGGAGGGAATTGCACTAGTTTTGGAGGAGTAAGAGGGAGTAGAGTTGTTTGAGTTGTGTTGTGTAAGATTAAAAAATTAATTAAGTAATTTAAGTAATAAAGTTATATTGGAAAAGTAAATTGTAAGGAAAATGATATAATTGTAAGAGTAGGGTGTAAAAATGTAAGAAATAGGTTTTGGGTAGTTATACTTGTGAATAGTGTAGAAGAATTCAAAAAGTAGATAAGACATTTAAAATACCGGTAGTAATGAAAATACGATAAAAAGGTTATAACTGTAACTTTTATAACCCGAAAAATTATTAACTAATATATTTGGAAATCTTATGAAATTACGAGTCTAACGGTACTAATATCATATATTTAATATTTCGAGCCCCGGGGCACACTTTTCGAAGTTTGTACCCAATCGGGTTCGAAATAAATCGAAAATTCGCTAATCTTATCTTTTAAAACATCCTAATATTATTACGAACTAAACTACACCCTTTACTCATATTCCAACTCCTTGGTTTAGGAATACGGGATTGCCGGATCTAAACTACTAGGGTTTCCTAGGAATTGTTGACTTAGGCTTTCCGATTGACTTTTCGGTTCAGGGTTTGAACTTGATATTCCACTTAGGGTTTCCGGGTGATTTTTCGATTTAGATCTTTGTCAATTTGGAAACTGATATTTTATGTTTATACAACAAATTTAATTTGAGAAATTTATTTTGAATTTTATTTTTGTAAGTATTTAATATCTCTCAACGTTTTCGGAATTCTTGAATTGAGTTATATTTTCGAAAGTTTATCGTTATTTATTTTTTAATAATTTGTTTTTGGGTTCTATATTACTCGATTTTATAATTCAGAGTTAAATATGGAATTTGTCGTACATAGCAATATTGAATTGAAGTCTGTTGAGTTCTTATTTTATTTTTTCTCAAGATTAAGAAATTTCTAGATTCGTTTATGATTTAGGACTAGTCGAAATTCGACTTTAATTTGGAGTCATTTTTAAGGTTTATTTTTTAAGTTCATTTTGGAATTATTTGTTGAAATTTTCCGAGGCTTACAGATAGAAGAAAGAAAAGAAGAGGAAGAGAAGAGAATGAAAAGAGAGAAAAAAAGATACGGGAATGAAAAGCAAAGGAAGAGAGAGAGAGCAGGTGAGGGAAAAATAAAATCAAAAGGGAAGGCTAAGGCTTAAAATTATGATATTTTAAAATAAGGGTATCGAATTTAGAACTTTTAAATTAATATCTTTAGATTTAAAAATATTTAGGAGATGATTTCAAAACCAATAGGTTAGAAATTAAGAACTCTATATGAGAACTTAATTTAGAAATTTATTTTGGATAAAAGATATTTAATTTGAGCTCGGGTTTAAGAACTGATATTTTAATACAAGCAAATGAACTCAAATTTTACAAAGATTTAGAAATTGATATCTTGGCTATAGATTGAAGGTTTAGGAATCCTCTAAACATTTTAATGACATGTTTAGAGATTTTAGGAATTTAAAATCTCAAATTCAACTTAATTATTTACTAATCTAATTATATTCTATGATTCATTTAACTTATCCAAATCTATCTACACTCAATTTCTAATGTATATAGAGATTTGGTCATTTCAATTATGGAAGCAATAATATGTTCATGTCTTGTCTAACAAGATACATTGCATGTAGCTACTATGCCTTGACAGGACGAGAGTATAGTAATAAGATAATTGCAGGAACGGTAAGACTAACAAGATGGGTGAATAGGAGCCGAAAAGAACTATTTCATGATAGATAAATAGGAGCCAAAATGAACTACAGATTGGATGATAAAGATGAGTTTTAAAGAGCCGAAAACACATAACCCCTAATGGAGGGCGTAAATCCATTTAAACATATGATTTTCGGTAATATATATTACTTGCTCACTTGTTTGATGTATTCTATATGCTTGCTTAATAACTTGTTTAATTTTCTTGATACAAGTACGCTAATGCGAGAATATTCTCACTAAATTAGTTGAGCTTACACCCCAATAGATTTTTGTTGACGCAGGAACAATATCTCTTATACCAAAGGACTTCGGTTATCCGGATAAGCTTACGCTTTTGGAAAGCTTTTGGGGGAAATCCTTTCGAAGATCTTAGAATAGATTTCCTTTAAAATCTTTGTAGTTATAATTGTTATTATATATAAGACTCAAACTATCTTTTGAGTATTAGAGTTTTAGCAAGGGAATGCCCCTAGATGATGTAAAGATTATATTTTTATGATTTTAGGATAATATTTATTTAGATTCTTATATGCTACATTTACTTTCTCAAACTACACTTCTCACTTGTGTCTCTTATTACTGTGATGGACGCCTAACATATGGTGTCAAAACTTTTAAGTGACTTCAAAAAATCATTCTTAAGTTTTAATATCGTATGTAGTAAACTGCTACATATAGTATACCCCTTGGAGCGTGACAGAGACAACTGTCGACACCTCATTTTTATCCACCTTAAAATATAAAAAAAAATAGAAAAATTAAAAAATCATGAAAATTCTAAAAATAAGAAGAAAAATACAATAAAAATAAAAAATTATTAAAATTACAAAAAAATTAGTTATGATTAAAAATTCACAAATAGAATAAAAATTAGAAAATTAAAAATATAATAATAAGTTTAGAAAACCATATCTTTTAATAAATAGGCTTATAAATAAAAACCTTTGTAAAATTAAAAAGAAAAAAAAAAAATATATATATATTAGAAAGAAAATTTAGTTTTAGGTTCTGTAAATAATAGTCTCTTAGGCTGAATTTGAAAATCACATTGGACCCTAAGCTTGTTTTAATTTCGGTCCATTTTGTTTTGGGCACATTGGGCTTATCTTTATAGTCTAAATATTTCATCAGTGGGAAAAGCTAGCTCACCGGGTCTATAGTCGCTCATATTAATGGAAGGTCAGGGGTTCCATCTTCGTCGCACGAAACAAATGCCAATTTACTTTTTGCCTTTAGCATGTGCAAGGCACGCGCCAAGCAAATTTGTGCACGTGGGACTCATGACAGGCTCGTGAATTCATGCGTGCTGTCTTCTACATTGTGCCCGACACATGAATGAACTCAAGCTTTTCTTTTCAAAATTTTACAGTTGTCCCTTCATATTTTAGCCGTTTAGAATTGCAAAGGTGCTCGTTGTTCTCGGATTAAGTGGATTTAAAGTTCGTTTAATGTTCTAATTAAAAAAAAAATTATAACAAAAAAATTTGAAATTAAAAAACAAAAACAGAGAGAAACTTCTCATATTCTACCTTTCTTGCTATTTTTGAACTTTTCAGAGGCCCCCCTCTCTCTCGAACGTGCTCTCTCTAGCCTTAAGGACGAACCTGACCTTTCTTTCTCGATCATCTATCTTCTGACCTCTCTCATCTTCCCCACAAACCCGACACAATCCTGCGGAAACTGCCGTGAGCATCCCCACAAGCCATCACCACGAACTAGTGGAAACCGCCGCTAGTTGTTACACTTCATCAACTATCTCCGCCACCCAAAAGGAAGTTCAACCACTGCCACAATACCACATCCAAAACCAAAACCACCCCCATCCTCCATCCCAAGCTGACCGAACCCCAAACAACCATACACTTCCGCCCAGCCTCCACTCCGCTATAACTAGAAACCCCATCGCCACCGAAGAACCACCACTTTCAAACTTTACGACCAAAACCCAAACCACTCTACGACTGCCTCTCTACACCGCCGCCTATTCCCATTACCCCCATCAACAGTGTCGCCTCATACATCACAAGAACTGCCCAATACCGTGGAACCTAACTTGCGTCTACAACCATCAAGAGAGGAAGAGTCGTCAGTTGTTCTTTTTTATTTGGTAGGAATTTGAGCGACACGTCCACCACCAGGGTTCTTAATCTGCACTAAATGAAAGAGAGGGGGAAACCATTTCGTCTTTCGGTGTTTTGCAGAACCCGAAAGATCCGTGCCCATCCGAATTTAAAGTCGATCAGTATCTACTCTGCTTCCAGCCAAGGTCTGAGTCGCGAGGTGCTAGTCTCTTTTCACTATCGACGTCTTTTTTTTCAATTTAGTTTACATTTCGTTTTTGTCCATTCATTTATTCTCAAAATGGCGTAAACAAGGCACATGTAAATGTAAAAACCCCGAAAAGAAAAGTGGAAAATGAAAGTAAAAAAGAGAAAGAGAAAAATATATATATTAACAACATATGGTATGCTACGTGAGTTTACGCGGATCATACCAAATACGTATTAAAAAACAGACGTAACGATCTGTAATACAAGAGTGCATATGTTATATGTATCATATAGGTTCGTGAAAAAAATATGTGTGTGTGTGAGGAAAAAATATTGGATGGATATTACACGCTACGTGTATAATACACGTAGCGTATAACTCCTAATTATATGCTAGCGCATGAATAATGTAGTGGATGGTTTTCAAAGCAACCACCGTTTATATGTTTATGTGTTAAAATACCATTAGGAGTTACACACCATGTGTGTATTACATGTGGCATGTAATACCTATTGAATCTTTTCTCGTGTGTGTGATATGCATGTGATATTAGTTTGTCATTATAGTAGATGCGTAGTATATGATATGATATCTAAAAAAAAAAGATTGAAAAAATGAATTTTTAAAATATAAAATTTTGGTATGATTAACAATATGCTTTTTAGGGTTAAATCATGAAAATTAGTAAAAATATAATTTTAGGATTATTGGCTTTTAGGTTGCTTTTCGACTGCACATGTTATATTTAATATATACTATTTTGACATATGCCCTTTAGCGATTATTAGGAAAATTATTTGGTGTGATAGCTCGAGCATGTTTAGTTTTTAGGTCCCTTATGAATATCGAATCTCTTTAAAAAAAAAACTCAAAAATAAGAAAAATTCTTCAAAATCAATAAAACCTTTTTCATCTCTTTTTACCTTTCTCCCATATATAGAATTAGAGCTGTACATATAAGGTGGGTTATGTAGGTCAACTTGCATAAACCGCAAAAAAATGTGGGTTAGGCTAAAAATTTTATCTCGTTTAATGTGCAAGTCAAAATGGCCAATCCCGCATAACCTATGAGTTGAAATGGGCTAACCTACTGCAGGTCGGGTCGGCCCATGAACCCGCACTTAAAAAAACATAATATATATATATATCTTATAAAGAAAACCTAATAAAGTACCCTCTTTATTTCTTCTTCACTTCACTTTTTTATTATTTAGTTGTTGAATGTTGATTATGTAATTTTTATGGGAGTGATTGTTTAAACTTTCAACTTTTATGTTTATTATATCCTTAGTCTTTTCATCAATACTTTTTCTTTTACTTTTATTAGAGATTTAGATGCTTCTATTTAAAATAAGTAACACAATATCAATTAATAATTTTCATAATGTATTTTTCGTTGCCATGCAAAGAAAAAAATTGGAATGCATTCTAATTTCTATTGATTAAAATAAATCCTTTTATGTTGAAATAAAAAATTTCAAAATAAAGTCTATCATTTTTTCATACATTACTATCATCTAGGATTACTATGTAGGTAATTAGTGAGATAAAAAAAAATATATTCTATATTAAAATTATTAAAAATTTTAATTTCAATTTCAATTCTTATAATTTTTTAATAAAAAATATATATTAGCAGGTTCACGGGTTAGCCCGCGTAACCTACTAACCCGCGCGGAGTGGTTTGGGCTAAGAATTTTGGCCTGTAGCGGATTAGTCCTCATAACCCGCGAGGGAGGGGGCATCGGGTTAGCCCGTATAACCTATTTGCACAGCTTTATATGGGATATATATTTTATCGGCCTTTATATGATAGTATTTTCTAAAATAATCATAAACAAAATAAATAGGGATTTTCGAAAAATTAGCATATTTTTAGGAGTTTACGAAAAGCAAAAATTCAAAATGCTAATCTTTTAGGAATTTTCAAAATCAAAGCCAAAATGGTTAATTACTTACACTTGGACCTGATTCGGACTAACATATACGTAGACACGTAATGGGCGGTCACAATAATAAAAAATAAAAACTCTTAGGTTCTTTAAAAATGCAAACAAAAAAAGATTTATAAATCCTTTTTATAAAAGGACTAAAAAAAGATTAAAAAATCTAAATTAACCTCTTTTTACTACAAGATTTTGGCCTATATATTGAAATTTTCTAAAGCCTATATAAAGTCAAGATAACCATTTAGGTTTTAAAATAACAGTCCTTTGACTTAGTATTCTTTGGTTTTTCATGTGGACTAATGGCTAAACCAGAAGTTGATAAGATCATATTTTACACAACTTTTAATAAGCAATTAGTGATTAATTTGACTTGAATTTTATGAAAATCTCTAGAATCAGTACTCGGATTGTTTAAGTTCATGTTTCATCTCTAAATTGAACAAAGGAAAGCATAACAAGGAAGTTTGAGCTGAAATTGAAAAATCTCAGTGTAAACCCCTAATTTTTAGGGTAATATCAAGTTCAAACCCTAAACCGGAAAGTCAATCGAAAACGTTAAGTCAACAAATTTCCAGGAAACCCTAGCAGTTTAGATCCGGGAACCACGCATTCCTAAATCGAGAAGTCGAAATACGAGCGAAGAGTGTAGTTGGTTCGTAATAATATTAGGATGCTTAAAAAGATCAGATTAGCTAATTTTCAACCTATTTCGAACCCGATCGGATATAGACTTTGAAAAGCGTGTCTAGGGGCTCGAGATATTAAAAATATAATATTAGTACCATTAGACTCGTAATTTCATAAGATTTCTAAATATATAAATTATATAATTTTTAAGGTCATAAAAGGTACAGTTGTAACTTTTTTATCGTATTTTCTTTACCACTGGTACTTTAATTGTTTAATTTACTTTTTTATTTCTAATATACTACTCATAAGCACAACCACCCATACCCTACTTCTTACATCCTTACAACTTATTCTTACAATATTTCATCATTTTCCTGACAATTTACTTTTCCAATACAACTTTATTACTTAAATTATTTTATTTAAGTTTGAAACTTACACAATACAACACACATACCTCTCTCTCTCCCCCTTACACTCCAAAACTAGTGCCCCATGTGCCTTCCCCCTCTCTCCAAATTTGTTTTATTTTCTTTTTATCAAATTAAAGCAAACCCTAATCCACTTTTCTATATAAACCCCTTTATGCCAACGTCATTTCATTTTCTCTCTTTCTTCATTTTCACTTTAGAAAAATTTTGCAAAACTCCCTCCTCCTTGAAACCGTGAGCCTCCCTCTCTCTACACACACACACACACACACACTTTGTTTTCTTCAAGTTTTCTTGATCCAAATACTAAATAGGTAATAGATCTACACTTCATTATCTCAAAAACATGTAATGACAAGATCATTCATGAGTGATTCCACTAAAAAATCCGCATGAGCTTTCAGCTAGGGATGTGGAAACACTTGAACATGAGATCATTGCCATCACAATGCAATATATCTTGTTATTTAAGATTATTTTACTATTATTTTGTTTTACTGTTAAGCTATGTTATTATTATTAATTTTTTATGCATGTATTCATCATCTTGTCATATCCACATAATGATCCTAGTGTTCATGCATTTATGCCTAGTATAGTAAACTAGATCTAGTGGTTTTGAGTTCATAAATGCCTTAGTTTTTTGTTTTATGCACACATATAACTTGTAATAGCATGATAATAGTATGAAATGTTAGAAAGCTTAAGATCTGTTTTAGTTTCAATAAAAATAGATTTTTAAAATTCGGATCTAAAAAGAGCCATATTTAGAAAAGCTATTTTTCAACTTCAAAATGTGTATTTTTCATTAAAAATGAAGGGATTAGGGAATATATATCATAAATGGGTGATCTTGATGAGAAAAACTTAGATCTACTAAGGAATATTTCTAAAACAAGGAAAAGTTTACAAAAGTTATATCTCAATCCCAATAACAAGTTTTAAATTCGTAATAAGGGAAGCTTAAAGTGTAAACACCTATTTTCAATCCCAAAATAAGATTTTTATTAAAGAAATGAAAGTTTTAAGAAGTATATTTGATTAGGGAATAGTTTTTAAAAGATTAAATGAGTTTTACAAAGGAAACAATCTCAAATGAAACATTCAAAATGCGGATTTGAAAATGGCCACTATTTAAATACCTATTTTCAAATGTCAAAATGATAATTTTTATGGAAAGATGGAAGTCCTAGGGAATACATGTAATAAAGACCTAGTTTTGACAAGGATAAGTGCAATTTATTAAATTATATTCCTAAAACAAGGAAAGTTTTCCAAAGATAGATTAAACAATGTTTTCATTCCTTAAAAATCTTGTAAAATTCGTATCTAGGTAAACCCCTTATGTAAACACCTTTTTTCCATCTCCAAAACGAAGAATTCCATTAAAGTAAAGAAGGTGATAGACATGTAGGTCATTAGGGAAAAGTTTTGATAAGAACAAATGTGATTTTGCAAGAAATAAAACTAGTTTTCTTAAGTTTTGAAATTTCAAAAATTTTGCAAAGCAAAAGTTTTCTAAAAGATTTTTTGATATCATATCATTAAGAATATATATATATATGTATATATAGTTCATTTCATGATATTCATGATAATAACTTATCGGTTTTGCATGTACACATAATGCACTTGGTAAAAACAAACTTAGAAAAATAGTGTCTTATACATCCTATCAAGCATTATCTAAGTACATGAGGAAATAGCTTTACCAACACCTATGAATCATGCATGATATTGAGTTATGTATGTATATAATAGAGTCTTACAAGATATAATGATAGGTAAGTATCTATCAAAGCTTTAGTATGATGCTTAGTTTGAAATTAGGAATTGAATTGTGGAATGGGAAATTCGTATCGTATTTTGTACCCTACTATTCATGGGCCAAAAGACGTTGTTTGTTGGAAATATCTCTAGAAATAGATAGCTCCCATCAAATAGGTAGAAATCGGTATATTATATGCGAAATTCCAAGTTAAAATGACAAAGTTATGGCTGGTTTAAGTTGGAATTTCCTCTTGGACGAATTTTGACAAACTTGTTAGAATAGAATTTATAAGTTCATTCAAACTTCATAGAAATACTCATTAGAGTTATTTCTTTTGATTAGGAGACTTGAGAGATGGATTGGACCTTCCCGAGGACTATTACGATTATGTGGATTTTCGCACCATGGCAAAGTGAGTTCACTATCTTTAAATTATATGCTTGTGATTGCGCTTATAACGTTAGTGACATTAGAATTAGAGTAAGATATAAATTTGATTGTGTGTATGTGAGTTCTACTTAGGTGAATCGATGATAAGAATATCGAAATGAGCTTGTTGTAAATATTTGTATGATTTAGTATAGAATTGAAGTGTCTGCAATATCTATGATCGCCCATAAATTGTTAATTAATATGTCATGATCTTGTAATCAAATTGACCATGGAGGGCGTAAATCCATTCAACATAAGATTTCTAGAAGTCTTATGTATTGTATATTCACGTGCTTGTGCATTTCATATGGTTGTTAATATAACTTGCCTGATATATATATTATTTGTTGAGTATTTAATTTTGGAAGTGAAAATCACTAAGCTCGTTAGCTTATACTCCTATAGTTTCCTGTTGCAACATGAATATTTATGGCTATCTACGAAAAGTCACTTTCCTCATATATAACTTTTGGACCTTAAGGAGCTTTTTGAAGAAGTCGAGACCTAGATATAGGCATATACTTCTAGATCTCCTAAATCTATATATATAATAGTTGATGTAAGAGACTTTTGTGGACCTAAGGACTCTTAATATTTTGATAGGTGTATGCCCCTTAAATCATGTGATAGATTATTCTTGTTATAACTGCTATGATTTACATTCTTATTGCTATGTATGTCTCCTTAAGTTATTTCGATTCAAAGTATGGTTCCCTATTTGTTGAACGTGAGCCTTTCACCTGGTGTTTAAACTTATGGAATCACTAAGGTTGTCATACTTGAGTTTAGATATCGAATGTGGTGGACTGTCACGTCTAGGGTACCTTTTGGGGCATGGCAATTTAAGTTGTCATCAGAGCATGGTTAAGAATCTACAATCATAGCTTTAATTAATAGACTTAAGGAGAAATAAAAAGAAAAGACTAAGATAGGGTAAGAATTAAAGAAAAAAGGCTTGAATAAGAATAACATGGGCAGTATGGGTTTCTCAATTCTAATCCTTTCCTCTTTTGTGAATAGCTTACTCTTGGGGAAGCTCGCATAGCGGCAAGGCAAATGCGTAAGCAACCCAACAAGTCTTTGGTTGTATATTGTTTAAGAATTAGGGTCTTGTGTGAAGAACTTGCTTTAGCTAGCTGTCCTAAGTCAATCCGAGAGATGTTTAATTTGTGGAAAAGAGAGCTGATGAACACTGAGTGGCATAAAGTAGTGACCGATATAGAGTATTGTCCTATAAGGAAGAAATGTTGGTTGGAGCTTGAAGTGATTTATGCATTAGAAAGGATTGTCGTTTATAAGTTGAGGCAACCCATGTTGCAAGAAGCTACTTTTGTGTTAAGGAATGAAGGAAAATAGACTTTTCCCGATTTTCAAACCAAGAACCCAATTGGATATCTGTTTGTTTATGCTCATGACTTGTTGGGGGATCACACCGATTGGCTTCGAGCGGATGCTCAAAGTTACTTCTTTTAGTGGGGAGTGTATGAGGAAATATTACCTCCACCCGCTGATATGGCCCAGTCACCTCCGCCAAGTCAAATTAGTTACCCACCCCACAAGGAAGAAGTGGATGAGATAGAGAATGAGGTTGTTATTTCATCTGAAGGAAAAGAGGATGCAGAAGAAGAAGAAGTAGGTTACAAAAAGAGAATGACAGGATTAAAGGAAGGAAGCGAGACTATGTTTTGACCCACAAGTCCAAGTGGAATTTTGTAGTTATGACCTTGAAAGACAGGTCATAGTAGCTTCTGTTGTTCCAGGATATTATCTATGGTTGTTGCTTGTTGTGTTGTTTTAAATCATTATGCTTTATTTTCAATACCAATGTAAAGGTCTTTATACTTGTAGTTAAAGTTTTAATGAAAAATTATGTTAAGTTTTATGAAGTTAAGATTTCTTTATTTAATTTTCTTAAATTATAGTTTTCTTTTATATTACTCACTTGTATGAGAATTTCCAACATTTCCGAATCTCGATATAAAATGTTAATAATGTTACTGCAAGATTGCTTAACTAAGTTAAATAAAATGTAAAACAGCCGTGGTAGAGAAAGGAGACGACAAGTGACTTTAGGGCAACTGACACAAGTGCTTGAGGCCATTCGGTAAACTATGCCTGCTCCTACTCCTGCTCCTGTTCTCGCTCCTACTCCAACACTTACTCCATCGTCCTCAGCGCAACAGGCACCTGTACCTATGCCAATACCTGAAAATGCGCAATCCCACACTGTACCCTTACCTCCACTATCACCCCCAAGGTCGTACAAGAGCTCTTTGCCCCAGTTCATTAGGAGTAATAGATACTATGAGGGAGCCTTTGGAAAATCAGATGAGGCCGAGGATTGGTTGGCCTAAATAGAATGGTCGTTTGATGCTTTCGAAGTGCCCCACCACTTAAGAGTTAATTATGGCACTTACCTACTAAGGCTGAATGCGAGAGTATGGTGGGAATCCAAGAGAAGGGAACTCGTGCCACTTGTTACATGGGAGATGTTCCACTACGAGTTCCTTGAGCATTGCTTCCCTGGAAGCCTTCGAGTATAGTATAGTGTGGATTTTCTACACATATCACAAAGGGGTTGCATAGTGGAGCAATATGAGACCGAGTTCAGTAGGTCGCTCCAGTATGCCCCTGACTCGAACCAATATAGTGAGGAACTAAAGAGACAAGTTTTTCTAAATGTTTTGGATGAGGATATGAGAGTAAGACTTGAGGAGTTCGACATCAGGACTTTTAGGGAATTGGTTGAAAGAGCCTGGATTGTTGAAGGGGCCAAAGAGAGAAAGATAAAGATTGTGGATAGAACACCCTCTGTATTTGGAAGAAAATTTCATGGGGGGGTCAAGTTCAAGGTATCCCTAGAAAAGGTTCAAGCCGCTCTATGGCTTCAAAGGAAATACAAGCGGGGGAAATGGAGGAAAGAATATTCCTAAAACCCCAAATTGCTGGAAGTGTAAGGGAAAGCACTACCTTAGGAGGTGTCCGCAGTTGAGAGATAAGTGCTATTTCTACAGGGAGGCACGTCACAAGATCTTCAAGTGCCCGAAGAAAGCTACCACTACTTGTTTTGTCTGTAACCAAGTTGGACACTTTTCTAATGAGTGCCCACAAAGGACGAGTGCCCCAACCAGGACATTTGGAGGATCATCCTCAACAAGGCCTGGAAATGGGAATAGTAGAAACCCTAGCAGCTGTTCTGGATCGACTATGCATGGTATAAGGATATATAATTTGGAGGGACAATGGGTTTGTGAGGAAATTGAAGACGAGGATTGTGAATTTGCTGCCCTCAAGGAGGACAATGGCCAAGATTTTGGACTTGTGACAAGTTAGTTTTCCAAACCTTGTTTTTGTTTCTCAATTAATTATGAACTACTTAAGATCTAAGGATTATAAAAAGGAAAAGTAAGTATAGTAATCTAAGATAAAGTTAGGGAATGGACTAGAATGGTTTTGGATAGTAATTAGCCGTGTTGAATACATGATGCATATTAGTAGATAAGACGACTGCTTACACCTTGTTCGATACTGGAGCCATACACTTATTTATCACCAATGGTTTGGTGAAACAAGTCGGATTGCCAATAGCCATCGCCACCTCCGGCTTTTGTATCAAGACTCCAACTGGAAATGTGGTAACGACTAATGAAGTGTTGAAAGACTGCCCAATAGTGATTTAAGGACATCACACAAGATGTGATTTGATTGTTTTAGAGATGAGTATATATGAAGTAATTTTGGGTATGAGTTGATTGACTTTTGCCAAAGTTGTTGTGGATTGTAGAAGGAAGAAAGTGGAGTTTAAGGACTTGGATGGAAAAGATGTTGAATTTAAGAGAGAAACAGTAATTTCAAGAGGAACTGAGTTGAGTTTGTTTGAACTACTTGTAGATGAGGAGGTCGAGACCAAAAAGGAAAGTTCTTTTGGTGCAATGGAAAATAAGGAAGAGTTACCTCGAGTTGTGGACATACCAGTTGTTAATGAGTTTCCGGATATTTTCCCTGATGAACTACCAAGGTTACCCCAAAGCGAGAGATCAACTTTGAGATTGATTTGACACCAAAAACGGAACCGATATCTAAGGTGCCTTACTGCATGGCTCCTGTTGAGTTAAAGGAGTTAAAGAAACAATTACATGAACTTTTAGATCAAGGATTTATAAGGCCAAGTGTGTCACCATGGGGTGCACCAGTTTTGTTTGTTAAGAAGAAAGATGGATCGATGAGGTTATGTGTGGACTACCGGGAGCTAAACAAAGTCACAATCAAGAATAGGTATCCGCTCAATAGGATTGATGATTTATTTGACTAGCTACAAGGAGCAAGTGTGTTTTTAAGGATTGATCTTCGATCAGGATACCATCAACTAATAGTTAAGTTGGAAGATGTACCTAAAATGGCTTTCCGGACTTGATATAGACATTATGAATTCTTAGTGATGTCATTTGGGTTAACAAATGCTCCTGTTGCATTTATGAATTTGATGAACCGAGTATATAAACTCTTATTGGATAAGTGTTATAATCTTTATTGATGATATCCTTATCTACTCAAAGACGCACAAGCAACATAAAGAACACCTGCGTATGGCATTACAAACCTTAAGAGAACACAGGTTATATGCCAAGTTTTCCAAGTGTTATTTTTGGTTGGATAGGATTTCATTTTTGGGACATGTGGTATCAGGAGAGGGTATATCTGTGGACCCTGAAAAGATAAATGCTGTAATGGACTGGAAGTCGGCCAAGACAGTAACAGAAGTAAGAATCTTTTTAGGTCTGGCCGGGTATTATCGGAAGTTTGTTAAGAATTTTTCTAAGATAGCTAAACCCTTGAACCAATTAAGCCAAAAGAATGAAAATTTTATATAGATGGAAAAGAGAGACCAAAGTTTTCAATAACTTAAGCAAAGACTTATTTCCGCTCCAATCTTAGTACTACCAAATCTCGAGAAGCCCTACTCAATTCATAGTGATGCATTGAGAAATGGTCTCGGATGTGTACTCATGCAAGATGGGAAGGTAATTGCCTACGCTTCAAGACAACTAAGGCCATACAAACAAAATTACCCTACAAATGGTTTAGAACTAGCCGCAATAGTGTTCGATTTAAAGATATGACGACACTACCTTTATGGGCAAAGGTGCAAGATCTATACTGATCACAAGAGCCTTAGGTATTTGTTCACACAAAAGGAGTTGAACATGAGACAAAGGAGATGGTGTAAACCCCCAAAGTTTTACGATCGATTAAGCTCAAACCCTAATTAGAAAGTCAACCGAAAATTCTAAAGTCAACAAAACCCTAGTCAGACGCAACCATTCAAGTCCAACAATCCCGTGTTCGTAACCTAAGTAAGTAAGTAAGAGTTTAGCAAGTAGAATAGTTCGTAATAACATGAGAAAGCTTAAAAATATTAGATTAGTTAAACCACGATTCGTTTTGAGCCCGATCGGATACAGTTTTCGAAAAGTATGTCTCAGGGCTCGAAATAGTAAAAATATTCTAGATATACCATTAGACTCGTAAAGTGATAAGGTTTTCAAAAATATCAGTTTTATAATTTTTTGATAACTAAAAATATCAGATATCGCAATTATACATGTATTTTCTTACTACCGATACTTTATTTATCATATCTACTTTACATTACACTATTCATCACTATTCTATACTATTTATCTATCTCTACTTTTTCTTACAACCTACTCTTACAACCATACAACTATTTTCTTACAATTTTCATTTTCAATACAATTTCACATCTATCATATCTTACTTTTCATTAACAAAAATATAAAAAAATAAATTCTCTCTCTCTCTCCCACTCAAATATGCACCGACCCCCTTTCCCTTTCCCCTCAATTTTTTTATTTTTTATTTATTTAATTAACACAAACTTCCCTCCACTTTTTCCTATAAATACCACCTCTTCCTTCCATTTCCTTCACACCTTTCATACACTACAATTACTCTCTCAAAATCTCTCCAAAAGTTCTCTCAAAATTCTCTCTAGTTTATCTTTCATAGGTAATGCTTCTTTAAGTTTTCCTTATGTTTATTTGCTTAGTATGAACATAGTGTGTGTTTTCTAAACCCATGGAGGTTAGTGAAGCAATAATATGTTCATACTTTGTTCTTGCTCATGAATCTATTTTCCTTTATGTTGTTCTTATATTTATCTAACTAAATATGTCACGCCCCAGAGGGTACCCTAAACGTAGCAGTCTACCGCATATAACATTAAAGCTAATGAATGACGAACCGTAGTCATGCAGGAGCTTCGATATCATATGCAAGGCGTGCTTCCAAGATAGTAGGAGACTCATAGGGGTATTACGTTTAAATAGATAGCAAAAGCAAGCATGAACTTAAATAGATAATCATAAGATCTTCATTTCATCATAAATTCATACATCATCTTAGGGGCATTCCCCTGCCTTAAAGTTTTTAATAAAAAATAGTAATATCAAAATAAACATATCTACTACATAAGTCTACTATAGAGATTTTTCCTAGAAGTCTATGTTCGAAACTAAAAACACATAAACTTCCTCTAAAAACTCCTAGTAGCTTACACTCGTACCTAGCATACGGGGCTCCTCGGGGCCAACCATAGGTAATCATACTGTAATAGAAAACTATAAGGGTATAAGCATGACTAGCTTAGTGAGATAATTCCAACTGTAAGACATTTCCAAAAAAATCAACCAAGTATTTAATCAAAGCATATGAAAATGCACCAATTGTATGAATAAGCAAGATACACATGATTAACTGGAAATCAAGTGTAGCATGGAATTAACGCCCTCCATGACAAGGGTTGGGAGGTTACAGGCCCATACAACCATCATTATCTGTAGATTTACCAGCTCATGCTTGCCCTGTAGACTTTCAGGCTCCTACTAGCCACCATGTAGACTTACCAACTCCTACCAGCCACCACTACCCTTTCCTCGTTTCCCCACACGAAGAAAAGTAGTGACCAAATGCGACTCATGTATATGATATGCATGAATAAATTTCAATTAAAAAAGGCGATCATCCATAATTTCATCATCTCAATACATAAGTCACACTTATTTAACATACCGTCTTTCGATATACTTAACTTTCATTCAACAATTATTTCATGACAATTGTTCATTTATCTTTTCCTAATTTTCTAGTGCTACTAATTACAAGCACATTCAAGGAAATGAACTTAGGAAAAGAATTAACTCACTCCATATCGGTGGATCTAATCAAAGTAGTCCTCTGGATAGATGATCTCGGGTCCCTCGTCACCTAAACAAGATGAAATACCCAACATGAGTCTTTTATAAGACTTTTATTCTTGAAGATTCTAAACTTTCCTTAAAATCGCAGTAAAAATCGTATAAAGGGAAATTCCAACTTAAAATGGTCATAACTTGCTCATTTTAACTCGGAATTTCGCATATAATATACCGTTTTCTACCTACCCGAAAGGATCTACGCATTCCTAAGCTTATTTTTATAAAACTAGGTCATTTAGGTTCCAAAAAGACAACGACCAGATTTGCCACGAATTTTACTAGGAATTGCTTTCCTTATTGAAAACAAAGCTCATTTGAAAAGATAAATATTTTAAGTATTTTGTAAACTTTTTGGAAGGTATATACATATATGTAATGATTCATAACAAATGTATGGGGTAAATGAAGTTTTCTCAACTTTATGAAAAGTAAGGTTTTAAAGACTTGGACTTGAGATTCTTATTAGAATACTTATTTTGCTTTTGGAAGGATTCTTGAGTTATTTGAGATGAATATTTCTAAAATTAATCTTCTTGTAATTACTTTAAATTCCTAAGGAGTAGTTTTATTTTCTAAACAACTTTGAAAATAATACTTTAGTTGCTTTATAATGATTTCAAAAGAATTTCTAATTCTTGATGAAAGATAAGTTTTTTATGAAATCTTTTGTTTATTTGAGAAAAATCCTTTCCAAGTATGTTCTTGAGTTTCTAAGAAATCTATTTCCTACATTTATTTAAAATGAACCTTTAGTTTAAGAAAACTCTTCTTTATTAAGTTTTTGTTGAGACAAAAACATTATGTTCATGCATGAATATGAATCATAAACTATGAAAATATAAAAAGAACATAATAACTTAAATGAATAATCATATAAAGAAATAATTCAAGTATTGGGATCTTAGCTTTATCAAGGTACCCTGGGACTAAGAAAAGACTAGTCCCGAAAAGAGAAAGAAAAAGAATTGTTTTGACTTGATGAGGAAAAGTCTAAGACTAGAATGACTAGTCTTAAAAACAACTTTGAAATAAATAAATTGCATTGAAGTAAATAAATTGCATGAAAGATAAACAAATTGCAAGACAATGAGCTTATATGCTCTAAATAATATATATAGCTATATAGATATGTTAGATAGTAATGAACATAAAAGAAACATAAATGAACGTAAAGAAATTATGATTACGAACAAAAACAAAATATGAACCTAATGTTGCTTTCTTAACTTTCATGGTTTTAGAAAACATACATTAAGTTCATACTAAGTAGATGAACATGGAGATTTCTTGAAGAATTTTTACCTAAAGGAGATGAGCTAAAGAGAATTCTTGGAAGAACTTCTTGGAGAGAAATTCTTGAGAGGATTTGATAGAGTAACTTTAGTATAGAAGTGGTGTGAAAGAAGTGAAGGCATGAGGGGGTATTTATAGGAAAATGTGGGAGATAATTTGTGTTAATTAAATAATTGAAAAACAAAACAAATTGAGGGTAGAGAGAGAGGGCCGGCGCCATTTGAGTGTATGGGGAGGAAAGAAATTTATTTTTTTGTTATTTTGTCAATTAAAAGTAAGAAATGAAAGATGTGAAGTTGTATTGAAAATGAAAATGTGTAAGAAGTAGGTGTATGGCTTGTAAGAATAGGTTGTAAGAAAAAGTAGAGATAGATGAATAGTATAGAATAGTAAAAAATAGTATAATGTAAAAGTAGACATGACAATTTAATGTCGATAGTAAAAAAATACGCGTATAAAAGCGATATCTGATATTTTTAGCTACCGAAAAATTAAGAAAATGATATTTTTGGAAATCTTATATTTTTACGAGTCTAACGGTATATTCGGAATAATTTTCCTATTCCGGCCTTCTGGACACGTTTTTCAAGAACTATGTCCGATCGGGTTCAAAGGACACTCGAAATTCTTCAATATGATATCTTTACGCAACCTATAACTATTACGAACCATTATAGCTAATTTTTCCAACTTCGTTTTCTAGGGCTAGAGAAAACGGCAATGCCGGAGTTAAACGGTTACGGTAAACTAGGGTTTTGTTGACTTAAGGATCCGTTTTGACTTTCGATTAGGGTTTAGGTCTTTAATTTGGAACCGAAAATTCAGGGACTTACAAAATATATCTATGTAATTATATATATCTTTTAGAGCATATAAGCTCATTTGTTATTGCAATTTATTTACTTTCCTTGCAATTTATTTACGTATCTTGTAATTTATTTACTTTCAAGTTGTTTTAAGATTAGTATTTCTAGTCTTAGACTTGTTCTCATCAAGTCAAAACAATTTTTTTTTCTTTTGGGACTAGTCTATTCTTAATCTCGAGAAGCCTTAAAAAAGCTAAGGCTCCCAATACTTGACAATTATTATTATGCTTATTTATTTCTTATATTCTTTATTATCTTATCTTGTGATATTTTTAGCTTTTATAAACTACATGATCATATTCATGCATGGCTAATAAGTTGTTGTCCAAATAAAAACGAATCTTTTTTATGAAAGAATAAAATTTGATCAACCTTTTTCCAAAGACTTAGAAAAATATTTTCAAATAAATCTCTTTTAAAAATTTATGTAAACTCATCATGAAATTTCAAACTATTAATAAAAGAAGTTTCTTCGAAGTCTAAAGATATTTCCTTTTCAAATAACAAAAGAAGTTTTGATATATAGATAATAACTTAGTACTATTTTTACCAACTTTCTAAACCAAGAGCTAAATAATTTTTCAAGAAAATCAACTTACAAGGAAAATGAAAATAAATTTCAAAAAATAAACTTACCAAGTAATACTAAAGAAAACTTTTGGAAACTCTATTTTTTTCAATTCCTAAAAATAAATTTTGTAGATAACCTCAAAAGACCAAACTTTATTTTCAACTCACTTTTGATAAACTAAAGAATCAAAACATATTATATTGGATTTTAATCATCCAAAAATTTATAAGTTACTTCACCCACATAAAGTAAAGTCTAACAAATCCAAATTTTTCAAAACACTAGAAAAGGTTGTTTTAAGGAAATAAATTAAATAAGACAACACCTATAGCTTCATGCATAAATTATGAGTATATTTATATACATGAGGAATTCTTTTCAAAAATATACAAATTTGAGTTTTACTTAAACAAGCCTTAATAAAGGAAGGATTAGAAAATTTTATTTTTCAAGAAAGAAATTTTCGTAATAGATCTGTACCCTTCTAATTCGAGACCCAAATGATCTTTTACAATAAAAGTAACCTTAGAAATGGATGGATCTTTTTCGAGTAAGTAGAAAACGACATATAATATGCGAAATTCCGAGTTAAAATTAGCAAGTTATGGTTATTTTAAATTAGAAATTTCTTCAATCCGATTTTTACCACAATTTCGAGTTAGATTTAGAATATTCAAAGTAAAAATTCTATGAAAGACTCATTTTAGGTATTTCATCTTGTTTAGGTGAAGAAGGAACCAATATCGCCTTCCCGGAAGATTTTTTCGACCAGGAGCAATCGTCATAGAGTGAGTTAATCCTTTACTAATTACATTTCCTTGATTGTGTTTATAAGTAGTAGTACTAGAGAGTAAGTAAAAAGATAAATGAATAAATGTTATGTGATTTGGATTCATGGTTGACTGATGTGGTTGTTGAATAAAAGCTAAGTATATCGAAAGAGGAATTAATGAATAACTTATGTTTTCTTACAATAGTATGATGAATATTGGTTTTGGTCACCTTTAACTTGAACTCGACGATAATTGAATAAATCAATATTAAAAACAATTCATGCATAACATATTGTGAGTCACATTTATTTTTTGCTACTATTCTTCGTGTGGAGAAACGAGGAATCGTAGTGATGGCTAGTAGGAGCCGGAAAGTCTACATGGGCTAGTAGGAGCCAGAAAGTCTATAGGGCAAGTAGGAACAGGCAAGTTTGCAACTATTGATGGTCGTATGTGCCGATAACCACACAACCCCCGATATGAAGGGCATAAAATACATGCTACACATGGTTTCCAGTTAATCGTGTGTATTTTGTTTGCTCATGTGCTTGATGCATTCCCATATGATTGTCTAAAATACTTATATGTTTTATGGAAATGATTTGAAGAAGGGAGTTATCTTACTAAGGTAGTTTTGCTTATACCTTTATAGCTTTTTGTTACAGTTTGATTACTTGAGGTTGGAACCAAGGAGCCCCTTTTGTCAGGTATGAGCCAAAGCTACTAGGAGTTTTTGGAAGAAGTTTATATATTTAGTTTTGGATATAGACTTCTAAGAAAAATCTCTATAGAAGACTTATGTTTTATTCATGTATGTTTTAGTTTAAGCAAGGCTTTTAGAACGGGGGAATGCCCCTCAGCAGTTATAAGAAACTTTTATCTTAATTATTATTACATGTTTACCTTTATAAGTTCTTGCATGCTTTTGTTATCTACTTAAACGTAATGCCCTTTTGAGTCTCGTACTATCTTAGAAGCACGCCTTGCACGTGATATCAAAGCTCTTGCATGACTAAGGTTTTCATTTATTCGCTTTAATATTATATGCGGTGGACTGCCACGTTTAGGGTACCCTCCGAGGTGTGACAGATGGCTCGAGTCAATCAAAGATTAAAATTTGGGGATTAATTATTGCCTAGGGAGAGTGAATACGGTTATTGATGCTTTAAGTCATAAGAATCATGGAGAAGTAGCAGCCTTGCTCACTGATAAAAAAAGGAATTAGTGAAGGAGTTTGAAAGGTTAATTATTGAGTTCATGGAAGGAGATATTAAGATGGAGATAGCAAATTTGGTGATGGAACCCACTATAGTGGAAAGAATCAAGGAGGCTCAGCGTTACGATGAGATGATACAAAGAATAAAGAGAGAAATTCAAGAAGGAAAATACACTGACTTCATGGTGGATGACAGGGATGTAATAAGAATGAAGGGACGACCCTGTGGAACAAATGATGAGGAGATACAAAAGGAGATCATCAGTGAAGCTCATAATTTGGGTATACGGTACACCCGGGAGAAACGAAAATGTACCAAGATCTCAAAGGACATTATTGGTGGAACGAAATGAAACGGGATGTAGTCGAATTTGTGTTGAACGGAATGAAACGGGATGTAGCTGAATTTGTGTTGATGTCTCCAATTTGCTAGCAAGTGAAAGTAGAGCATCAAAGGCCGGGAGGATCATTGAAACCCTTGCCAATACTGGAATGAAAGTAGGATCAGATTTCCATGGATTTTGTGTGTGGATTGCCAAAAATGCCAACAAGGCATGATGTTATATGGGTTATAGTAGATCGGCTAACCAAGTTCGCTCACTTTTTACCAATAAGTATGACTTATTCTATGGATAAATTGGCAAAGATCTACATCAAGGAAATCGTTCGTCTACATGGAGTACCAGCTGGGATTGTATTAGATCGAGACCCAAGGTTTGTGTCTAAGTTTTGGGGGAGCATGCAAAAGTGTATGGGAACTAAGTTGCACTTCAGCACATCATATCATCCTCAAACCGATGGATAGTCTGAGCGAACCATAGAAACCTTAGAAGATATGCTTCGATCATGTGTGATGGAGTTTAAAGGAAGTTGGGAAGCACACTTACCCTAGTGGAGTTTGCTTACAACAATAGTTATCACTTGTCAATTAAAATGCCATCTTATGAAGCTTCATATGGACTAAAGTGTAGATCCATGTTATTTTGGGATGATGTGGAGAAATTGGTTCTTAGAAGGGATCTTATATAAGATGCTGCTGAATAGGTACGAGTTATCCATCAACGAATGAAGGAGACTCAAGATTGACAAAAGAGTTAGGCAAATCTGAAAAGGAGGGTGTTTGAGTTATAAATAGGAGATCACGTGTACTTAAAGGTAAATCTTATCAAGAGTATTCATTGAATCCTCTAGCAAGAAAGTTAAGCCCTTGGTATATTGGTCCATTTGAAGTGCTTGAGCGAGTTGGGGAATTTGTGTATTGCCTTGCTTTACCACCAAATTTGTCTAGAGTACACAATGTTTTTCACGTCTCTGTTCTTCGGAAGCATGTAGCCGACCCGGATCAAGTTAGGGAATTGGAAATGGTGTTGTTAAGGGAAAACCTCACTTATGAAGAGCATCCGGTGCAGATTCTAGATCAAAATGTTCAAAAGTTGAGGATAAGGAAATTAAGTATGTTAAGGTTCTTTGGAAAAATCATTCGCACGAGGAGGCAACCTGGGAGGTCAAAAACGAGATGCGACAAAAATACCCCAATTTGTTTGAGGACTCAGGTACGTGTTTCAAGTTTTGAGGACAAAACTTTCTTTTAGGGAGGTAGGTTGTAAACCTTAATTTTTAGGGTAATATCAAGTTCAAACCCTAAACCAGAAAGTCAACTAGAAACCTTAAGTCAACAAATTCCCAGGAAACCCTAGCAGTTTAGATTCAACAACCCCGTGTTCTTAAAATGAGAAGTTGAAATATGAGTGAAGAGTATAGTTTGGTTCATAATAATATTAGGGTGCTTAAAAAGATCAAACTAGCTAATTTTTGACCTATTTTGAACCCGATCAGATACAAACTTTGAAAAGTGTGTCCCAGGCTCGGGATATTAAAAATATAATATTAGTACTATTAGACTCATAATTTTATAAGATTTCCAACTATATCAGTTATATAATCTTTCAGGTTATAAAAGTTACAGTTATAACATTTTTATCATATTTTCTTTACTATCGGTACTTTAATTGTCTAATCTACTTTTTGATTTCTTATCTACTATTCATAAGTACAACCACCCATACTCTACTTCTTACATCCTTACAACCTATTCTTACAATATTTCATCATTTTCCTTACAATTTACTTTTCCAATATAACTTTATTACTTAAATTATTTTATTTAAGTTTGAAACTTACACAACACAACACACATATATCTCTCTCTCTCGCCTTTACACTCCAAAACCGATGCCCCATGTGCTTTCCCTCTCTCTTCAAAATTTTTTTATTTTCTTTTTGTTAAACTAAAGCAAACCCTAATCCACTTTTCTATATAAACCCCTTTATGCCAACTTCATTTCATTTTCTCTCTTTCTTCATTTTCACTTTAGAAAATTTTTGCAAAACTCCCTACTTCATGAAACCGTGAGCCTCCCTCTCTCTACACACGCACACACACTTTTGTTTTCTTCAAGTTTTCTTGATCCAAACACTAAATAGGTAATAGATCTACACTTCATTATCTTAAAAACATGTAATGGCAAGATCATTCATGAGTGATTCCACTAAAAAATCCCCATGAGCTTTCAGCTAAGGATGTGGAAACACTTGAACATGAGATCATTGCCATCACAATGTATTATATATTGTTATTTAAGATTATTTTGCTATTACTTTGTTTTACTGTTAAGCTGTGTTATTATTATTAATGTTTTGTGCGTGTATTCATCATCTTGTCATATCCACATAATGATCATAGTGTTCATGTATTTATGCCTAGTATGGTAAACTAGATTTAATGGTTTTGAGTTCATAAATACCTTAGTTTTTTGTTTTATGCACACACATACTTGTAATAGCATGATAATAGTAGGAAATGTTAGAAAGCTTAAGATCTATTATAGTTTCAATAAAAATGGATTTTTGAAATTCGGATCTAAAAAGAGCCATATTTAGAAAAGTTATTTTTCAACTTCAAAATGT
Organism: Combretum micranthum; assembly: GCA_024138025.1. Classification (NCBI taxonomy): domain Eukaryota; kingdom Viridiplantae; phylum Streptophyta; class Magnoliopsida; order Myrtales; family Combretaceae; genus Combretum; species Combretum micranthum. The sequence continues at coordinate 155,595 of JAMXBD010001297.1, forward strand.
GTATTTTTCATTAAAAATTAAGGGATTAGGGAATATATATCATAAATGGGTGATCTTGATGAGAAAAGCTTAGATCTACTAAGGAATATTTCCAAAACAAGGAAAATTTTACAAAAGTTATGTTTCAATCCCAATAATAAGTTTTATATTCGTAATAAGGGAAGCTTGAAGTGTAAACACCTATTTTTCAACCCCAAAACAAGATTTTTATTAAAGAAATGGATGCTTTAAGGAGTAGGTTTGATTGGAGAATAGTTTTTGAAAGATTAAATGAGTTTTACAAAGGAAACAATCTCAAATGAAACTTTCAAAATTCGGATTTGAAAATGGCCACTATTTAAACACCTATTTCCAAATGCCAAAATGATGATTTTTATGGAAAAATGGAAGTCCTAGGGAATACATGTGATAAAGACCTAGTTTTGACAATGATAAGTGAAATTTATTAAAGTATATTCCTAAAATAAGGAAAGTTTTCCAAAGATAGATTAAACAATGTTTTCATTCCTTAAAAATCTTGTAAAATTCGTATCAAGGTAAACACCCCTATGTAAATACCTATTTTCCAACTCTAAAAAAAAGAATTCCATTAAAGTAAAGAAGGTGATAGACAAGTAGGTCATTAGGGAAAAGTTTTGGTAAGAACAAGTGTGATTTTGCAAGAAATAAAACTAGTTTTCTTAAGTTTTGAAATTTCAAAAGTTTTGCAAAGCAAAAGTTTTCTAAAAGATTTTTTGATATCATATCATTAAGAATATATATATATTATATATATAGTTCATTTCATGATATTCATGATAATAACTTATCGGTTTTGCATGTACACATAATGCACTTGGTAAAAACAAACTTAGAAAAATAGTGTCTTATACATCCTATCAAGCATTATCTAAGTACATGAGGAAATAGCTTTACCAACACCTATGAATCATGCATGATATTGAGTTATGTATGTATATAATAGAGTCTTACAAGATATAATGATAGGTAAGTATCTATCAAAGCTTTAGTATGATGCTTAGTTTGAAATTAGGAATTGAATTGTGGAATGGGAAATTCGTATCGTATTTTGTACCCTACTATTCATGGACCAAATGACCTTGTTCATTGGAAATAAATCTAGAAATAGATAGCTCTCATCGAATAGGTAGAAATGAGTATATAATATGCGAAATTTCGAGTTACAATGACAAAGTTATGGCCGTTTTAAGCTAAAATTTTTTCTTGGACGAAATTTAACAAACTTGTTAGAATAGAATTTATAAGTCCATTCAAACTTCATAGAAATACTCATTAGAGTTATTTCTTTTGATTAGGAGACTTGGGAGACGGACGAGACCTTCCCGAGGACTATTACGATTAAGTGGATTTTCGCGCCATGGCAATGTGAGTTCACTCTCTTTAAATTATATGCTTGTGATTGTGCTTGTAACGTTAATGGCATTAGAATTAGGCCAAGATAAAAACTTGATTGTGTGTATGTGAGTTCTACTTGGGTGAATCGATGATAAGAATATCAAAATGAGCTTGTTGTAAATATTTGTATGATTTAGTATAGAATTGAAGTGTTTGCAATATCTATGATCGCCTATAAATTGTTAATTAATATGCCATGATCTTATAATCAAATTGACCATGTATACCATATGTGAGTCACATTGAATATGTTATTATACCTTTGTGGGAAGAAGGCATAATAGTTGGGCAATGAGGGGCCTGTAAACTTGAATGTTGGCGTAATGGCCGAAATTGAACCTTATATGCCGTTGGCTTTTGACCCAGCTTGGAAGTAGAACATATTAAAGAATTCAAAGGCCAGAAAAATGACCTATATGCCGTCGGCCTTTAGGCGGTGCATGTTGAGGATCAGTAACAAAAAATCAAGCACTGGCTCAACACTACTAGTGTGGGAATACATGAAGGCCAGCTTTTACGATTTTGTCCAATGCTAGCTTTCTGGGAATCAAAGCTGGCAGCATTGAGACGGTGCTAAATGCGAACATAATGCAATTTATTAAAGCCGTTACAAGAATAACCGGCCTTGAAGTGGATCTGGTCGGCCTTTGATGTTTCTATCAAGCACTAGCATTTCAAAACCCTATGCCGCCGGCGTAGGTCATCCACAGGAACCAAATTGTTAAAGCTGAAGCCAAAGCTACCAGTGTTCAAAGCATTGTAAGAATGTATGCCGCCTGTGAGCCGCCGGCATAGAAAGTGTAACTGCTGGCGTACGTTTTGTAACTGCAAAAATTAGATGAAAATGCCTGGAATTTTGTTCATATATTCTAGGGTTTCCTTAACATAGGGACCTTCGAAAAATCATCAGAAAAGAGAGAAAAAGATAGTTTAATAATGTTTGAGTTTGTTTCTTCTTTAGGGCACTAAAACCCTAATGTTCTAGCAACATAGAGGTGATTAGGGTTTAGATACAATCACGCAATGCTCACATTTGTGGGATTATGGATCTGGAGACATCATTTTATAGAAAGGAATCAATTTTAAGGTGTTTATATCCCTGTTTTATTATATATATATATATATGCTTGATTGTATTTTGAGATCTCGTTCATAGATTGTTATGATTATGCAAGAATGGATTCGATGAATTGATTTATGAATCATATTGACATTAATTTTAATTATTTGGGAATTTAGTTATCTTTGATTGTAATATGTTTAATATGTGCTTGATCAACATAAATTAGATGGATAGGATTAAAGATACCCAAGAGGGATTCAATGATCCATACAAGTAAAACTTAAGTTTTTGAAAAAGATTTATCATAGGGATATAATTGCCTTGGCAGGATAGTTTATGTTATGATAGGATTTTTACTACTCTGAGAGGTGAGCAATTTCCAATGAAATCCCAATAATCAATTTCTAATATCAATTTCAATCATGAGTTATTTCAAATGACAATATAAATGCATTAGCCATATTTGTATCTGCCTCTCCTAAACCTATATCCCTCATTGTTGTTGCTAGAATATATGGTTTTAATCCTTAACAATCAATTGATAGTTAATTTTTAGTCAATCACTATAGAGTAATTAATAATATGAAATTTGATAGCTTAGATTTGGGTAAGATTCAAATTCTAGTAATTAGCTATATAGTTCCCTGTGGGTACGACCTGAACTTTCTAGATTATACTGCATTGTATCCGGTGATTTTGCTGACCATTTAAGTATTACACTTGTGTTTGAATTGAAAATTATTAGAGTATAATAGGCGTAAATACTGTAATTTCAAATTGTCGCTGTTGCCAGGGAGTTACGGTTGCTGATATTAAGATAGTAATTAAGCCCATAGACTAAGCACATAAATTTAGAAAATTTATAAAAATTTGAAAAAAAAATTACCAAAAATAAATTAACTTGATCAATTTGTTTGTCAGGTGAACAGATCTAAGATTTGCAATTTCATCTAGAAATTGACAGGATTTATCACCGGAGATTAAGAGAAAGATGAGTAGAAAATACAAGAGCAATGGAGAGGGAGGAAAATCCTCAAGAAGGAGATGGTACAAGGAATGGAGATCATGGAAATGGATGCAATGGGAACTGTCGAGCCTGGATTTTCCCACTATCTGGTTCATTTCTCCTAACCCGATTCACATTAAACCCGAACCCATTTAACATGAATCCTCGACTAGGGGTTAAAAGAAATTTTAATTTTTAAAAACTTTTTAGAGTCGCCACCCGATATAAATCGGGAAAAAAAAACAAAAGCTAGGATCCATGGGTTGGTTGATCCTAACTTAGCTACTAGTCTGCGAAAAAATTTGATTTTAAAAAAAAAAAAAAACTTTTTTTAAAAACCAGATATCATGGATTCGGGGGCTAACCTATTAAAACCAAATGGTTACCACTTTCGGAATTTTAAATTTATAATCTATCCTTTATATGCTCAAAAATTCAAATAAAATATTAAATAACAGCATTTACAAGTCACATTTTTTGTTTTTCTTTTTATGTTTTTATATTTTTTATTTCTCAAAAATTTCACAAAAATAACCAAAGTGATAAACAAAAAATTTTTTCATTTTTTATTGTCGCCCCGCAGGTGCCTACGTACTCGCTAATCGAGATCAGACAAAACGTAGATCTTTTAAAAAAGAACTTAATTTGTTGATCAATTTTATATTTTCGAACTCTTTTCACTTTAAGTTCATTAAATTTCTAAATTTTTATGAAAATCATTTTTGATGATCCTATGATCTAATCAATTGATTTTTTATTTTATGAAAACATATTTTTCTAAGTCCCAAAAATCATTTTTTTATTTTAAAAAAATTTCAATCATTTATTTATTTATTTTTTTTATGATCATCACATAAATTCATAACATATTCAAAATATATTACAATACATTAAAATTATTTTTTATGCATCAAATACATATTTCTAAAAGCAATTTATGTATAAATACATATTAAAAATATTCAAAAATTACAAAAAAATTATTTATATGAAAAATAATTATTTTGATTTTTCTGGATTTTTCTGAATTTTTTGGATTTTTTTGAATTTTTTATGAATTTTTATAAATTTTTACTATTTTTTCCTATTTTCTGAAATTAATTATATAATAAAAATATAATAAAATAATGCGGATTGACCTGGACCGTTGGATGGAGCGGGCGCGATATGGATCGTCTGATCTGAAGATCAATCCTGGCCGTCTGATTTCGTTGACTCAATCTGAGGCGTTGATCACTTTGATCAAATCTGGGCCGTCAGATTTGGATGATTAAATCTAGGCCGTTTGATCTGCTTGCTTGAATCGGGGCCGTCTAATCTGCTTGATTGAATCTGGACCGTTGACCGATGACTGTTGACCGATGACCGACCGGGTTGGGTTCGGACCTTCGGGTCGGATCTCGGAGCTCCGACGGGTGAAGAAGATGAAGTCGCAGCGTTTCGGGGCTGATTCCGGTGGCTGTGGTGGTTGGTGGCGGCTGGAAGCTTGTTGGCCCGACTCCTGGTGCGACGGTGGATCTCCTGAAGGTGGTGACGTGCACCCAGAACGGTGGCAAGGGGCAGCTCCGGTGGTGGTCGCCGGCGGTTGTTCAGAAAAAAAAAAAAATTTTGCAGAGATGATTTTGATTAATTTAATCAAATCCAAGCACACTAAAACATCAAAATGAAGTTTCTAATACTCCTAAAACACTCAATTTGATCCAAATCTGATCAAATCACTTCGAATTTGAAAAATTCGAATCCTACATCCTAAATTCGAAAATTTCGAATTGATATTATTGTGTGTGTGTTTCTTCGAAATTGAGTTGTGCCTTTTGATCCTAGTACCCCCTATTTATAGGTTGCAAGCTCAATTTTACGTTTCATACAGTTTCGAAAACGAATTGATTTTTGCCTCTTTATTTTCACGAATTTAATTCGAAAATTCGTGTTTAATTTGTTTCAAACTGATGAATTGATTATTAATCCTTCATATTCTTCATCAAATCATTCAATGTGGGTAGATTAATTGTCCAATTTCATCAATTCTCATTAATGAACAATTGAAGTCTCACAAATTGCATTTTTTTTAATTTTTTTAGCACGAATTTTGTGACTTTTGGGTTGTTTTTAGACATGAATTGTGCACTAATCTTTCATATTCCATAACTACTTTGTAATGGCATCATCAATTTTAATAATTAATGATGTTTTGTCAGTTAAAAATTGATGCAAAGTAAGGCAAAAAGTCACTTTGAGAAAGATGAAAAGGAAAAAATAAAATGATAAAAAGGCAAAAATTTGCCTTTGCTAGGGTTTGAACCTGTGTCCTTGAGCTTGAGTGTGTGTTTGGGTCAATGTATTTAACCAACAGGCCATTTGGCCTGTGCCTTGATCACTTAGCCAACTTCATCAATACTTAATTAAGGCTTTTGGAAAAATGAGTTTAATTAAACAAAAATAAAGATTCTGTTTAATTAACTTTATAAATTTAAGCCTTAATTAATTGGGCAAAAATTGGGTGTCTACAGCTGCCCCTCTTTGTGGTAAAGTTTGAACAAAACTTTTGCCACAAAGATAAAAAGATAACCAATTTTTGCTTAGCTTCTCCTCCCAAATTTTATTTTCAACAAAGAGATTTTTATCTTGTGCTAAACCATCTGTCGAGTTTAGACTTTGAGATTTGCTAGGTCAACTGTTGGACCTAGACTTAGAAAACTGATAGACCATCTGTCGGGTTTAGATTTTGAGATTTGCTAGGTCATTTGTCGGGCCTATACTGATAGACCGTCTGTCGGGTCTGGATTTTGAAAAATGATAGGCCATCTGTCGGGCCTAGACTGATAGACCGTCTGTCGGGTCTAGATTTTGAAAAATGATAGGCCATCTGTCGGGCCTAGACTGATAGACCATCTGTCGGGTCTAGATTTTGAAAAATGATAGGCCATCTGTCGGGCCTAGACTGATAGACTGATAGACCATTTGTCGGGTCTAGATTTTGAAAAATGATAGGCCATCTGTCGGGCCTAGACTCAGAATATTGCTAGGTCATCTGTCGAACCTATGGGCTTTAATTTGGTCATTTGCCGGACCTATGGGCTTTGGTTTGGTCATTTGCCGGACCTATGGGTTTTGGTCATTTGGTCTTGGTCACCATCTGGAATGGATGGATTTCTGAATTCTGTCTTGATCACCATCTTTAGTAGATGGGTTTCTGAATTTTGTCTTGATTACCCTCTTGGATAGATTTCTGTATTCTGTCTTGATCACTATCTTGAGTGGATGAATTTCTGAATTCTGTCTTGATCACCATCTTTAGTGGATGGATTTCTGAATTCTGTCTTGATCACTATGATGGATTTTGGATTTGGTCATCATCTCAAAAGGATGGATTTTGAATTTGGTCACCATCACGAAAGGATGGATTTTGAATTTGGTCACCATCTCAAAAGGATGGATTTTGAATTTTGGTCAGTATTAAACTATCTGTCGAGTCTAGACTGAGGGGTATTTGTGATTTTTCAGTTCACTGGGGTTTTTTTTATGACAAGCATGCTTCAACTTTCTATCAAAATTGGTTATCCTTGCCGTAATATTTTCTTTCAAAATAAGAACAATCAACAGACCAAACTGTATAAATGCATTCATTCAGCATTATAAGATGCTCAAACTTGATGATTCAAATGGTGTTTGGTTGTAAATTTATTTGGAAGAATTTTATGGGTTATGCTTTGATTTGACTTTAAAGAATTTCAGGCTTTCATTTGACTTCAGAGAATTTCAGGCTTTGATCCGACTTCGGAGAATTTCAGGCTTTGATCCGACTTCGGAGAATTTCAGGCTTTGATCCGACTTCGGAGAATTTCAGGCTTTGATTCGACTTCAGAGAATTTCAGGGATATCAACTTTGTTTATAATTAATCAAAATAAAATCAATTGTTCACTTGAAATGACAAATTTTATTGATCAAGGATAATATAACTTTACAGCATCTGAGTTCACAGGATCCTTTAAATCGGGTCCATTCATTTGGGAAAGGATTAATGCTCCTCCTGACAAGACCTTCTTCACTATATATGGTCCTTCATAATTTGGTGTGAACTTTCCTCTGGAATCTTGCACATTTGGCAGTACTTTTCTCAGAACCAAATCACCTTCTTGGAAATTTCTTGGCTTAACTTTCTTATTAAACGCTCTAGCCATCCTTTGTTGATATAATTGCCCATGACACATGGCAGTCAATCTTTTTTCATCTAAAAGATTTAACTGTTCAATCCTTTGTCTAACCCATTCATCTTCTTTGAGCTCTGTTTCAGCCAGTACTCGGAGTGAAGGAATCTCAACTTCTACTGGTAAAACGGCTTCAGTCCCATATACCAGGGAATAGGGCGTTGCCCCAGTTGACACTCTTACAGAAGTTCGATACGCCATCAATGCTAACGGGAGCATTTCATGCCAATCCTTGTATGCAATTGTCATCTTCTCAATGATTCTCTTGATGTTTTTGTTGGCGGCTTCTACTGCTCCATTCATCTGTGGGCGATATGGAGTGGAATTTCGGTGTTTAATCTTGAATTGCTGACATAAATCAGTCATTACATTGTTGTTCAGATTTGTACCATTATCGGTAACGATACTTTCTGGAGTTCCATATCGAGCAATGATATCTCTTTTGATGAATCGCACCACAACGGCTTTTGTCACACTGGCGTATGAAGCGGCTTCAACCCACTTGGTGAAGTAATCGATTGCAACTAGTATGAATCGATGACCATTTGAAGCTTTTGGCGAAATTGGCCCAATTACATCTATTCCCCACATTGAGAACGGCCACGGTATCTACATTGACTGTAATTCTTTTGGAGGAGCATTTATCTTGTTTGCGTAAATTTGACATAAATGACAAGATCTCACATGTTTGATACAGTTCGATTCCACGGTTAACCAGAAATATCCTAGCCTCATAATCTTTTTAGCTAGCATATATCCGTTCATATGAGGTCCACATACTCCCTCATGAACTTCTTCCATTAATTTTTGAGCTTCTTTTTCATCTACACATCTCAACAGGGTTGTATCGAATGACCTTCTGTATAAGGTATCTTCACTTAACAAGAAATGACTTGCCAGACGCCTCAATGATTTCTGATCCTTTTTTGTAGCACACTCAGGATAGCTACCTGTTTGCAAGAACATTTTGATATCTTGAAACCATGGTTCACTTAACTCAATCACGGCACAGAACGCGGGTTCACTTCTTATTCGGACTTGCAAAGGTTGTATTCTTGCTCCTTCAGTGAATTGGATTAAAGAGGCCAGAGTAGCCAATGCATCAGCAAATTGATTTTGAGTTCTCGGCACATAAGTGAAGGAAATTTCTTTGAATCTTCCTGCTAACTCAGCCAAGTGATTATGATAAGGAATCAACTTGGGATCCTTAGTTTTGAACTCGCCTCGAGTTTGGAAAATGATAAGTGATGAATCTCCAAACACTTCGAGCTCCTCGATATTCATTTGAATTGCCATTTCTAATCCCATGATGCATGCCTCGTATTCCGCTACATTATTTGTGTAAGGAAACATTAATCTGGCTGATGCCGGGAACTGTTCTTCTTTGGTGAGATGAGGACTGCCCCTATTCCACACCCGTATACGTGGCTGCTCCATCGAAATACAACTTCCAACTGTTGCTTTCGACTTCTGTTTCTGCTATCCTGATACCTTCATCTGGAAACTGATCTTGTTCCTTCAATTCTTCATCATCAACTGGGCTTTCTGCGAGTTGATCAGCTAAAACTTGTCCTTTGACTGAACTTTGACTTACATAAGTGATATCAAATTCAGAAAGTACATCTGCCATTTCGAGATTCGACCAACCAAAGCCGGTTTGCGTGCTAAGTATCGCAATGGATCATGCTTCGTAATCAACTCGATCGAGTAAAGAGCGTATACTGTCTAAGTCTGTGCATAACCCATACTAATGCACAGCAGGTTTTTCTATCTCTGAATACTTTTGTTCTCCATTTGAGAATTTCTTACTTAAATAATAAACAGCTCTTTCTTTTCCTTCCTCATCTTTTTGCCCGAGCACACAACCCATGGATTCAGGAAGAATTGTCAAGTACAAGAACAACGGTTTCCCCGGTTTTGGAGTAACCAGTACTGGTGGATTCGTCAGATATTGCTTTATCCGATTAAAGGCTTTTTCACATTCGTCATTCCATTCAATTAGGGCATTCTTCTTCAGCAGTTTAAACAGCGGTTGGCACTTATCAGTCAACTGTGATATGAATCGAGCAATGTAATTCAATCTTCCCAAGAGGCCTCTGATTTCTTTTAATGTTTTTGGTGGAAATCCTGAATTGCCTTGACTTATCAGGATCGATTTCTATCCCTTTTTGGCTAACCATGAATCCTAATAATTTTCCAGATGTCACTCCGAAAGTGCATTTTTCTGGATTCAATTTCAACTGAAACTTCCTTAATCTTTCAAAAAGCTTCCTTAACACCACTACATGATCCTCTCCTTCCTTTGTCTTGGCGATCATGTCATCTACATATACTTCCACCTCTTTGTGCATCATATCATGAAGTATAGCAAGCATTGCTCGTTGATAAGTTGCCCCGGCATTCTTGAGACCAAAAGGCATGACTTTGTAACAAAAGGTTCCCCAGGCTGTAACGAATGTGGTTTTGACCTTATCTTCTTCGGCCATTAATATCTGATTATACCCTGAAAATCCATCCATGAATGAAAATAGATGATTTCCAGCGGTATTGTCCACTAAAACATCGATGTGAGGCAATGGGAAATTATCTTTCGGGGTTGCTTTGTTTAGATCTCTGAAATCCACACAATTCTCACTTTCCCGTTTTTCTTAAGCTGGCACTATATTTGATACCCAATCCGAATAATCAGAAACCTCATGAATCCTACTTCAAGCAACTTTTTTACTTCATCCTTGATTTGGAGGAGTAAATCTGGCCTAAATCGCCTTAATTTTTGCTTTAGGTTTAAAATCCTCCTTTGTTGGCAATTTGTGAACCACAATGGATGGGTCTAAACCGGGCATATCGCTATACGACCATGCAAAAACATCCAAGTATTCGGCTAGTAACTTGGTTAAATCTTGTGCCGTGCTCTCAGGCAATTTTCCCCCTATCTCAGATTCCTAGGGTTTTCGCTTGTTCCCAAATTAATCACTTCAATGGTTTCGGGAATTTCAATCCTTCCTTGTTCAAAATTTTGCCAAATTTCTTGTGTTCTAAATTGATAATCAATATCATCTTCAACGTCTAACCCAGTAGAGTTAGAGGTGATATTGATATTTTCATTAATTATACGCGCGAGATATCCCTGAACTTCATCACAATTGTCGAATCTGGTTGAATATGAATGAGGAATGTATGAGAATATGAAAGCACAAACAGAAATAAATTTCATTAAACTGGGACGGTGTTTAAGTACACTTATTTGAGCATCACATAATACTGAAAAACACAAAACACAAATCTAGTCTTAGATAAGTTCTTACTTAAAAGACTTAATACTAGCGCAAGGCACAGAGAACCAATTTCTCAAGATCATTTCTTTGGATGAAGCATCTTCTTTGATATCATCTGGCTGCTGGATATGATGTGGCTTTGGAAAGGAATGGCTGATGTGAGGGATTTTGATAATTGGATCATACTCCTTGTCGAGCTTCCTCCTTCTCATTTGGTTTTTCATTTCTGCCACTTCAGCACAAGTGGGGGAATAACCCAGTCCAAAGGTTCCCACCTGAGTTCTTTTCATCATTCATCATACAGACTTCGTCAAACATTTGGAGCCCGAAGTCTTCTTCTCCTTCTTTTCCAATGTAAGGGACAGCCGTCTCCTTGTAAATGGCATAATCCTGTTCTCCCATAACAGTGATGAGTTGACCATTGGCTATGAACTTAACCTTCTGGTGCAGGCTTGATGGTATTGCCTGGCAGCATGGATCCATGGTCTTCCCAACAGCAGATTGAATGTTCTGGGGATATCAATCACTTGGAAAGGAATAATGAAAGTTTGAGGCCCGATGGTGACTTCTAACTCCACTTCACCTATTATATCTCTTTTTGACCATCAAAGCACGAACCACAGTAGAGCTTGGTTTGATGTCTGACGGTTCAATCCCCAATAGGCTCAAAGTGGCTAAGGGGCACACATTCAAAGAGGATCCATTGTCAACTAATACTCGAGAGACGATCTTTCCACAGCTTTTGACTACAATGAAGAGGGCTTGTTATGTTGATCCCTTCCTCTCCCAGTTCTTCAGATGAGAAAATGATTTGCTCATTTGCAAAGATTGAGTTGATTATATGCCCCAAGGCTTCTTCTGATACACCTTCTGGAACTTTCACTTCTTCTAAGGCTTTGAAAAGAGCCTCACGGTGTACATTAGAGCTAATCAGCAGACTCATGAGCGATATTTGGGCAGGTTTTTGGCCAACTGCTCGACAACTTTGTATTCACTTGCTTTCATCAGTTTTGCCAATGCTGACTTCTCTTCATCTTTCTTCCCTTCTTCATTTTGCTGTGGCATATTCACAGTTGCATTCTTTCCGGTCGACTCATAAACTCTTCCTGAGCGAGTAAGGCCACCAACCATTGAAGCATGATTTACCGCTTTATAATCAAATGGAGCGGCTTTATAATCACTCACAGCAAGGGGTATCTGAAAGGTATAGTTCTAGGCTTTGATGAAGTTGATCCATCTTCACTGCCTTTGCCTATCTCGATTTTGATGGATCTAGGTCCACCTTCATCATGCACACAAGCTCTTCTGGATCCGGAATCTCAGCGGTAATCATATTGATAACCGGTCCATGGTTTGGCAATGGGTTAGTAGAGACGTTTGGAGCTTCAATGAAATCCAACTGGATGACTTTTGCATCAATAAGATCTTGGATTTTATGCCTAAGCCTCCAGCAGCTGTCTGTTGAATGCCCGATTTGCCCCATGTGATATTCACACTTCAGCTCAGGATTGTAATTTTTAGGCCTGTAGTCTTCCCTAGGAACTTCAAGGTTGATCAGATTATCGGCCCTTAGTTTAGCTAATACTTGGCTAAGGGGAACCGGAATTCGAGTGAAGTTCCGCCTGTTGAACCTTGATTGTTGATTTGGGACTGCACTTTGTTGAGTCTGATCCTTATTCTGATTTTGATTCTGATTTGTTGACAACACGAATGACTTAGTGGGGCCAGTTGCACCTGAAGTATTGACCATGCTGACGGTTGAATCTTTCCCTTTGTATGGGACATTTCTCGGTGCAGTATATTTCTTTTCTTGTTGCAATTTTCCTGCTGAAATTGCATTCTCAATCCTGCATCCAGCTATCACCACTTCTGAGAAACTTGCTGATGCATGCCCAACAGATGGGAAAAGAAAGGTTCCTCTAATGTGTTGATAAAAGTGAAAGTGAGGTCCTTTTCAGGCATCGGGGTGGTGATCCTTGCAGCCAATGCTCTCCAGCGCTGAGCATACTCCTTGAAAGTCTCTTCTTTCTTCTTCTTCAGATTGCTTAAATCCCATACCGAGGGCGCCATCTCAATGTTAAACTTATACTGATTAAAAAATGCCCTAGCCAACTTGTCCCAAGTATCAATTTCTGATGGTCTAATTGGGCGTACCAGGCCAAAGCAGCACCAGTAAGACTGTCCTGGAAGGTTTGCACCATCAGCTTGTCAAACTTTGCGTATTGCCCCATTCGTCGTACATACAATCTGGTATGCATATTAGGACAACCTGTCCCGTCATATTTTTCAAATTCGGTGCCTTAAATTTCTCAGGGAAGGCACCTTCCTCATATTGAGGCAAATTCAGGATCGCGGTTTGATCAAAACCATCGAACGTCTTCATTTTCTCAAGCAGTTTTCTCTCCATCTCTTTAGCCTGAGCTTCCAGTTCTTTCTTCAACTCAGCCGCATTAAACTCATTTGGTGACTCCTCTTGCTGAATAAGCTGTCCCTCAATTTCTTTTCCTTTCTGTGCCCTTGAGGATTCTTCAGAAGTTGTGGGGGTCTTAAGTTGTGCAAGACTTGTGTTAAAGCCTGCATCTGTTCAGCAATTCCAAGGAGGGTTTGTTCCACGGTGTTGAGTCTTTGCTCATTGGTCTGGTCTGTGGGGTTCCCGGTGTTAGACATCTTAGCTCGGGATCTGGTAACAATAGGGCTCCTAACCGGCTTGGACGCTATCTTTCAAGTTTTTGACTTAAACTCGAATTTGCTAGACCTGGACATTTATTTTTATTAATATCTTTAAAGAATAAATGAATTAATATACATATGCAAGAATGTAGATATGCTATCACACAGATGCAAATGGGGATATTGACCAATGATTTTAAAAAAAAAGTATTAAAAGATAATGTTTGACATAACAAAAACTTCTAATGGTTTAGAAACCTTATTTCCTAGTGACTGAATCAAAACTACTTTCTAATGGTTTCAAAGAACCTTGATTCCTAAGGACTAAACCTAAACCAACTAAACCAGTCTTCTTGTCTTAGTGGGGCAAACAATCTTGTCTTCCAGGGCTAGAATTTTCTTTCGAGCTGCCTTCAACTCGCCTCTAAGAATGCAATTCTGCTTCCAGCACTTTGCAGGCGATCCACCATTTCCCTCTCTCTTTCTTGGAAATCTCGGTGACATACTTCCAGGCGAGCCGAAACAGCTTCCATGTAAGCAGTTGTTTCAGGGTCAGGTTCCGATGGTGCTGGTTGAAGGACATCGGGAGCTTCATATCGAATATCCTTATTCTTCTTCATTTGGCTAGCCACATACCACCTGGTTGCTCTATACTTCTTGGTTTCCTTACTTTCTGGCTCGACTTCAAAAACCGGCTTCACCTCTCTATTTTCCCATATAGCTCGGATTTGATTTAGCTTGAATTCTTTAGCTGGTAGTATCTTGGTTGGATCCAGATAATCTAGAGTGACTTGCTCCAAATTAGGCTTGACAGTAATATCTTGCAGCATACCATACTGTCTGATAACACTTGAGGGTAATAACCAGTACAGCCGGTGAGTCCAATTAGGGGTACTGCCATGTATTCCTTGCAACTTAGGATGGCACAGGGCTTTTGAACCAGCGAGCTTGCCACATCATGTCTTCAGGTGGCATGTCTTCAAGAATGGCAATTATATCCCATAGAGGATGATCATCTTCCATGTGGACCCTTTCAGCAAAAGATTGGATGAGATCATATTTCAGACTGATGAGGGATCCATTAGCCAATTCTTTTCCATAGTGCTTAATGTGGCTAGCAAACCAAACCATCAGTAAGTGCATGCTTGCTTTGAACTTGCCTGTCCTTTAGACTTGATGTGATTCAGACTACGGACTTGTTCGGCTAGAAGAGCGGAACATAGGATTTGCCAGCTAAATATTGAGAAACCAGCTCTATGACCCGGAAGTGGATGAACAAGTTGCCATTAGGGAAGAGAATGGTTGCAAAAGCATACTATGAAGGCATTAACCCGGTTTTCTTCCCAAACTTCAAGTGGTATACTGAAAGTGGCTCGGTTGCTTTTAAAGTATTCAGGGTTCCAAACCAGTCCATCAGTGTGGTTAGCCGGATGCAATATTCATTGCAATCATTGATGGCTTCAATTATTGGTCCCCTCTTGATCCCAAAAAATTCTGAGATAACACGGACCGGGCTATGCTTGAAGTTCGGAACATAGATTCCTTCAGAGGTAGGAGGTGCTTGGAGTAGTCTAGTATATTCCTCAATGGTCGGGCTAAGTACATGCTGACCCAAACGGAAGACAACTTCTTCAGGTTCCCATAGATGAGTGAGGGCTCGGAACATGGTGAATGGAACATGGATCTTTGGTAGGCTGAGGATTGGGCCTAACCTATCCTCAATGAATGACTTTTGGACCGGACTAAAACTGACAAACCATCGGTCCAGTAGGAGCATTGGATCTTTGAAAGGTTCCACTCGATTTTCTCTAATAAGGCGAGCCCATAAGCTATCGCTACTGTCGGTTGAAGACATCATTTTCTGAAATTTTTTAAAGGTATAAGCTAATATTTACAAAATTTTTTAATTTTTTGACAGCTTTTATATTTTTTTAGAATTTTCTTTAAGTATTTACATATGTACATTTATATTTCAACTCCATTTTTTTAGAAAAAGTTGGTCATATCCCATGCTAATGAATGCATGATTTGGTAAGGTTCTATAGGTTCCCCGATTTAGTGGTACTAAACCGGAGTGGGAGGACATTTCTTGATCTAGAGGGTGGAAAGCCACAGCCCCCGGACCTTACTTCGTCCTCCTCGCTTAGGCTCTTAAGACGGCCCTGGTACGACCGTATCTAGCACACAATCATGCTAATGCAAATGCAAATGCAAACAAAGAATCAAGCTTTTGTTTTCTATTTTTCATACTTGCAAGGTTAGTATATATTTAACAATTATTCAATAATATACAAATATATATATTCACATGGTAATTTACAAAAAATAAGCAAGGATAAATTCAAAATTTATAATTCCGAAGTGGCTAGCCCTCTTTTTTTTAAAAAAAATTTAATCCCCAGTGGAGTCGCCAAGCTGTCGAGCCTGGATTTTTCCACTATCTGGTTCATTTCTCCTAACCCGATTCACATTAAACCCGAACCCATTTAACATGAATCCTCGACTAGGGGTTAAAAGAAATTTTAATTTTTGAAAACTTTTTAGAGTCGCCACCCGATATAAATCGGGAAAAAATAAAAGCTAGGATCAATGGGTCGGTTGATCCTAACTTAGCTACTAGTCTGCGAAAATTTGATTTAAAAAAAACTTTTAAAACCAGATATCATGGATTCGGGGGCTAACCTATTAAAACCAAATCGGTTACCACTTTTGGAATTTTAAATTTATAATCTATCCTTTATATGCTCAAAAATTCAAATAAAATATTACATAACAACATTTACAAGTCACATTTTTTTTTTTTTTATGTTTTTTATTTTTATTTCTCAAAAATTTCACAAAAATAACCAAATGATAAACAAAAAATATTTTTTCATTTTTTATTGTCGCCCGCAGGTGCCTACGTACTCGCTAATCGAGATCAGACAAAACGTAGTTCTTTTAAAAAGAACTTAATTTGTTGATCAATTTTATATTTTTGAACTCTTTCACTTTAAGTTCATTAAATTTTAAATTTTTATGAAAATCATTTTTGATGATCCTATGATCTAATCAATTGATTTTTTATTTATGAAAACAATTTTTCTAAGTCCCAAAAATCATTTTTTTATTTTAAAAAATTTCAATCATTTTTTTATTTATTTATTTTTTTTTATAATCATCAATAAATTCAAAATATTCAAAATATATTACAATACATTAAAATTTTTATGCATCAAATACATTTTCTAAAAGCAATTTATGTATAAATACATATTAAAAATATTCAAAAATATTCAAAAATTATCAAAAAATATTTATATGAAAAATAATTATTTTGATTTTTCTGGATTTTTTGAATTTTTCTGAATTTTTTATGAATTTTTTACTATTTTTTCCTATTTTCTGAAATTAATTATATAATAAAATATAATAAAATAATGCGGATTGACCTGGACCGTTGGATGGAGCGGGCGCGATATGGATCGTCTGATCTGAAGATCAATCCTGGCCGTTGATTTCGTTGACTCAATCTGAGGCGTTGATCACTTTGATCAAATATGGGCCGTCGGATTTGGATGATTAAATCTGGGCCGTCTGATCTGCTTGATTGAATCTGGACCGTCTGATATGCTTGATTGAATCTGGGCCATCTGATCTGCTTGATTGAATCTGGACCGTCTGATCTACTTGATTGAATCTGGGCCGTCTGATCTGCTTGACCGTTGACCGATGACTGTTGACCGATGACCGACCGGGTTGGGTTCGGACCTTCGGGTCGGATCTTGGAGCTCCGACGGGTGAAGAAGATGAAGTCGCAGCGTTTCGGGGCTGATTCCAATGGCTGTGGTGGTTGGTGGCGGCTGGAAGCTTGTCGGCCCGACTCCTGGTGCGATGGCGGATCTCCTGAAGGTGGTGACGTGCACCCAAAACGGTGACAAGGGGTAGCTCCGGTGGTGGTCGCCGGCGGTTGTTCAGAAAAAATAAAAAAAATTTTTGCAGATAGATATTTTGATTAATTAATCAAATCCAAGCACACTAAAACATCAAAATGAAGTTTCTAATACTCCTAAAACACTCAATTTGATCCAAATCTGATCAATTCACTTCGAATTGAAAAATTCGAATCTACATCCTAAATTCGAAAATTCGAATTGATATTGTTGTGTGTGTGTTTCTTCGAAATTGAGTTGTGCCTTTTGATCCTAGTACCCCGCCTATTTATAGGTTGCAAGCTCAATTTTACGTTCATACAGTTTCGAAAACGAATCGATTTTTGCCTCTTTATTTTCACGAATTAATTCGAAAATTCGTGTAATTTGTTTCAAACTGATGAATTGAATTATTAATCCTTCATATTCTTCATCAAATCATTCAATGTGGGTAGATTAATTGTCCAATTTCATCAATTCTCATTAATGAACAATTGAAGTCTCACAAATTGCATTTTTTTTTTAATTTTTTTAGCACGAATTTTGTGACTTTTGGGTTGTTTTTAGACATGAATTGTGCACTAATCTTTCATATTCCATAACACTTTGCAATGGCATCATCAATTTTAATAATTAATGATGTTTTGTCAGTAAAAATTGATGCAAAGTAAGCAAAAAGTCACTTTGAGAAAGATGAAAAGGAAAAAAAAAATGATAAAAAGGCAAAAATTTGCCTTTGCTAGGTTTGAACCTGTGTCCTTGAGCTTGAGTGTGTGTTTGGGTCAATGTATTTAACCAACAGGCCATTTGGCCTGTGCCTTGATCACTTAGCCAACTTCATCAATACTTAATTAAGGCTTTTGGAAAAATGAGTTTAATTAAACAAAAATAAAGATTCTGTTTAATTAACTTTATAAATTTAAGCCTTAATTAATTGGGCAAAAATTGGGTGTCTACAGGAACCTTGCTGAAGGGCAACAAAATTTGCCAGTTCCTGTTATGGCCAATGATAATCCTCCTCATCCGATAGCAGGAAATGAGATTCACAGACTTATGTGGGAGTACTTTATGCCCACGGTTGATGGAGTTGCACCAGCTATTGATTGACTCACTATTCATGCAAACAACATTGAGTTGAAGCCAGCTTTGATACAAATGGTGCAAGTAGATCAATTTGGTGAAGGTAGTTTTTAAAATCTACATGACCATATAAAGAATTTCTTGAAGATTTGTGCTACCATAAAGAGCAATGGGGTTTCTAATGATGCTATTCACCTTCGACTGTTCCCTTTTTCACTTAAGGACAAGGCGAGAAGTTGGCTAAATTCTTTACCTCCACACTCTTTAACAAGTTAGGATCAGTTGGCACAGCAATTTTTGGAACAATTCTTTCCTCTCAACAAGACAATCCAATTGAGGAATGAAATCTTTTCCTTTCAGCAACATGAAGTGTGGGAAAGATTTAAGGAGCTCCTCAAACATTGCCCCCATCACGGAGTCTCTCTTCATGATTAGATGAGAATCTTCTACACAGCTCTTGAAGATCAATTGAAAACAATGATTGATGCGACAGTAAGTGGGACCTTGATGTACAAGAGTGCTCTAGAGGCTTATGATTTAATCAATGGGTTGGCAAAAACAACTTTTCACTAGCACAGTGAGTGGAATAAGCTGAGATCGGTGGGTGCCATTTATGAATCAGAGATAGTTTCTAAACTTCAACAACAAGTGGCCTCACTTACTGATCAGATGAGACGAATGCAACCTATGTCAGGAGGGGGACCAATTTATAAGCCGAGCATGAATAGAATCTCTCATAATGATCCTAACATGAGTTATTTGTAGTATCCAATGGAAGATTCCTATGCTCCATGTTCCAGCAATGAGCGAGCAATCTATGTGAATTAATATCAGAAAGGATGAATTACAATCCATACTCCAACACTTACAATCTTGCATTGAGGGATCATCTAAATTTTCAATAGAGCAATCATAATGCACCTCGAGCATTACCACCACCACCTGTGCATCAACAACAAACAAATCCATAAAAAGCAAAGGATAAAATAGTTGAGCTTTTGCAGGAGATATTGAAAAAGCAAACTAATCAAGATTCAATCATTCAGGATTTGCAAACTCAAATAGCTCAGTTGTTTGAAACATTAAGAAACCGTCCTCAAGGCGCTCTTCCAAGTACTATTGAAAAGAATCCTAAAGAGGAGGTGAAAGTAATCATTGTTACAAGTGGAAAAGAAGTCACTAAGAGTGGTGCAGGAAGCAGTCCAGAAATGCAAGAAAAGTTGAAAGAAAAAGGCAAAATGATTGATGACCAAGACAATGGAAGGCATGAGGATAGGGCTGAAAATTCACTACAAATCAAGTTGGATGTTGATTTGTACACCTTACATATATCACTTCTTTTTCACTTCAATCTTTCTGCACTCTATCCCACACTTCATGGCGGGTTTTTCCCCTTCTTTATGGCTTCCATTGTCATTTATTTACTCCATTTTGACTAAATTAATTAAATTTCACTCCTTCTTAAAGAAGTTACATCACGCATTAATTATACAATTCAATTTTGAATCAAAATTCAACAAAACCCTCTCTCTCCTCTCCCCATTATTCACGTGCAACATGGTCCTTCTTTGGGCTGCTTTGTTTTATTTTTTTTCTCTCATTCATTTAATACACTCATTTTCTCTCTCTCCTTCATTTACTCATTTTTTTCTTTTTCATTTTTTAGCTTTTCTCTCTCTTTTTCCTCTCTTTTCTTCTTCTTCTTGTTGCCCTTGTTCAAACAAGGAACAAGCTACCCATTCTTCCATGAGCCTCCATGCATATTTCTTGAAGATTTTTAAGCAAATCTTCATCTCAAAGCCTCCATAGGTGATATAGGTAAAGTGTAATGAATGTTTCATGCATCAAATGACCTTTCATAAGCTTAAAAGCTTAGGATGATGATGCCAAAAATGAAACACTCCTCTTCTCCATTGTTATTATCTTGTATCATAATTAGTTTCTTGTTTAAAGTTGTTATATTTTGTAGATCTAACTTTTTATAGCTTTGATTTTTGTTTATGCCATAGACCTTGCTATATGAGTTGTTATTTTTGTTATTGCTTATGATTTATGCATATATTCCTCATTCACATGTGTTCATGCATTTAAAACTAGTATAGAAAACTAGATCTAGTGTTTTGGAGTTCATAAATGCATTGAACTTTTGTTTATGTTCATAAAAAACTTGTAGTGGTATGATGATAGTAGGAAAGTTGTAGGAAACTCAAGATCTATTTTATTTTTAACAAAAATCATTTTTGAAAATTCGGATGAAAATGAACCATATTAGAAAAGTATTTCTCAACTTCAAAATGTGTATTTTTCATTTAAAATGAAGGGCTTAGGGTATAGATAACATAAATGAGTGATTTTGATAAGTGAAGTTTAGATCTATGAGTTTAAAGTTTACTAACATGGGTTTCTTTTAGATCTATGTTCATATTAAGTACTATCTTAGTTTTGAACTCAAACAAAATTGTGAAATTTGTATTTTGACAAGACCCCTATTAAAAACCACTTTCCAAGTGTCAAAATGTAATTTTTACTTAAGAAAATGAAAGCTTAATATATGTATATCATCAAGACTTCTTTTTACAAGAATCAAAAGTGATTTTCAAATAAAAATCTTATTTTCGGATTTAGGTCAAGACATATTTTAAAAACATGTTTTCCAACTCAAAAATGAGTTTTTATTCAAGATATGAAGGACTCTTAGGATTAGGATATGTAGGAATGGATTTTTATAAGTTTAGATAGATTTTATCAAAGATATGTCTAAAAATAAATTTTGTAAATTCGGATCCCAACCAAGACCAATTTGAAAACCTATTTTTCATCTTCAAAACAAGACTTTTATTAAAGAATGGAAGCCTTAGGGATAGTTTGATTAGGAAATGGTTTTTGAAAGACTAAATGAGTTTTACAAAGAAAACAAGCTCAAATAAATTTCTCAAAATTTGGCTTTGAAAATAGCCACAATTCAAACACTTATTTTCCAAATGCCAAAATGATATTTTGATAGGAAAATGGAAGTCCCTAGGGTATTATATAATATAGACCAAGTTTTGATAAGGATAAAAGAAGTTTATCAAAATATAATCTTAGACAAATGGTTTCCAAGAATAGGTTAAACAATGTTCATTCTTTAAATTTTGTAAAATTCGTACTTAGGCAAACCACCTATGTAAACACCTATTTCTAACCCCAAAATGAAGGTTTTTATTGAAATAATGAAGGTGATGGTTATTTGGATCATCAAGGTTGAGTTTGATAAAATAAAGTATGATTTTGCTAGAAGAAAGACTATTTTTCTTAAGTCTAGTAAAATTCAAAGTTTTGCAAAGTAAGGGTTTTCAAAAAGAATTTTTGATATTATATGTATACATGTAGGTAGATCATCTCATAATTTCATGACAATAGCTTGTAGGTAATACTATATGCATGATGCATTGTAGAAACAAAGTATGAAAATTGAGTTTATTCAAAATTTGTAAATTCGGTTGATTTCCAACCATGCCTTAAAAACCCATTAACCAACTCCAAAACTTGTTTTTTATATGAAAAATGAGGAGTTTAAGTCATAGGTATCATCAAGTAATGATTTTGATAAATTAAGATGGGCTTTGCTAAGAAAAATATATAGAACAATGAGTAGAAATGAAGTAGGAAAAATTTGAGTTGTTGTCATTTTACGAAATTCGTAACAATGGAACAATGGCATGAAAGCTCATATTTTCCAAACTCAAATTAGAAGTTTTATCAAATAAATGAAGTCCTTAGTGGCTAGGCATGGTTGAGCCTTAATTTTATAAGTACCAAATCATTTTTACTTAAAGGAATCACTCAAAAACAATTTTTACAAAATTTGGATTTTTGGAATCAACCCTACTTGAAAACATGTTTACAAAGAATAAAATGGAAATTTTTGTGTAGAAATGAAGGTCATAAGTAATATATATAATGAAGACTTAATTTTAACAAAAATAATTATATTTTCTTAAGTAATAAATCCAAAACAAATGGAAATGATCAAAGTTAGAAAACTAGATTTTTCATAAGTAGTTGTTATTATGGTCTTGCAAAATAAAAAGTTGTAAAATTTCCTTTTAGAAAAAATCATCAAGATCATGCATACATTAAGCTCATCTCATGACATTCATGTTAGGAAATCACTCATATTGCATGTATAGCTAATTTATATAGTAGGAACATTACAAATATTTACAAATCTATTTTTCGGAACCAGAAACCGTTACTGATCAGATCTGATCCCTTTGTTCCAATACCTAAATGTTTTCAGAACTTGAAAATAATATTATAATTAGATAGATCTTTCAAAGTAAGTAGAAATCGATATATAATTTGCGAAATTCCGAGTTAAAATGACCAAGTTATGGCCGTTTTAAGTTGGAATTTTCGCTTAGGACGAGAATTACGAATTTGATAGTTCGTATAAAATCGTTTGGATTAGTTTGAGTTGAAATACTTATTAGAGTATTTCTTCCTGTTTAGGTGATCCTGAATCCGACGATTCCCTACCATCGGATTGCTATTACTAAAAGACCGGTGATCCAATGGCTGACTGAGTCTTCTTCATATTTTGTTACCTTGCTTGTGCTTATAGTTAGTTGCATTAGAATTATAGGAACAAGATAAAAATCGATATGAATGGGGATGGGATATATGATGAGACTGTGATGAATGTATGCTAAGGAATACTAAAGCATATTGAAACCACGATTCGATTGGATAACTGCACTCATTATTTTTGTTATGTGTGTGATATTAATTGGTCACTCTAAAGAATGTATGAATATTTTGACCTAAGTAAAAATTAAATTGGTCATGCATCGCATCGGACATATTGCATTGGTAGCATGCTACTCCTACGCAGGTTGATCGGTATGGTTCGAGGACTCGTTAGGATGACGAACCCGGTATCAGAGCTCATTCAGGGGTACTAAGGCGCATGTGGAAGTATTCCTTGGATGAGCCTAGCCGAGTCGAGTGCTAACGGCAGAGGGCTTAGGGACTAGACGCGATTGTGTAGACTTTAATAGCATTCCTAACCCAAGATACGGAAATCCGTTCGTGTGTGGGTTCCGAATGCCCATGCATAATTGTTTGCTCATGTGTTTGTTCATGCATAGCATATGGTTGATTATAACATTGCTTGTTATGGTACGGAATTAAGGGAATTCTCACTAAGCTAGTGTAGCTTATACCCCAATAGTTGTTTAATGAACAGGTTATCGCAAGAATTCAAAGTGGGGACCGAGATGGTTGGAGCCGAAGATGACTTCGGGAGTTCGGCAAAGAATAAGAATGTTTGAAGTTATCTATTAGTTTTATGATTTGCCTTGTAATAGTTCATATAGGGAAGTCTGTGGATGAATGTAATTGAAGTTGAATGATTTGTATTTGAAGTATAGCGATTTGTATATGAAGTATAATGATTTGTTTCTGGAGTATAGTGAATTGAAATTCCTTTACATTGTTACTCAAGTTATATCAACATAAAATGTATCATTCCGATCTATCTCCTCTATGTGTTAGATGCCTTGTACATAGTATGGAAGCCTCCGCGTGACTTGGGTGGTCATTCTTAGGCTTTAATATTGTGTACGGTGGACTGCCATGTTTAGGGTACCCTTCGGGGTATGACATGTGCCATATCAAGCCATGATAAACGGGAAAGAGAGGTGGAAGAAGATGAGAGATGGAAGCCAGGAGTGAAGCATTATGTTCCACCTATTCCTTTTCCTAGGAGGTTGAAGCAGCAACAACTGGACTATCAGTTTGAGAATTTTTTGGAAGTTTTCAAGAAGTTGCACATCAACATTCTATTCATGGATACACTTGAATCAATGTCATCCTATGCGAAACTTATGAAGGATATCCTCACAAAGAAAAGATGTCTAGCTAAACATGAGATTGTCATATTAACCCATGAATGTACAATTATTCTTCAAAATAAGTTGCTACCGAAATTGAAAGATCCAGGCAACTTCTGTAAGCCCCTAGATTTTTTGATAATATTGGCAAACTCTAAGAACCAGAAGTCAAAACGAAATCCTAAAGTTAACCTAGTTATATGATTAGTCTAGTGAATCTAGATCCGTCAATCCCGTGTTCTTAAACCCTAGAAAATGAAATTGAGATAATTATGAAATATAGTTCGTAATAATATAGAAAAGCCTAAAAATATCATATTCATAATTTTCTAGTGTCTTTCGAATCCGAGCGGGATCAGTTTTCGAAAACCGTGCTCCAGTGCACCAGATAGTGAAAATATTCTGACAACACCAATAGATTCGTAAAAATATAAGGATTTCAAAAATATCAGTTTTAGAATTTTTTGGTAACTAAAAATATCAGATATAGGCCGTTTACGCGTATTTTTTTTACTACCGGTATTTTAATTGTCTAGTTTATTATTCATAGTACTTTTCTACTATTCATTACTATTCATCTATCTCTATTTTTTCTTACACTCTATTTTTACACACTACCATACCTATACCTTACAATTTACCTTTCCCATACAACTTTAATCACACTTTACACATTACTTCTTTTATTACAAAACAAACAAAACAAATCAATTTCTCCCCCTATACTAAGCAAACCAGCGCCCCCTCTCTCTTCATCCATCTCAATTTATTTTCTTTTCCATTTTATTTAATTACATCTAATTTCTACTCCAAAAATCTATAAATACCCAATTTCTCTTTCATTCTTTCACACAACACAATTCATACTAAAACTCTACCAAAATCACTCAATGAAATCTCTCTCTCAAATCTCTCTCAAGTTCTCTCTTTTCTTCAGAAAACCCATTCTCACATATTACTACAAACCATTCCATTCTTCTTCAACCAACACATAAACCTTAGGTAAAATTTCTCTTATTCACTCATCATGTTCATACAACTTAACATGAGTTTAGTGTATGTTTCTTAGACTAATGAGAGTTAAAGAAGCAACAATTTATTCATGTTTTGTTTTTGTTTTTGTTTTTGTTCATGTTCTATTTTTCATTATGTTGTTATTGTTGTTGATACTTGTTTCTAATTTAACTTATATAAAGTATTATGTATATTATTTATATATATTTATTTAGAGCATATAAGCTCATTTGTTATTTATTTATTTTTTTAAGTCTTGTTATTTTATGCAATTATTAAGACTAGTCTTTCTAGTCTTAGACTTGCCATATCAAGTCAAAACAATTTTTTTTTCTTTTCTTCGCTTTTCTTTTCTTTTGAGGACTAGTCTATTCTTAGTCCTGGGATATCTTGATGAAGCTAAGGTTCCCAATACTTACTTGACCTTACTTTTATCCTCTTATCTTATTCATCTTATTATGTTGTTTTTATTACATTTCTCATAGTTACATATTCTCATTCATGCATGAACATGTTGATATTGTCTCAACCATAATGAAAATGAGTTTTCTTAAGTAATAAAAATAAGAACTATCTTTAAAAATAAATTTTGTCACATAAGGAATAATTTTTCTATAAAAGCTTAAAGTTTTAACAAATATTTTCTAAGGTTATATAAGTTTAGCTCAAGTCTTAGTAATAACACTATATGTGATTTTATCAAAAAATACATAAAGTAAAGTTATTACAAACTCTATTTTCAAACCAATAAAATAAGAAAGTTTCTTTAAACTTAATTCCTTGTTTAAACAAAAGTTTTCCTAAACTCCTTTATCAAAGTTTTCTACCAACAATCTAAAATACTAAAGTCTAGACAAGTTTTACAAAATTATCAAAATAACCTTTATAAGGATAAGCCTTACTTAGGAAATAAAAATAACTTATAAAATTATTAATATTATTCTTTTAAAGTGGATCTAACTTTAGAAAAAACTTTAGAACATATAGCCATGAAATATTTAGAAAAACTATATTTTCCAAACCACTAGAAATAAAGTTATGAGAATCTTAAAAGATTAAAATTTCTTTTTTTTTTTAAATTTAATTATTCTCAAAATTAAGAAATTGAGTTAAAAGAAGGAAATACTTACTAATAAATTTTCCTAACAAAACCAATTTCTTTTCAAGTCTTAGCTTTCCCAATTTTAAGCCACATTGTTTTGCAAAACCATTGTTGAGATAACACCACCAAATTCATGCATATAGTTGAGTCTATATATATGTATATATATTCAAGGATTTTTCAACTATACAAAATATCTTTATTTTTGTACAAAAGCTCTTGAATGAAGAAAAGTTTGAAACTTAAGTTTTGAAATTGGAATTTTCGTATCAAATCTGTATGTTACTATTCCGAGACCCAAATAACTTCTTTTGATAAAAATAACCTTAGAAATAGATATATCTTTTCGAGTAGGTAGAAATCGGTATATAATATGCGAAATTTCGAGTTAAAATGAGCAAGTTATGGCCATTTTAAGTTGGGATTTCCATTCATGCGAATTTTGACGAATTCAGTAAGATAGAATTAAAGAGTTTGAATAGATCTTGGATGAAATACTCATGTCGGGTATTTCTTTTGTTTAGGTGTCGAGGACCAGGATCTTCTCTTCCCGAGGATTACTTTGACTTCTAGAAGAACGCTATGAACGAGTGAGTTTCCTTTACACTTATGTATTCACGTATGTGCTTGTAGAATAGGGCGCTAGATGCTAGGAAAGATAAAATTGATGTGCATGTGGGAAATCATGGGAATTATGTATGTGAATCGTTGTGTGCGATCAATGAACAATAAGTATATCGAAACCCGATTTGCGAGTGATATAAATGTTTCCATGTATGTATTATTATGTGTGCAAATATTGTTTGATCGCTTTAAATGATTTAATATCATATTGGAATTCCCATATAATAAATTGCTCATGCATATCACTTAGATTATCATTTTGAAATTTTGCTACTACTCCTCAGCGTGGGACCGGAAAGGTAAACTGCCTTGCTACAATCTTGAGAGTTTAGGACGTTCGGGGAATACGGTCTCAAGTTGTAGTCAAGCCAGATCGATCTCTTTGGCTAAGGAAAGCTTGGGGACTAGTAGTACGGTTCATTGGAACCCCAAGATGCGCGCAATTTTAAGGAGGTCGTTTAGGACCCAGTTCAAAGCATTCCCTAACCATCGATGGAGGGGTAAATCCATCACATATACATAACCAGAGAGTCGTATATGTTGTTTGATCATATGGTTGTTGCATTTCATATGCTTGTTTAATAAACTTTGTTGATTGTCTGTTATGAGTACTTTCGCATAAGGAATATCTCGCTAAGCTAGTTATGCTTATACTCCTATAGATTTTTGATATTGCAGGATTATCTTTTTACACCTGAGACCATCTTGATCCCCCGGGTAGAATCATTATTTTGAGAAGCTTTTAGAGGAATTTTATTTTGAAGTCTAAGAGTAGATTTCTTCTAAAATCTTCTAGTTTTTTTTTTATTTTAGTACAACCATGTTGTTATGGAATTATTAGGGGAATGCCCCTTAGAAGTTGTGAGACTTTATATTTCAATGTAATATATTAAGTGTTATTTTGTATGTTCCGCTACCAATATCTTAAAACGCATTACTTCACCGGTCTCCCTTTGATGTGATGCATGCTTTATACTAATATGGAAGCTTTTGAGTGATTGAGATAATCATTCTTATGTTTTAATATTGCGTATGACAGGCTGTCACGTTTAGAGTACTCGTTGGGGCGTGACAACTTCACTATATCTTACATAATTAGGGAATCATATTTTGATAAGGTAGTTTGCAATCTTAGAGCAAGTATAAATTTTATGCCTTTGTCAATTTTTAAGAAATTGGGGCTAGGAGGTGTAAATAGACCACGGTTTCCTTACAACTAGCCTACAAAAGCATTAAACATCCAAGAGGGATAGTGGATGATGTGTTAGTCAAGGTGGATAAATTTCTTTTTCCGGCTGATTTTATTGTGCTTGATATGGCTGAAGACCGGGAGATCCCCTTGATCTTGGGAAAACCTTTCTTAGCTATCAGACAAGCATTGATTGATGTGGCACAAGGAAAATTGACACTTTAGGCCATGGAAACAGTTTACTTTTGATGTGTTTCGATCTCTTAGACACTTAGTTGATAATGATACTTGCTTCCATGTTGATATTATTGATCATCTAGCTCAAGAATATAACGAGGATACTTTTGAGATGAGTGGATATTCCAAGCATGAGCTATCAACTGATTAGAGTGATGATGAGGATGAGCTTGATATTCCTTATGATGGAATTAAAGCAGATGAGCAGTTGATGGACCGTGATGATCAAGACAGTAGTGTAGATGAAGTGAATCAAAACCATGAGGTGGATATAGTTGCTATAACTTGGATGAGACCACCTTAGTTTGAGTTCTTAGAGGCTAGCATAACTACGTTAATTCCATCCATACAAGAGCCTCCTAAACTTGAGTTAAAACAACTTCCTAACCACCTCAATTATGTGTTCTTAGGTGAGAATAACACACTTCTGGTCATCATTTTCGTGGAGTTGTCATATGAGCAAGAGAGTAAGCTAATTGAGGTGCTTCGACATCATAAGGAGGCTATTAGGTGGACAATTCCAGATATTCACGAAATCCATCCATTTGTATGTACTCACCGGATCCTTATGGAAGTCGAATGCAAGCCTACAGTCAAACCATAGAGAAGACTTAATCCTACTTTGAAAGAAGTAGTGAAGAAGGAGGTATTAAAGCTACTTGATGCCAGAATCATTTATCTTATCTTTGACAGTAAGTGGGTGAAACCTACTCAAGTGGTACCTAAGAAGGGGGGTATGACAATTGTGTATAACGACAAGAATGAGATGATACCAACCTGGGCTGTGACTAGATGGAGGGTATGCATCGACTATCGAAAGTTGAATGATGCCACCTGCAAAGATCATTTTCCTCTTCCTTTCATAGACCAAATGCTAGAGAGGCTAGCCGGACATGAATACTATTATTTATTAGATGGGTATTTGGGCTATAATCAAATTCCTATAGCTCCAGAGGACCAGGAGAAGACTACATTTACCTGCCTGTATGGTACGTTTGTATTCAGGTGCATGCTTTTTGGCCTATGTAATGCACCAACAACTTTCCAAAGATGTATGATGGCACTATTCTGATTGAGAGATTCATAGAAGTCTTCATGGATGACTTTTCTGTATATGGAGCTTCATTTGACAACTATTTGCAGAATTTGTCATAAGTGCTCAAGAGATGCAAAGAAACTTACCTGGTTTTAAATTGGGAAAAATGTCACTTTATGATGCAAGAAGAAATTGTGTTAGGCCATAAGATTTCTAGTAAGGGAATTCAGGTGGATAAAGCTAAAGTAGAGGTGATTTCTAAGCTGCTACCACTCGTGAATGTGAAAGGAATACGGAGTTTTCTTGGACATGCAGGATACTACATGAGGTTTATCAAGGACTTTTCCAAGATTTCAAGACCTCTTTGTACTTTACTAGAAGAAGATACTCCTTTTTTTTATAGTGCCTGTTTACAAGCATTTGAGCTTTTGAAGGAAAAGTTAACGACAACAGTAGTCATTTTAGCACTAGATTGGGAGCTACCATTTGAGCTTATGTGCGATGCTAGTGATATAGCAGTTGGTGCAGTGCTTGGTTAGAGGAGGAACCTAGTTTTGTAGGTAATTTACTACGCTAGCAAGATGATGAATGATGCATAACAAAATTATGCTATCACAGAGAAGGAATTGCTAGCTGTAGTATTTGGTTGTGATAAATTTAGATCATATCTTATCGATTCTAAGGTAATTGTTTATACTAACCATTCTGCACTTAAGTACTTATTAGCAAAATCAGATGCAAAGCCTAGGCTTACAAGGTGGATCTTGCTTTTGCAAGAATTTGATATTGAAATTAGAGATAAGAAGGGAATGGAAAATGTTGTTCCTGATCATCTTTTAAGGATTGTAAATGGGAAAGATGAGTTACCTATTAATGAATCATTCCCTGATGAGTATCTCTATGAAATTTCAATTAAAGATCTACCTTGGTACGCAAATATAGTGAATTATTTGGTTTCTGGAATTTTACCATATAAAATTTCTCATCACCAGAAAAGAAAATTTTTATTAGATGTGAAACAATATTTCTGGGATGAGCCATTTCTTTTTAAAAGCTATGCAGACCAAGTAATTAGGAGATGTGTACCTGCATCTAAAATTGCTGATATACTTTATCACTGCCATAATCGAGAAGCTGGTGGTCATTTTAGTACGGAAAGAACTGCTTCCAAGGTACTTCAATGTGGAATTTACTGGCCCACTTTGTTCAGAGATTATAGAGAATATGTTCAGAGTTGTAATTAATGCCAAAGAATAGGGAACATTTCCAAGCAGCATGAGATGCCACGGCATGGGATCCTAGTAATAGAGATCTTTGATATTTGGGGGATAGATTTTATGGGACCTTTCCCATCATCTTTCAATAACAAGTATATCTTGGTAGCGGTTGATTATGTATCAAAATAGGTTAAAGCTGTTGCTTTTCCCACTAATGATGCACAAGGAGTACTTACGTTCTTAAAAAGAAACATTTTCACTAGGTTTAGGACACCAAGAGCAATTATTAATGATGGAGGAACTCACTTATGTAATAAACAATTTGACAATTTA
Organism: Combretum micranthum; assembly: GCA_024138025.1. Lineage (NCBI taxonomy): Eukaryota > Viridiplantae > Streptophyta > Magnoliopsida > Myrtales > Combretaceae > Combretum > Combretum micranthum. Next base: position 186,853 of record JAMXBD010001297.1, read on the forward strand.
CTTGCAAAGTATAAAGTGAGACATAAGGTGGCCATACCTTATCACCCTCAAACAAGTGGTCAGATAAAGTTATCTAATAGAGAGCTTAAGCAAATCCTTGAGAAAATAGTCCATTCATCAAGGAAGGATTGGTAGCTAAAGCTTGATGATGCATTTTGGGCCTACCGAACTGCTTACAAAAACCCCATTGGAATGTCCCTATACTGCATGCTGTATGGAAAAGCTTGTCATCTCCCTATGGAACTGGAACACAAAGCATACTGGGCAATAAAGTTCTTGAACTTTGATCGGCAAACTGCTGGGAACTACAGGTTACTCCAACTAAATGAACTGGATGAGTTTTGAAATGAGGCTTTTGAAAATGCTCACATCTACAAGGAGAGAACCAAGAAGTGGCATGATAGGCAAATCTTATATCGAGAATTCAAGGAAGGACAAAAGGTGTAAACCCTAGAAATTTTTCACGCTAATGCACGACTCTAAAATAGAAAGTATGAACTATTTAATAAACCTAGAATCCAATAAAAACCTAAGAATAGATCCATCACTTGAATTTGGCTGGGTTAGGATCTAAAAATCGAATAAAGAACTTCTTTGACCCTAATTGACACCTAAAACGAGATTTCGTATCTTGAATTGATAATTCAAGATATGATTAAAGGAAACCTGAATTTTAAAATCCCGAAACTTGTCTTACAAATAGAATAGGTAGAAAAATATAAATATAGAGATTAAATGACTACTATTGAACTCAACAATGACTTGAGGTTAAAACAATGAGTAGTAATGAGCTTATACATGGATTTAAACCCTAAATTTAAGATTCCTAGATAGTATTAAACAATACTAATAAGATTTCATAGTAGGTATCAAAAACCAAAGATATATAGATAATTTAGCTTATATATCGAAAGCGATATTGAGTAGTTAACTAATTACGCTTATAAATAGGAAACGATAACCTAAAGATAAACCGTTAGGATTATAAATACACAATAAATACATAAACAGATGTATAACTAAAGATCTAGACTTCAAATAAATAATTGAATCACACCATTGTTCTAATTAGGGTTTTCTTAAGCTATTGGAGCCTAAAACAAAAATTGACCTAATAAACTTATGAAACCCTAATCGCGAGAGATAAAATTCTAAAAACAATTAATCGTGTAAATTTAAAACTTAAAGTTATATCGTTTGATAAACTAAACATTTTGTAGAATCCTATAAAAATATTTTATGACAAATACTCTCAAATATTAGCTAATTTGTACCCGTTTAACTTATTAAACTATCTCAAAACTAAGATAATTAACTAACTAATAATATTATATAATAATTTGTTTCATTTTTGGTTGCAAATTGCATAAATGTAAGGCTTGGATTTCCTTGGAAGAAGAGAATCGAAATTTGCTTAAAATTGTCTAAATAATGCACCAAAGGTCAACAAAATCAACTCAAACACAAATTATATGTTGCCAACTCAACATGCACATTAATGACAGAAAAACAACTGATAAAACAGTGTGCAAGTGAGGAGGAATCGGATGGATTTGTCAAAGAAAACCATCCTCCTTTCTCCTATATATATATGTTTATAACTCATAATGTATAAACAAAAAAACACCAAACACTCCCAAAGTTTCCAAATTAAACAAGCACCTAAATGACAAACAAATCGACTAAAGAATAGAAATCAACTCGTCCAAAACAATCCAATTTGAATCAAGGAAAAATACAACACGAAAAACGCATAATCTGGGAACAAGGTAAGTTGTTGTAATTCAACTTGTTATTTATTAAAAACAAGGATTGAAACTAACTTCTGATGATCATGGGATCATTACCAACCCAAGAACAAGCTTCAAATTCCATTGAACAAGCTTAAGCAAGGTAAAATTCGAAAACCCTAGTTGTACCTTTTCTAAATTAGAAAATTTAAGATTGCATACATGTAGATGCATTATGAGTTGATGTATGTATAGATACATCCTATAGAAACACTTAGAAATGGTTTGAGAATGTTCATAGTGAAGAAAATTAAAGAAATATGAATTGTTTCATCGAAGAAGATGATGAATAGTGTCAACACTGTCCCTAAGCTGGTAGTGTAGATGTTGAACACCGACAACTTGCGAGGGTAGGCCGGCGGTGTTGAGATGGCTTACACTGAAACAGAAGCTACGTAAAATTTAATTTCACATAACATGAATGAACGCCGGTCGCTGGGGTTATACGCCGGCAGTGTATGGTCTAGCGTACATGGGAAAGTTGGCGGCTTACAAATCAGTGTAAACGATACGAAATAAAATGTAAAAATTAAGAACGCCGACATCTGGGTTTCAACGCCGGCGGCGTTTGAGCGAGCGTACACCCATGTTTTTCCTACGAGAAGTCTGTATTACATGAACATAAAATATATTTATATAATAAATACTAATAAACATATTATATATAAATATATGACAAAACAGAATTTATTAAGTAGATAAATAAGTACAAACACTTAGAATAACAATATGGTTAATATTTGATAACTTCTAAAACCCTAGAATTATGGGGAAAAATTAAGTGTTAATTACAACTATAACTATTAAATAATTGTACTATATAGATAAATAGGTTAGAATGGAAATTGAAATTAGCTAAATTTACGAATAATGTGACTTCTAAAAATGACAAAATAATTATGTGAAACAGATTAAGAGAAACACGATGACACTAAGCAATAATAAACGAATATAGTTTACGATAATAAGTCAAATTAAGAATAATATAAAAATAAGTATTACTAACTACAAAAACTTGATAAATATCAATTTAGGACACTAGACACATATAGAAGTTTAGCTATATAATCTATATTATATTGATGAATATTTTATTCATCTCAATCGGCGACTTTGGTACCATAGAAGACCTTTCGGCAGATTACTACAATTAAAATCACTATGAGCAGGTAAGTAATTTAGTCATATTATACTGTTTGTGCTTGTAATTAGCTGAATATGTAATGCAAAGATAATAATAATATGAATATTTTGATGGAAATGTGCTGTGATATGATTTTATGATTGCTAATCTACCATTACAAAAGTGATGATACAATGGTATGATGATGTGAAGTAGTATGATGATGATTGTGTGTAATGTATGATCACGATAAAATTGAATAAGAACTATTGATTTATTAAAATAACTTGGTCATTCATTAGACGTACTGCATTATTGCATATACAAACGGGTGACGGCCTACTACATATTAATATTTCGGTTCTCTATCAATGTTTGGTTTTTCTAAAGTGTTAGTTCTTCTAAGGTTTGCTTTATTTTGTTGGTTCTACGAGAACCAAGTGGCAATGAAGAATGCCGCCCGTAGTATCACTTTGAAATGATTAATACTTAAAGAGTTTCTAAGGATGGATACAGGAAAATTGTCAGTTAAAGCTGTTATTAATTTAAAGTGATAACCCTAAGACGAGAAATCGTTGATTTTTCTATAAACTAGTCTCCTAGGCAGGTGGGTCATAAAGTAAATGTTCTTCAACCTAAAAAGAGGGCGTAAATTTTTCTGTTTGAGTTCTAGATCATCAAGCTTGTATCTGAGCATATGTTTGAGTGATTGCATTACATACGATTGTTAATGACTTGTTTGATGTATAATATGTTGATTTATTCATGAGCCGTGGTTTGCTCATACTCCAACAATCTTTTTAGGTTTATGCTTCGACCTTGGTTAGTTGCTTTCAGAAACATGGCTCGGTGGGTTAGAGCTGGAAGCCTATGGTTCTATTTGGGATTAATGGTTTATAATTTTCCTAGAATGGATTAGCTAGTGTTATTTTATTAGTTATGTATGTAGAGAATTACAAGAAGACTGCATGGTTTGTAATAATCTATGATATCTTATGATTAAGATAGTAGTTATTTATTAATTTATTTCTTACATATATTATCATTTCTTATTGAAGCAACTAAAAGATCCTGTTATTTTGGAAAACATGTTACTCTCCAAAGGCAATCTAGTGATAGTATTTAGGTATGACTTATCTACTCCTACTAGGGTACCCTCGGGGCGTAACAAAAGGTTTTACTCTATAACTCTCGTTTAAAGCTTTTTCCTGGTAAGTTGAGGTCTAGGTGGTCGGACCCATTTGAGATCACAAAAGTCTTCCCTATGGAGCGAATGAAATCAAGAAAGATGGTGAGGAGCCGTTTCAAGTCAGTGGTCATCAATTAAGACACTTTTGGGAGAGGAGATTTGTTGAGGCAAGTAAGAAAGACTTGGATCTTAAAGATCTAAGCTGAGCTTAAAAGGGAAAGTTGGGCTAAGCGACTTTAAACTAAGCATTTCTTAGGAGGCAACCCATGTCTAACTTAAAAGTAGTATTTTTGTCTTGTTTTTGCTAACTTAGTTTTTAGTATGCACAAATCAAGCAAAAGAGGAAAATTGCGTTTTTAATTGATAAGGAAGATTCAACTTCAAAGAAAGAATGAGGAACAATTTAGAAAGGCTCTAAGGAATTACAAGGTAAGTATTTTAATTTTTTTAGAGTGCTAAACTTTTTATATTAAAGCTATATTATAATTATTTAGAGAGATGCTAATGAAAAAAAAAGAGAGAAATGCTGAACGCCAGTAATTAGAGATTCAAAGCCACCGGCTTAATGCCAACATTTGCAATCGAGGCTAAAATCATGAGAATGCCGGCTCGATATCATTTACGCCATCAGCGTTTGGGGGTGGTGTAATTATCATTTTTAAAGGTATTTAATCCCGACGAACGTTGACACCTGGGTTTTTAACACCGCCAGTGTAAAATCTGACGTAAACCTATACACCGGCAATGTATAAGGGAAAGCCCTCAGCCATTTGCTCCAGGAAAGAATTAAAATTTTGATACACCGGCACGTATGCCACCGGCGTACTCAATACATTTGCTGGCGTATGTCCTCCAATTTCAATTTTTGACAGAAACAATGCACTACTGAGCTATCTTCTTCAGGATCTCAATCCATGAAGGTTTTGTCCAATCAGTCGTACGCTAAGGATCGCAAGAAACGACTTTTGAAAATGGATTTCATGAACTCCTAATATATGGATTGGGAGTTATTAATTGACTTTGGCATTCGTGATCAGGTACTAAATTTTATAAGAGATGATGCTTAGTTGAAGATTTTTGGATGGAGAGAACTTGCATACAAAAATCTAACCATTGAAGTTCTCTCCATGTTAAAGGTGGACTCAGAGGGAGATGATTCCAAATTTGTCTTTCAGGCTTATGGACAAATTTAGGAAATCAGGTTAAAGGCGATGGGGAAGGTTCTAGGCTTATATGATGAGGAGTAGGACAAGTTAGAACTTCCTAACTCCTGGCCCAAAGGAGAGAATGCCAAGACACAAGAAGCTTATTGGGCTGAGTTGATTGCTCCTTCATAGGATCCCTACATTGCATCCAAATTGGTTGCCTCCACTTTTACAAAAGTGGAACATCGGCTTCTCCATCATATACTTTTACACATAGTGAGTTGCAAGAAGACTAGTCACAACAAAGTGACTACTTTTGACATGTTTTATTTGTGTAGTCTCTGTTACGCCCAAAAGGGTACTCTAAACGTAACAGTCTGCCACACTTAATATTAATACTTAAGTATGACAACCTTAGTCATTCCTAAAAGCTTTGGTATTAAGTGTAAGGCGTACTCTCATAATTTAGAGGACCGTACTTTGAATTATGAAGCTTAAGAAAATACAATAACAAATTAAGAAAAGGGATATCATAATAAACATTCATTTAGAATCATTGTCTTTGATGTGCTCTGATAAGTAATGAATTTTAAAGCATTTTTCTAGCAAGCGCACTAGGTCTTCTATTGTAATATAGCATGAATAGAGTGTCGATCCCACAAGGATTTACTAACTACTAGACAATTATCAACTAATGCTAATATTTAGGCAATTGATGATTAATTTAAACTAACTTACTAACTAATTATCTATATGAAATGCTATGAGCTTTTAAAGAGAGGGATATAGTGAAAAGTGTGGGAAGGAGTAGAATCCACTTTAAACTATTGCTAATCAACTTGAACTCATGTTATAATGATAATTAGATTCATGAATATTCATAAGAAATTATCAAGATTTAAAAACAAAGTTTGGAAACCTTTTAAACCACAAAATAATTCAATAACTTCCGTTAAATAAATCATTAGTGGAATCAAAATTACAATTATAAATCTTCCGATTCTACAATTGACTAATACTTTATATTAAAATCTCCTAATTCCTTAATGAGAAATCAACATAAAATATTGCAATAAAAATTCATGGATAATTTCTAAACTAGATTAAACTACGCCGCTTCCGCAATTGCAATTTAATCTCAATTTATGAATTCATGTGAACACTAATTTCCCTTCCGAGTTATTAGATTCTTATACACAAAACATGAATAATCAGAATCAATATGAATATTCATAATTCTAATAATCTTATACATGGATTCAAAAATCATCTTAGCATGTTTAAAGTTCATCAACTTCCCACAAAAAGAATTTAGCTACTCATGGATGATGATTCAATAATCAAATAGAAATTGCAAATGATCTCATTATGATCAAAATATTCAAGTATGAATTGCATAAAAGAATAAGATTAGAAATCACCAATTCAAAATACTAAGCTTCACTTGCAAATCTTGTATAACTTCAAATCTCTTCAAGATTCTTATGAAATGCCTATTTTCTAAATATTCTAAAGTACTTGGAGTATAGATATTTGGTTTTTGGATGATTCTGAGAATGAGGGGAAGACCCCCTATTTATAGGAAAAAATTTCGTGAAAAACATTTAATGAGCTTTGCTGTTTCTCAATGTACGCCGGCCGTTATGGATCCTACGCCGGCGGCTTACAGGCGGCGTATCTTCAAATTGTCCTTGCGCAGGCAGTGCACTGGCAGCCTTCAATTCGTTACAACGTAGGCGCTTCAACGCGGCGGCTTTGAACGTAGATCTAGCCGGCGTATGTAGTCAGAAATGAAGCGTTAGGCAAATTTATAACGAACGCCGTCCCAAGGCCGGCGGCTTTGACCCGGCATAGGCATTCCAAAGATGTGTTGCTTCATTTTCCTTCAAGTGTTGGAACATCTTATGTCTCTTCAATTCTTCCATTTACACTACTCAAGGCCGGCGGCTTTCATGCCGGCTTAAAATGAAACTCCTTCAAAGCTGGTGATGTTTCAGTTCTGGGCTGCGGCCTTCATTTATGCTGGCTTCTTCATCTTCTATGCCGGCGGCTTTGAGGCGGCTTTGAATGTTGTTTAACTTGTACAGGGCAAAGTGGCTGTTGCTGCACGGCCTTGGATTTTACGCCATCTAAAAGCCGGCGGCTTTTAATGATGAATTGCCGGCCTTGACTTCAATTTTTTCTCTTTTCAATTCAAATTCACTTGTTTTGATTTCTTATATCCAAATTAGTCTTGAAACATAAAATTTAATCAAAAAAAATATTTATTTAGCTCAATTGATTATCAAGATTTGTACAAATATGATCTTATCAATTCCCCACACTTGAACTTTTGCTTGTCCTCAAGCAAAAATGAAGAATAATATGAAATCTTTTTCAGATAGTACAATTTTCTTGTTTAAATCTCAACTTCTTTAACTTGATTGTCTTGTATCTACAGCTCTAACCATACCAATTTTTGCAATTAGTACTATAATCAAAATTTAGGAGTTAATCCAAACAAAACAAGTTTTAATCTCAACTTTTAACAAAAGAACTTTCAATTCAAAAGTAAATACTTAATCCACTAAGGAAAATACTCATTTAAACTTCATTGGATTTCTAGCTTATATATATTCTAAGTAACACAAAATGAAAGCATGTGGTATTCTTTTCCTTAGAATTTTCCTTCTTTATTATAAGTCTCCTTCCTTTGATATTTTGCATTTCATTTTTCTTTTTCTTTCACAAGCATTTATTTTCTTTTTGGGAGGTTTTTGCCTCCATCTTTTTGTTTTTCAAAGCTCTTGAATTGAACTTTTGCCATTCTTCCTTCTCGTTATAGTAAGTTCATTGAGTCGGCACATCCCAGGCTAATCATTAAGTGACCAGGGTTCAAAATATACCCTAAGAACTCTTCCTCACTTTAACATTCAAGTTCAGATATCATAACTCAATATTTCAAGTCAGAGGAGTAGTGGCTATGCTTGTTTCTTTCTTTTTGAATGCAATAAATATCCAAGACTTATTTTTATAAATGATCACTAAGTTTAAAAGTTTCTTCTACCTCTTTCACCAAGTGTTAAAATTCAAAGAATATATACAAATTAAAATTTCCAAGAAGTAGACCTATTTATTTTTCAACAAAAGGACTCGACCAGCTCTTAAATTTCAATTCAAAGTTAAAAATCAAGTAAACTTGTTCCTTAAGGATTTCACAACTTAATTTTAACTTAGTAAACCAATCACAATAGAGGTGAGTGTAGACTTTCACAAGTCAATTTCATTGATTTCACTCTTTACTTTGTACTATCTCCATTTTCAAGAGATTTTGAAAAAAATTTGGGAGAATTTTCATGATTTGCTTTCAAACAAAAATACAAGGTGAAGATTTTTTCATATAAACAACAGCAAACAGATATATTCAACACTTCAGCACTTCATGTAATTTATTCCTTCCCCACATCCAATTAAACAGTGACTCACTGTTTTTCAGAATAAGAGGAAAGAAATAAGAAATGAATTGGATTCTGAAGTCAGTTGATTCATAATCAAAATTTGGGCATCACAAGAGATTTTGCTCGCTCGATTCCTGTAATCACTCAAAGAAAAAAAAAAACAAAAACAAAAAAAAAATACGCGAATAAAAGCAGAAAAAGAGTTCACCCACAGGAACTTGGGTACTCAATAAATATACAGGCCAATAATATAGATATCAAATAAAAGCAAATAAGAGCTAGCAGGGTCTCTAGCTCTCTGGCCCCGGGCTCTGTCTGCTGCTGCCCTCCGGTGTGTGTCTCGCAGTGTCTCCGGGGCTGACTCTGTGTATGCTCTGAACTGAGCCTATCTGAGTGATGAGACTCAGATGAAGTCTGATAGGTCATGCCAGCCCCCGTCTCTGGGCTAATGCAGCAGATGGCCGTCTTCAGCGCATCAAAGATAGTCTTTCTGAATTCTTGTTCTTCTTTCTCTCCCTTTCTTGACTATCTCTGAGCTCCTGACTCTGACGCTTCAGCTCTTCAACATCCAGCCTAAGCTGGTCCATACCGTATGCTGATGAAGCGTCTGTAGGAGGAGGTGGAGCAGATGTAGATGGCATCTCAAATGGAACGTCTCCAGGAAAAATATCCTGGAACTCAACCTCCTCCAATACCGGTGGCTGTGCTGGCCTGGGGTTTTTCAGCAATCCCCAGCCTCTAAATGGTGCAGATGTGATCCTTGCATTCATACACCTCATCATCCTGTGGAGGCTCAAAAAGATTCATCCCCTTCAATAGCCGAGTGATGTAGCCTCCACAACCCACACCTCGGGTCCTCGTATCCTCAGCCTGCCGGTATATAAAATTTGCTACCTCCACCCCGAGATCAATCCTGTAACCTCTAATAAGGCTAAACAGGTAGAACATATCAAATGTAGTCACCTTGCTGTGACTTGTCTTTTTGTTACTCAGGGTGTGCAATGATGTGATGGAGGAGCTTGTGCTCAATGGCACTGAATGACGTGGCCAGCGATTTTGATGGGACAAAGTGCTCATTTGATCCAGGACCAATTAGGTGGGCCCAGTAAGCCTCCTGGTCATATCCTCTGGCCAACTGTTTGGCAAAGTCCGGTTCTCTTCTTCACTGTCATACAGTCCCATAATGTGGCCTATCTGCTTCAATTTTACTTCCCGTATCTGTCCATAGGCCTGGAACTGGAAGGTGGACTCCTCACGGTCTGGAATATTTTTGACCGTGGACAAGAATTCTATCGTCAGATTCTTGTATGCAGGCTCCTGAAGGTCAAATAATCTCAGCCACGCTGGATCTTGAATAATCCCTCGAATTTTCTACCATATCATACTGATCCAGCAAGCACCAGTCTAAATACTGGATGTTGATAAAGTCGTTCTTGACCAGCCTTCTCTTTCTATCCTTCGCATATTGCTGACTGGACAGCAGATTTCGGGTCTCTGAACCCGATGTAGAAGCATCACCCGTTCTTGGTCGTTTTTGTTTTGGGGCCATTCCTGCAAATAATTTGAATTCAATTAGTATTAAGGAATGCAAAATTTCAATTAATTACTAATTTATGCCTATAACATGAGCTAAAACAGTTTTAAAACTAATAGGCATATAATTAGAAGCTATTGATCATGAACTTGTATGTACACTTGCAAAATAAAATCAAAGCTGGCAGCTTACGCTTGCCAGCTTAGAATTGAACGTTGGAATTTTCAAATTTTCAAAACTGATTGTGTATACAGATTGTGTATCAAAATTGAGTACAAATTCAATTCCAAGTTCAATTCTAACAAATTTTAACACAATGCAAGTATTGGAGCTGCTAATCTGACAGTAAAACAATATAATCCAACAGCTATAACTTCAATTGCAACAATCCCCAATTTCGAAATTTCGAATATCCTCCATCTCAAGAACCTTAATTTTACAATCTAACGCATTTCATGGATCAACATAGCACAATGATCAACAGATTGATCAATCATATGTAAACATATATGGAATGAAGTGCAGCTTAATCTAAATATCATCAAAGTAATCAAACATTGAAGTGAATATCACATTCTTCAACAAAAACCCATTTATCATCAGATTTGGACAAACATTCATGTAATAAAATGGATTCGATTGAAAACTAAGAGCAAAGGTGATATACACTTACTTGATTAGCTGGATTATACGCAATGGAACGATGAACTAGGAGGGAGCTTGTTGATTTGAGAGTGATTGAGAGGAAATGAGGATGAGAGAATGAAAGAGAGAGAGATTCGTACCTGTTTTTAAGCTTCTGCACAATGTACGCTGGCTTTTCTGCAATGTACGCCGGCGGCTTTAAGCTAGTGTAAGTGAAAAAATTACATACCGAAAGGTCAAAGCTGGCCGCTTATCGATTAACGCGGCCGGCCTAAATGGATACGCCGGCAAAAAGCTGGCGGCTTTGAATCCCAGATGCCGACCTTCATCGGGAAATTTCAGAATTCAAGAAATCTGCAATACACGCCGGCTTTAAGCCGGCGGCCTTCACCTTCCCTTGCCAGCGTAAATCTTGTACTCGAATGCCGGCATATAAGCCGGCGGCCTAGACCTTCCACTAGCCGGCCTCTTTTGCGGTGCTCACCTACTCCTTTACGCCGGCAGTAAGCCGGCGGCTTTGGGCCGGCCTTCCTTGTTTTGTCAAAGCTTGCTCAAGGCTGGCAGCTCTAAGCCGGCCTTCAACATCTTGAATATTTTTTTTTTTTGAATATTAGATATCCTGCCACACTAATAGCTAAGTTAGTAAAAACAAACAAATAAAAAAAATTACTCTAAAATTAGACATGGGTTGCCTCCCAAGAAGCGCTTAGTTTAAAGTCGCTTAGCCCGACTTTCCTGACCTGATCATGGTTCTTTAAGATTGATGACAGTAGTAGTACTGTCAAGATTTTCCCCCTCAAAATAATGCTTGAGCAGTTGTCCATTCACTTTAAAAGTTCGATTATCCTCAGTTTTTAATTCAACCGCTCCATATGGAAAAACTTTTGCTATCTCAAACGGTCCCGACCATCTTGACCGTAATTTTCCAGGAAACAACTTCAAACGAGAATTGTAAAGTAAAACTTTTTGTCCAGGAAAGAATTCTCGTTTGATGATGTTCCTATCATGCCATTTCTTTGCTCGTTCCTTATAGATACGAGCACTTTCAAATGCCTCATTTCTCCATTCTTCCAGTTGATTCAATTGGAGCAATCTCTTTTTACCTGCAGCTTTTTCATCAAAATTAAGGAATTTTATAGCCCAAAATGCCTTGTGCTCAGTTCTACAGGAAGATGACATGATTTACCAAAAACAAGCATGCATGGGGACATTCAATAGGGGTTTTAAAAGCAGTCTGTAAGCCCATAATGCATCATCTAATTTTGAAGACCAATCTTTTCTTGATGCATTAACTGTTTTTTCCAAAATTCTTTTTATCTCCCTATTAGAAACTTCAACTTGCCCACTTATTTGTGGATGATAGGGGGTAGTCACTTATGTGTAACACCGATTTTGCCAAAGTTTTTCAAATTGTCTGTTACAAAAATGAGACCCCCCATCACTAATTATAGCTCTGGGCACACCAAATCTGGTAAAATATTCTTTTTCAAAATTTCAAAACTACTCGGGCATCATTTGTTTGTAAAGCAACAGCTTCCACCCATTTTGAAACATAATCAACTGCCACAAGTATGTATTATTTTTGAAAAAGATGAGGGAAAAGGACCATAAAGTCAATCCCCAAACATCGAAAAGCTCAATTACCAGATATTGTTTTGTGGTAATTCATGTCGTTTAGAAATGTTACCTGTCCTTTGACATTGAGCACATGACATAATGAAATTCCTGCAGTCACGAAACAAGTTAGGCCAATAAAATCCAGATGACAATACTTTTGCTGCAGTCTTTGAACACAAAAGTGTCCTCCTGCTTCCCTTGAATGACAGTGTTCTAAAATGCTAAGCTGATCAGATTCAGGCACACATCTTCTAATTATTTGGTCAGCACATTTTTTAAACAGATATGGTTCATCCCAAAAATAGTATTTTACATCATGCAAAAACTTTTTCTTTTGAGGATATGATAAACCATATGGGATAATCTTACTAACCAAATAATTCACAATATCAGCATACCATGGCAAATCAAGAATCTCTACTGCATGCAACTGTTCATCAGGGAACTTCTCATTGATAGGAATGTCGAGACTATCAGATTCAAGTCTAGACAAATGGTCAGCAATAACATTTTCAGTTCCCTTTTTATCTTTAATTTCAAGATCAAATTCTTGCAGTAATAAAACCCATCTAATCAACCTAGGTTTTGCATCAGCTTTAGCAAACAAATACTTGAGAGCTGCATGGTCAGTGTATACTACAACTTTAGAACCTATCAAATAAGGCCTAAATTTATCACATGCAAAGATAACAGCTAAAAGTTCTTTCTCAGTAGTAGCATAATTTCTCTGGGCCTCATTCAGTGTTCTACTTGCATAGTATATAACATGAAAGATCTTACCTCGTCTCTGACCAAGTACCGCTCCAACTGCAAAGTCGCTGGCATCACACATGAGTTCGAAAGGAAGCTCCCAGTCTGGCGCAATGATCACTGGTGTGGAAATGAGCTTTTCCTTTAATAAATTGAATGCCTGCATACATTTCTCATCAAAATTGAACACCGCATCTTTTTCCAGAAGATTGCAAAGAGGTCTCGAAATTTTGGAGAAGTCCTTGATGAATCGTCTGTAGAAGCCAGCATGTCCAAGAAAACTTCTGACTCCTTTAACAGTCGTGGGTGGTGGTAACTTCTCAATAATCTCCACTTTGGCTTTATCCACTTCAATTCCTCTCGCAGAAATTTTGTGACCCAACACTATCCCTTCTCTAACCATGAAGTGGCATTTTTCCCAATTCAGGATCAGATTGGTATCTTTGCATCTTTGTAGAACCGAGGCTAAATTCTCAAGACATAGATCGAATGACTTTCCAAAGACTGAAAAATCATCCATGAAGATCTCGATAAAATTCTCAAGCATATCTGAGAATATAGCCATCATACACCTCTGAAATGTAGCAGGTGCATTGCAAAGTCCAAAAGGCATTCTCCTAAAAGCAAATGTGCCATAAGGACAAGTGAATGTTGTTTTCTCTTGATCATCGGGTGCAATAGAGATCTGATTGTATCCAGAATATCCATCAAGAAAACAGTAATAATCATGCCCTGCAAGTTTCTCCAACATCTGATCAATGAAGGGAAGTGGAAAGTGATCCTTTCGAGTGGCATCGTTCAACTTCTGTAATCAATACAAACTCTCCACCCAGTCACAGTACGAGTAGGAATCAATTCATTTTGCTCATTCTTACTACAGTCATACCCTTTCTTTGGCACTACTTGAACCGGACTAACCCATTTACTATCAGAGATAGGATAGATGATACCTGCGTCAAGCAGCTTCAAAACTTCTTTCTTGACAACTTCTTTAAGTGTTGGGTTGAGTCTCCTTTGTGGTTGAACTGTAGGTTTACACTCGGCTTCCATAAGAATTTTGTGAGTGCAAATAGTAGGGCTAATACCCTTGATATCGGCAATGGTCCATCCGATTGCTTCCTTGTGCTTTTTCAACACATCAATCAACTGTTGTTCTTGTGTATCTGTCAATGCAGATGAAATGATAATTGGCAAAGTATCGCCAATTCCAAGAAAAGCATACTTCAGATGGTCAGGAAGTGGTTTTAGTTCCAAGGTTGGTGGCTGCATTAAAGATGGAACTTGCTTCTGCTCATTTGTACCCAAAGATTCATAATATCTGGTTTTGATCATTGGTACTTTTTCCATTGTCTTCTTCCTCTTCATCATCACTCCAATTGTCCACGTCTCTTAAGACAGACTCCATAGTCTCCACACCAGTTTGTTCCTCAAGTGACTCAGAAACCAGCTCATCTATGGTATTGATAGTGTAACAGGCATTGGCATCATCAAATTTCTTCATTGCCTCATAGACATTGAAAGTAACCTGTTCATCCATCACCCGTAATGTAAGTTGCCCTTGTTCCACATCAATCAGTGCTTTTCCTGTTGCAAGGAACGGTCTGCCCAAGATCATGGGAACTTCCCTATCTTCATCCATGTCAAGCACTACAAAATCCACAGGAAAAAAGAATTTGTCAACTTTTACTAGGACATTCTCTACAATACCCCTAGGGTATTTTACACTTCTATCAGCAAGTTGTAAAGTTACATGTGTATCTTTGCAATCTCCTAATCCTAGTTTTTGAAATATAGATGAAGGCATCAAGTTAATACTTGCACCAGAATCAATTAAAACTTTATCAAAATAGCAATCACCAATGGTGCAAGGAACAGTAAAACTTCCCTGATCTCGGAGCTTAGTGGGCAGACTGGTTGTTTGTTTCTGAAGGATCATGGAACATTCTCCAGTGAGTATCACATTGCCATCAATCTTCCTCTTGTTAGACAGCAATTTTGATGAATTTGGCATAGGAAGGCATTCCTTGAATTACTTCTAAGAATGGAATGTTGATGTGCAGCTTTTTGAAAACATCCAGGAATTTTGAAAATTGCTCATCAAGCTTTTGTTGCTTTATCTTCCTGGAAAAGGAACGGGAGGAACATATGATTTCACCTCAGGTGGTTTTTGAATAGTTTCCTCCATCTTTCGTTTCCCTTTGTTGTTTTGTGGGGAATTTCCTCTTCATCTTTAGTAGTTTCCTCAACTGGAGCAATCTCCTTTCCACTTTAATGTGATTGCATTTACAGTCTTGGGATTCTCCTCCGTGTTGCTTGGTAAAGACCCGATGGTCTATTACTCACTTGCTGTGCAAGTTGATGGAGTTTCCCTTGCAAATCTTGAATGATTGCATTCTGATTGTTGAGTGAATTTGTTGTGGTAACAATGAAATCCCTCAGTAATGCATCAGTGGATGTTTGAATTTGCTGTTGAGGTGGAGCATTTCTCACATATCCTTGTCCTTGAAAACCAGGTGGTGGCTTTAGAACATTGGCATCATTCCGATATGAAAGATTTGGATGATTTCGCATATTCGGATGATATGTGTTTCCAAAATTGCCTTTTTGGAAATTTCCCACATAATTGAGCTGCTCGTCATTTGAAGATGATCCATGTGGACACTCAAAAGAGGAGTGTGGTCCTGAGCAAATCTCACAACAAAACACTTGTTGTTTTTGATTGGAAGTATTTGTAGTTGTGAGTTTACTTACTTGAGTGATGAGAGTAGCCATTTGAGCTTTGAGTTGTGAGATATCTTCTTTATCTTCCAATGATGCTACTTTAGACCTTGTTCTTTCACAACTCCAATTATGAGCAGCAGAAGCTAATTCTTCAATAATCTCACTAGCTTCCTCATATGTCTTCCCCATCAGTGATCCGCCCGATGTAGCATCTACTAATGACCTTAAAGCTTCATCAAGACTGAGGTAGAAATTCTCAATTAGTAGATTATCGGGTAAACCATGGTGTGGACACTTTCTGACCGCCTCTTTGAATCTTTCCCAAGCATCATATAATGATTCTCCAGGGAATTTGGTGAAGTTGGAAATTTCATTTCTTAATCTGGCGGTTCTTGCTGGAGGGAAAAATCTCTTTAAAACTTCTTTGTCAGATCAGCCCATGTGGTGATTGAATCTGGAGGTTGGGAGTTGTACCATGCCAAAGCTTTATCCCTAAGAGAGAAAGGGAAAAGCTGAAGTCGGATGACTTCGTTTCTTACACCATTGAGTTTGACAGTGTTGGTGTATTGAAGAAATTTAGCAATGTGTTCATCTGGCGTCTCATTTGGATATCCTCCAAATTGATGTGATTCAACCATTTGAATTAGGGACGGTTTAAGCTCAAAATTGTTTGCCTCCACAGTGGGCATTCGTATGGCGGGATCTTGAATTGTAGGCACCGTATAGTCTCGAATTGCCCTTGGAGCAGCTGGTTGCAATTGGTTGTTGTTATCTTGATTTTCGGCCATTGCTCCTCTTCTTTGGTTCCTTCTTCTCTGTTGTCGCAGGGTTCTTTCGATTTCTGGATCTAAAGGTAGAATTTCAGCACTTCTACTTCTTCGCATATAACCTGCAAAGAGAAAAGGAAAAATTTCAAACTAAATTTAAACCTAAACTACTAGCAAAGCTGAAGTTAGTCTAATATTAATAAATCCCCGGCAACGGCGCCAGAAAACTTGATGTGCTGATAAGTATTGAATTTTAAAGCATATTTCTAGCAAGCGCACTAGGTCTTCTATTGTAATATAGCATGAATAAAGTGTCGATCCCACAAGGATTTACTAACTACTAGACAATTATCAACTAATACTAATATCTAGGCAATTGATGATTAAGTTAAACTAACTTATCTAACTAATTATCTATATGAAATGCAATGAGCTTTTAAAGAGAGGGATATGTGAAAAGTGTGGGAAGGAGTAGAATCCACTTTAAACTATTGCTAATCAACTTGAACTCATGTTATAATGATAATTAGATTCATGAATATTCATAAGAAATTATCAAGATTTAAAAACAAAGTTTGAAAACCTTTTAAACCACAAAACAATTCAATAACTTCCGTTAAATAAATCATTAGTGGAATCAAAATTACAATTATAAATCTCCCGATTCTAATTGACTAATACTTTATATTAAAATCTCCTAATTCCTTAGTGAGAAATCAACATAAAACATTGCATTAATATTCATGGATAATTTCTAAACTAGATTAAACTACGCCGCTTCCGCAATTGCAATTTAATCTCAATTTATGAATTCATGTGAACACTAATTTCCCTTCCGAGTTATTAGAATTCTTATACACCAAAAGATGAATAATCAGAATTCAATATGAATATTTCATGATTAAATATCTTATAACATGGATTCAAAAATCATCTTAGCATGTTTAAAGCTTCATCAACTTCCCACAAAAAGAATTTAGCTACTCATGGATGATGATTCAACAATCAAATAAGAAATTGCAAATGATTTCATTATGATCAGAATATTCAAGTATATGAATTGCATAAAAAGAATAAGATTAGAAATCACCAATTCAAAATACTAAAGCTTCACTTGCAAATCTTGTATAACTTCAAATCTCTTCAAAATCTCTTATGAAATGCCTATTCTAAATATTCTAAAGCTACTTGAGTACTAGATATTTGGTTCTTGGATGATTCTGAGAATGAGGGGAAGACCCCCTATTTATAGGAAAAATTTCGTAAAAAACATTTAATGAGCTTTGCTGTTTCTCAATGTACGCCGGCCGTTATGGATCCTACGCCGGCGGCTTACAGGCGGCGTATCTTCAAATTGTCCCTTGCGCAGGCAGTGCACTGGCAGCCTTCAATATCTGTTACAACGTAGGCCGCTTCAACGCCGGCGGCTTTGAACGTAGATCTAGCCGGCGTATGTAGTCAGAAATGAAGCGTTGGGCAAATTTATAACGAACGCCGTCCCAAGGCCGGCGGCTTTGACACCGGCGTAGGCATTCCAACAGATGTGTTGCTTCATTTTCCTTCAAGTGTTGGACATCTTCATGTCTCTTCAATTCTTCCATTTACACTGCCTCAAGGTCGGCGGCTTTCATGCCGGCTTAAAATGAAACTCCTTCAAAGCTGGTGATGTTTCAGTTCTGGGCTGCCGGCCTTCATTTACGTTGGCTTCTTCATCTTCTATGCCGGCGGCTTTGAATGTTGTTTAACTTGTACAGGGCAAAGCTGGCTGTGCTGCAACGGCCTTGGATTTTACGCCGTCTAAAAGCCGGCGGCTTTCAATGATGAATTGCCGGCCTTGACTTCAATTTTTTCTCTTTTCAATTCAAATTCACTTGTTTTGATTTCTTTATCCAAATTAGTCCTGAAACATAAAATTTAATCAAAAGAAATATTTATTCTAGCTCAATTGATTATCAAGATTTGTACAAAATATGATCTTATCAGTCTTACAAGTCTTAGGGGCCTTCCCCTACAAAAAATTACTAAAATCTATTACAATAAGAAATCTACATCTATACTAATGCTAAACTTCATCTAAAATTTTCTTAACCAAAAAAGAAGAATACTTGGATGCAAGGTCCACATGGCCTCAACCACAAATAGCTAAACTGCAAAAGATATTTATAGGGGTATAAGCTAATAAGCTTAGTGAGAATTATTTGCAAAAGGAAATTCTTGTGTAGCAAAATTCAAACAATTTATTTAAGCATTCAAGTGAAATGCAACATACACGTGAGCAAGCAAGGTATATAGTATTCCGAGAACTATATGTTGAATGGATTTACGCTCTCCATTCGGGGATTGGTGATAAGTAATCTCAAAACGAGTAGTTTAGTTAAGTTATGCTTTCGATCATTATCGCCAAGCATATTAAGTCTCCTCGGGTTGAGCCATGCTTTCGGTTTACTGCCAAGCATTGGTTTAATTCCATGTCGCCAAGCAATCGCTTCTGATCATAGCCGCCAAGTATTGCTTTCGACCGTGCTACTATCATTTTCACCCAAGGATAATAACCCCATGCAATGTGACTCACTTTGTAGTATGCATGAGTCAATTTATTTAAGATATCATAGTATCATTATTACCAATTTTAAGGTGATCATAGAATCTCATACATATCAAGTTCTATACCAAAACAAACGATTACCTACAATCAATTCCCGCCTCGATATTCTTAGAATTATTTTAACAAGCTTACATACATATCAATTTGTCTTTCCCTAATTCTAGTGTAACTAAACTACAAGCATAATCAAGTAAAGTATTTAAGTAAATAAACTCACTTGCCATGATGATACTTCTTTTAAATGGATGAGTCAATCAAACAATCCACTTAGTCGAAATAATCTTTGGGATATGGGTATTCTTCCTTAGAATCAACTAGTCAAGAAAAATACCCGAAATGAGTATTTCATGATAACTTTCTTGAAATTTGACAAAATTATGTCATAAGAACATCAAAGTTCATGTAGAGGATAATTCCAACTTAAAATGGCCATAAGTTGGTCATTTTAATTCGAAATTGCATATATAATATACCGATTTCTATCTATTCAAAAAGATCTATCATTTTCTAAAACTATTTTCATCAAACTAGGTCATTTGAGCTCAGAAACAATGGCAATCAAATTCACTACGAATTTTCCCATCCCAAAAGCATTTTGTTTCAGACATTAAATAATCCAAAAATTGCTTTGATAAATACTTAGTTATCTATATAGTTAAGAAACTCTCTTTTATAGATATATAGCTCATATTTCATCTATACTCCCCCACACTTGAATTTTTGCTTGTCCTTAAGCAAAATCATTAAGATCACTAATCACGCTTTTTCTATATATGCTTTTTAAAACTCTTTTTGGTTATATTCAATTTCCTTTAAATGAGCAGATTTTTAACCAACAATGTATCGGGTACGTGTGTAGTAATAATATATCGGTGAATACCAAGTTGAATCCATAGGGAGTGAGGACTAGCTATCAACTATATTAGTCTAATTCATAGCTAGGAAAATCAAAAGATGTTTCTATTTTTGTATTTTCTTTTAATAAAACTAAACTACTAAAAATCTTGGATTTCCAACACCTTTGAATTGATTAAGTTATGAGCCAATAGAACTGAATAATCAATCAATATATGCTACTGATTAGAAATACAATTACCAATTTAAATTGTCAATGGGTTCAATATTTTAATCAAATAAGCACCAGATAATAATCCCTTCTTCCAAAGTGAACTATTATCCTAGATATACCAATCAATGTTCCCTATTCCTAGGAAAATAATAAATTGACAAATCTATGTAATTTACCAAACCCTAATAGAATTCAAATTCATATCCCTATGTGATTTCAAATCCTAATTAGATATTCACAATATCAATTAGAAGAGAATTTCCCAATTGCAATCCTAATCCATCATGAATTCCATATATAATATAAAATACATGATTTGTGAAAAATCATCAACAATCCGAATATGAACAAAGATTTAATAAACAAAAGAAATCATCAATCATATGAATCAGATCAACAACTTAAAATCGATTTAAGATCAAAGGAATCAAGCATCAAATATCATCCAACATTTGAATGTGAGAAAAAGAACAAAATCACCTGTCAAAGAAATCTTGTTCTTGAAATCTAAATCCAAACAATGTTTTCCACTTGAATCCCGATGTGGAATCCTTATTCAATCAATAAGATAATTTAACTAGTGTTCAAACCCTAATTCTAGATCTAGGAGTAAAAAGGAATAGAATGATTTTTGTGCCTAGGGTTTCTTATTGTTTTTCAAATGACAACATGATGAATTTATATAAAGGGTTACAGGGGACTTACACTGGCTTTAAAGGATGGCGGCCTTTAATTAAATTTGACCAGCCTTTAATGTGAAAATTAATTTTCGATAGTAGTTTTGAATATACACCGGCTTCAATACCGGCGGCGTAACCGTTCCAACTGCCGGCGTATAATGAAAAGTCACAAATCGCTTGATTTTTCCTTGTGAAAGCTAGCAGTGTAAAGTCCGTTTTTGATAATTTGCATTCTGTTCATGCGTAACACCGGTTCAAAACCGTTGGTGTAGGGTGGAGAAATGCCGGTGTACATTTGAAAATTGCAGACGCTGGTCAATTTCACATTGAAAGCTGGCGGTGTAGCTTCCGTAATGGTCGATGTATTTCTATTTTTATCCAAAATTGATCAAAACTTCTCCAATTTGCATGTATTTGATTCATAAGTCCTCAATGACCTGAAATAATAATTTACAAACATTTAAGTACCATTTTCGATTGATTTCTATAAAATCGATAACATAAAAGCATGATTTGATTACTAGAAATTTGAGTAAAATATGACTTCACCAATCACAAGTTGAAATCTGTCATAGAATGTACAACACTTTATCATTCAAAACTCTAGCATCTTTTCTTTTGAAAGCTATGACTTGCATTGCTAGTGCCTACTACTCAAATTAAACTAGGTACATGTAATTAGATTATTACAATCAAAATTTAGTAGCTAGTCTAGACAAAACAAACTTTTATTCTAGTATTTAACAAAAGAATCTTCTATCCAAAAGTAGATACACAGTCCACTGAGGAAAAATACTCATTTATACTTCACTAGCCTTTTAGCATGCATATACTCTTAGCAATAAATAGTGAAAGCATATGGTATCAACCTTTCCCCTAGATTGTCTCCTTTTTTATTATAAGTCTTATTTATTTGGTACTTTGCATTTTTTCTTTTTTCTTTTCCATACAAGCATTTATTTTCTTTTTGGGAGGTTTTTGCCTCATCTTTTTGTTTTTCAAAGTTCATGAATTGAACTTTTGCCTTTCCTCCCTTCTCGTTATAGTGAATTCATTGAGTCATTCCAGGCTCATCACCTAAGTGACCAAGTTTTCAAGGACCCTGAGAACTCTTCATCACTTTAACATTCAAGTTCAGATACTCATAACTCAAATACTTGAGTCATTGGAGTAGAGGCTATGCTTGTTTCTTTCTTTCCTTTTTGAATGCAACACAAATTTAAGACTTTTTTTTTAAAGGATCACTAAGAAAATAATTTTATCTACCTCTTTCATTAAGTGTTGAAAAGTTATCAAAATAACTCAAAGAGTATATACAGACTAAAATTTCCTAGAAGTAGACCTGTTTATTTTTCACAAAAGAACTCAACCTACTCTTAAATTTCCAATTCTAAAACTAAATACAAGGTAAATTTGCTCCTTAAAGATTTCGCTACTTAATTTCAACTAAGTAAACTAATCACAACAGTAGGTGAGTGAGGCACTAAGCAAGTCAATTTACATTCTTTACATAGATGCTTTTCACAATTTCCTATACAATCTCAAGATTTCATACAATTTTTTCAAAAAAAAATTTGGCTCAAATTGCCATATAATACTTAAGGACAAAAACTTCAAAGTGTGGGTACAACCATTCAATTTAGATGCAGATGTCACATGTAAAATTTCAACAATTTAACAAAATCCAGACATCAACAGCAGTCATACTTAACTCCATCCTCCAATTCTCCATTCATTATCCCTTCCCCCACACTTAAAATAAACAGTGACCTCGTTGTTTTTAATCAGCTCAATAACAAGAAAGAAATAAAGAAATAAAGGAGAAAAGAAATAACGGAACTTCCTCGGTTTTGTTAATTGATGATAGTTGAGTTCCAACTGGTACAGCAAAAGAGAAGTTTCCATTTTTAAGTCCATTTGCATCCCTCTTGTTGTCTACTAGTAAAGCTCTTTAGATCCTATTTTTTCATCTTATCTGCATAAATAGGGCACACTATCAAAGCAAAGAAAAACAAAACAAAAAGAAAAAGATATAAATAGATAGATAATAGTGGGTTGCCTCCCACTCAGCGCTTGTTTTATAGTCTCAGCCTGACTTTCTGACTTTCTTCTTCAAGGAGGATCAAAATCACTAGTATTCTTATCCTTCCTTTTCTTCCATGAATCTACTCTTGCACTTTCAATTGTGTCAGCTTTGGTGGATTTAGGGTTCTTTTTCCATCTCTTCATGATATTTACATTCAACTCTTTATTTCTAACCCTCAACACCATCTTGCTATTCTTCACATCTATGATAGCTCCAGCAGTGGCCAAGAATGGGTGGCCAAGTATGAAGGGAATCTCTAGATCTTCTTCCATATATAAAACAACAAAGTCCAATGGAAAAATGAACTTGTCAACTTTCAAAAGCACATCTTCAATTACCCCTCTTTGTCTTTTAATGGAGCGATCAGCCAACTGAATTGTCATCTCAGTCTTCTTGATTGCATCCCCCAATCCTAATTTCTTAGCCACAAAGAAGGGTATTAAGTTTATGCTTGCACCAAGATCACAAAAAGAATTTTTGAATCTATTATCTCCTATGGTGCAATCTAATGAAAATTTCCCTGGATCATTCAATTTAAGGGGCAAAGCATCCTTCAAAGCTTCAGTACAAGCTTGAGACAACATGACTGTCTCTTTGATCTGACATTAGGTTCAATGACTACGGGAGTGTACTCCTGTTGTACCACATCTTCCATATGAGTTGATGTAGAAGCCAAAGTTTCTTGTTTCTCAACCAGCTTGCTTATATCTGCTTTAATCTCATCTGCATGCTCAATTGGGGTAGAGGGCTTTTCAAGATATGCAATCTACTGTCTTAATTTTTCAAACCCCTCTATGGTCAGATTTGCAGGTTCTCAATTGCTAATTCCCAAGCTGGCTTGTCTTCTTTTGTTTCAACCTCAATTGCTACTGGAGAATTGCTATCCATTTTCTCTGCACTTGACACAACTGTTTCTACTGTCTCTTTTTCTGGCCTTTCATTGTCAACTAGGATTTCTTCATTCTTTCCATCACAAGGAAGCTCCCAATCTGCATTTGAGTTAGCAAATTTAAAAATAAATGAAACCAATTTAGTCAGATCTGCTACTTGAGTCTCTAATTTCTCAATAACCTCTTGTTGCTTCTCAAACTTTTCTTCCCATTTCTTCTCTAAACCTCTCACAATCTCTTCAAAACTATTCTCTTTATCTGGATATGAAAGTATGGGGATAGATGAAAATTGACAACTGGCTCTTGCCTTGGAATCTCAAAAGTGTGGTGATATGCTTGATTTGACATATTGGGATGAAGCTCTGAACTGCTACCTTGACATTGGGAGCTATCATGTGATCCATTACACCACATACAAACTACTGGAGAAGAGAAATCTGAATCAACATATGGGTATCCTATAAGTTCTTTTATTTTTCCAAACGCTATTTTCACAGGCAGTCCCATTAATTTCCCTCTAGTAGCCGACTCTAGCATCATCCTATCATGGGCTTCTATTCCTCTAAGGAATACTAATAGTTGAGACTAAGTAAGTAATCCATGATAAGGGCATTTACGCATCAAATTGTGGTATCTTCCCCATGCATTTGGCATAGGCTCTCCCTTATACTGCTTGAAAGAAAATATTTCTGATTGAAGCATTTTAGTACAACAAAATGGGAAGACTGGTGCTTATGAATTATCCATCTCTTGTTCTTCAAGCACCTGAAAAGAGAAAAAGAGAAATGAGTAGATTGTACAAAAAGAATTAAAGCTTGGTATATACAAATAAAGAAGAAAGCAATTTTTCTTTTCAAAATTTGCAAATTTTTTAAAGATTTTTTTTTTAAATAAAGCTTAGTCTATAAAAGTCCTGAAATTTGAAAGTAATATCGAATATCCTTATTCTTCTTCATTTGGCTAGTCACATACCATCTGGTTGCTCTATACTTCTTTGTTTCCTTATTTTCTGGCTCGACTTCAAAACGGCTTCACTCTCTATTTTCCATATAGCTCGGATTTGATTTAGCTTGGATTCTTTAGCTGGTAGTATCTTGGTTGGATCCAAATAATCTAGAGTGATTGCTCAAATTAGGCTTGACAGTAATATCTTGCAACATACCTACTGTCTGATAACACTTGAGGGGTAATAACCAGTACAGCCGGTGAGTCCAATTAGGGGTACTGCCATGTATTCCTTGCAAACTTAGGGTTGGCTGCAGGGATTTTGAACCAGCGAGCTTGCCAATCATGTCTCAGGTGGCATGTCTTCAAGAATGGCAATTATATCTAAAGGATGATCATTTCCATGTGGGACCTTTCAGCAAAGGATTGGATGAGATCATATTTCAGGCTGATGAGGGATCCATTAGCCAAGTCTTTTCCATAGTGCTTAATGTGGCTAGCAAACCAAACCATTAGTAAGTGCATGCTTGCTTTGAACTTGCCTTATCCTTTAGACTTGATGTGATTCAGACTACGGACTTGTTCGGCTAGAAGAGCGGGAACATAGGATTTGCCAGCTAAATATTGAGAAACTAGCTCTATGACCCGGAAGTGGATGAACAAATTGCCATTAGGGAAGAGAATGGTTGCAAAAGCAGCTACTATGAAGGCATTAACCCGATTTTCTTCCCAAACTTCAAGTGGTATACTGAAAGTGGATCGGTTGCTTTTAAAGTATTCAGGAGTTCCAAACCAATCCATCAGTGTGGTTAAGCGGATGCAATATTCATTACAATCCTTGATGGCTTCAATTATTGGTCCCCTCTTGATCCCCAAAAACTCTGATATAACACGGACCAGGCTATGCTTGAAATTTGGAATATAGATTCCTTCAGAGGTAGGAGGTGCTTGGAGTAGCCTAGTATATTCCTCAATGGTTGGGCTAAGTACATGCTGACCCAAACGGAAGATAGCTTCTTCAGGTTCCCATAGATGAGTAAGGGCCCGGAACATGGTGAATGGAACATGGATCTTTGGTAGGCTGAGGATTGGGCCTAACCTATCTTCAATGAATGACCTTTGGACTGGAGTAAAACTGACAAACCATCGGTCCAGTAGGAGCATTGGATCCTTGAAGGGTTCCACTCGATTTTCTCTAATAAGGCGAGCCCATAAGCTATCGTTACTGTCGGTTGAAGACATCATTTTTTGAAATTTTTTTTTTAAAAGTATAAGCTAATATTTACAAATTTTTCTTAACTTTTTGACAGCTTTTATATTTTTTTTTAGAATTTTCTTTAAGTATTTTTTTTTAATATTTACATATGTACATTTATTTTTTAACTTCATTTTTTTAGAAAAAGTTGGTCAAATCCCATGCTAATGAATGCATGATTTGATAGGGTTCTATAGGTTCCCCGATTTAGTGGTACTAAACCGGAGTGGGAGGACATTTCTTAATCTAGAGGGTGGAAAGCCACAGCCCCCGGACCTTACTTCGTCCTCCTCGCTTAGGCTCTTAAGACGGCCCTGGTACGTCCGTATCTAGCACACATTTATGCTAATGCAAATGCAAATGCAAATCATAAAACAAACTCTCTTCTTTTTTTTTTTTTCATATTTGTAAGGTTAGTATATATTTACAAAAACAATCATTCAATATAATATACAAATAATTATATATTCACAAAAATTGAGCAAGGATAAATTTAAAATTTATAATTCCAAAGTGGTTAGCCCTCTTTTTTTAAAAAAAAAAATTGAAGTCCCCAGTGGAGTCGCCAAGCTGTCGAGCCTGGATTTTTTCCACTTATCTTATCTGGTTCATTTCTCCTAACCCGATTCACATTAAACCCGAACCCATTTAACATGAATCCTCGACTAGGGGTTAAAAGAAATTTTAAAAAATTTAGAGTTGCCACCCGATATAAATCGGGAAAAAATAAAAAGTTAGGATCAATAGGTCGGTTAATCCTAACTTAGCTACTAGTCTGCGAAAATTTGACTTAAAAAATCAACTTTTAAGACCAGATATCATGGATTCGGGGGCTAACCTATTAAAACCAAATTGGTTACCACTTTTGGAATTTTAAATTTATAATCTATCCTTTATATGCTCAAAAAAAAAAAAAAACTCTAATAATATATTACAAGTCAAATCATTCATTTTATTTTTTTACATGTTTTTCTTCATTTTTACTTATTATTATTTTTTTTTAGAACATGAATAACAACAAACATATTTCTTTTTTTTTTAAAAAAAAAAACTTATATTTACAAAAAAAAACAAAACTTTTTTTATTTTTTATATCGCCCCGCAGGTGCCTACATACTCGCTAATCGAGATGGGACAAAACGTAGTTCTTTTAAAAAAAGAACTTAATTTGTTGGTCAATTTTAATTTTTTAAACTCTTTTCATTTTAAGTTCATTAAATTTTCAAGTTTTTATAAAAAATCATTTTTTGATGACCCTATGATCTAATCAATTGTTTTTTATTTTATTTTATGAAAATATAATTTTTCTAAGTCCAAAAATCATTTTTTATTATTTTATTTTTTTTAAATATTTTGGTTTTGGAAAAATCCAATTTTGTCATTTTTATCTATTTTTATCATTATTTATTTTATTTATTTTATTTTTTTTAAAAAAATCATCACATAATTTCACAACATATCCAGAATAATTTAAAATATATTAAAAATATTTTCCATGCATTAAATATGCATTTCTAAGGCAATTTGTGTATAAATACACATTAAAAATATTCAAAAAAATATCAAAAATATCAAAAAAATAAATTTATATAAAAAATAAATATTTTGATTTTTCTGGATTTTTCTGTATTTTTCTGAATTTTTATGAATTTTTATAAATTTTTTACTATTTTTTATTATTTTCTGAAATTAATTATATAATAAACTATTAATAAAATAATGCGGATTAACCTGGACCGTCGGATGAAGCGGATGAGATCTGGAGCGTCGATCTCGCTGACCGATCTGGATCGTCTGATCTTGTTGACTCGATCTGAGCCGTCTGATCGCTTGATGAAATCTGGGCCGTCTGATCGCCTGATGAAATCTGGGCCGTCTGATCGCTTGATGAAATCTGGGCCGTCTGATCGCTTGATGAAATCTGGGTCGTTGATCTGCTTGATCAAATCTGGACCGTCTGATCTGCCTGATGAAATCTGGGTCGTTGATCTGCTTGATCAAATCTGGACCGTCTGATCTGCCTGATGAAATATGGACCATCTGATCAGAGTTGACTGTTGACCGATGACCGACGACCGTTGACCGATGACCGACCGGGTTGGATTCGGATCTTTGGGTCGGATCTCGGAGCTCCGGCGGGTGAAGAAGACGATGACGCGACTTTTCGGGGCGGATTCCGGCGGCTCCGGTGGTCCTCGGCGGCTGGAAGCTTGTCGGCCCGACTCCTGCTGCGACGGCGCGTCATTTGGTGGTGGTGGCGTTCACTCAGAACGGCGGCAAGGGGCAGCTCCGGTGGTGGTTGTACGGCGGCGTTTGAAGAACAAAATAAAAAAAATTTTCAGAGAGAAATCCGATCAATTCGAACAAATCTAAGCACACTAAATCATCCAAATAAAGTTTCTAACATTGTTACAACACTCAATTTGGATTAAATCTGATCCAATCAATTCGAATTTGAAAAATTCGAATTCTATACCCTAATTTCAAGAATTTCGAATTGGCTTTGCTATGTATGTGTTCTTCTGAAATTGACTTGTGTCTTTTGCTCCTAGGACCTCCTATTTATAGGTTGCAAGCTCAATTTTCAGTTTCGAACCGTTTCAAAAATGAATTGATTTTTGCCCCTTGATTTTTCACGAATTTAATTAGAAAATCCATGATTAATTTGTTTGAAACTGATGAATTGATGATTGTTTTCATATTCCATGCCAGATTCATCCACTCAATTTTTGTAACTCCTCATTCATGTGCAATTGAATGATTTATACATTGAATTTTGTAACTTTTGGGTTGTTTTTTGCACTAATTTTGTAACCACTTTGCAATCCCATCATCAATTTTGACAATCAATGATGTTTTGTCAGTTAAAAACTGATGCAAAGTAAAGCAAAACTCACATTTGAGGAAAATGAAAAGATAAAAATGATAAAAAGGCAAAAATTTGCCTTTGCTAGGGTTTGAACCTGTGTCCTTGAGCTTGAGTGTGTGTTTGGGTCCATATGTTTAACCAACAGGCCATTTGGCCTGTGCCTTGATCACTTAGCCAATTTCATCAATACTTAAGGCTTTTGAAAAAAAAAAATTTAATTAAGTTTAAGCCTTAATTAATTTGGGCAAAAATTGGGTATCTACAGTACAGCTTGTCATCCTCAAACAGAAAGGACCATTTAGACACTGAAGGATATGTTAAGATCGTGTATTCTAGAGTTTAAAGAAAATTGGGATCAACATTTACCACTAGTGGAATTTGCATACAATAACAGTTACCATTCAAGTATAGGGATGCCACCCTATGAAGCTTTTTATGGTAGCAAGTGCCGATCACCATTATTCTGGGATAACTTGGAAAGAGTATTGGTTGGACCTAAATTGGTTCAGGAAATAATTGACAAGGTTTCAGTAATAAAGCAAAGAATGAAAGAAGCTCAAGATAGACAAAAGAGCTGGGCAGACTTGAAAAGAAGAGAATTGGAATTTAATGAAGGAAAATTTGACTTACGAAAAGCATGTTGTTAGAATATTAGACAGAAAAGTACAAACTCTCCAAAATAAAGAAATCCATTATGTCAACGTATTATGGGATCTCTAAACCGAAGAAATAACATGGGAACTGGAAGAGGAAATCAAGAAAAACTATCCACATATGTTTGAGAATTCAGGTAGGCACACAGGGTTTGAGGACAAATCTTATTTTAGGGAAGGGAGAATGTAAACCCCGAAAATTTTTCACATTAGTACACGACTCTGAAATAGAATGTATAAACTGGTTAGTAAACTTAAAATCCAATAAAAAAAAACTAGCAATAGATCAATGACTTGAATTTGGCTAGGTTAAGATCTAAAAGCTGAATAAAGAACTTGTTTGACCCTAATTGATACCAAAAATGAGATTTCGTATCTTGAACTGATAATTCAAGATATGATTGAAGGAAACCCAAATTTTCAAACCCCGAAACTTGTCTTACAAATAAAATAGATAGAAAAATATAGATATAGAGATTAAATGACTACTATGGAACTCAACAATGATTTGAGACTAGAACAATGAGTAGTAATGAGTCTATACATGGATTTAAACCCTAGATTCCTAGATAGTATTAAACACTACTAATAAGATTTCATAGTAGGTATTAAAAACCAAAGATATATAGATGATTTAGCTTATATATCAAAATCGATATCGAGTAGTTAACCAACTATGCTTATAGATAGGAAACGCTAACCTAAAGATAAACCATTAGGATTATAAATACCCAATAAAAATACAAACAAATTTATAACTAAAGATCTAGACTTTAAATAAATAATTAAATCACACCATTGTTCTAATTAGGGTTTTCTTAAGCTATTGGAGCCTAAAACAAAAATTGACCTAATAAGCTTAAGAAACCTTAATCACAGGAGATAAAATTCTAAACATAATTTATTTCGTAAACTCTGAACCCAAATTTGAACTTAATAACAATTTACAAAATTTGTAGAACTCTATACATATTTTTGGAGATAAAACTCTTGAATAATTGTTACATTTGTACTCGTTTAACTTATTAAATTATCCTAAAACTAACATAATTAACTAACTAATAATATTATATAATAATTTGATTCATTTCCGGTTGCAAATTGTGCAAAATGAAGGGCTTGGATATTCTTGAGATTTGAGAACCGAAATTGCTTGGAAGTTGTCTAAATTGTGCAACAAAATCAACTCAAACACCAATCAAACTTTGCCTGTCATGCCCCAAAGAGTACCCTAAACGTAACAGTTCATCACACTCGATATTTAAACTCAAGTAAGGCAACCTCAGCCTTCTCATGAGTTTGAACATAGGGTGTAAGGCTCACTTTCAACGTATAGGGACCAGGCTTTGCTTCATAGTAGTTTAAAGAGACATTCATAGCATCAAGAATGTAAATCATAACCATCTCATATAGAACTATTTTATTACATGAACTAGGGGGCATACCCCCATTAACAACGTTAAGAGCTCTCAGGCTCACAAAATCCCTTGTATTACCCTTCAAACACTAATTTAGGAGACATGATTGGAAGTCCGCGACTACTTCTAGATCTCAGCCTCATCAAAAAGCTCCTCGATATCTAAAAACTATACCTGATGTTCTCGGCTCCTCGGAGATAGCCATAAGTATTCACACTGCAATAGGAAACTATTGGGATATAAGCTACACTAGCTTAGTGAGTGAAAACTTCCATATCACAATCAAGACAAATCATTCAGGCAAGTGATTATTCAATTAAGTGGAATGCATCAGACAAGTGAATTTAGCAAACATATGACCAACCGGAAATCATATGTTGATGGACTTACGCCCTCCATCCCGGGTTAGCAGATTAATGAATCCTGCGGTACGACGCCATTTAAGCTCACGGTCAACTAAATAATAATTCGTTTTATGGATCACGATTAACCAACATATTCGTTTTATGGATCACGATTAACTAACACATTCGTTTTATACGAAAAACCAACATATTCATTTTATGGATCATGAAAAACCAACAATGCTAATGCTCCATCCCCATCGTGATATGAATGAGTTCAAATTTATATTGAATGTCTAATAATTGATTAATCCAATTCTTTTAGGTGGCTAAGCAATATTAGCAGATAATCAATTCTAGCTTCTCTATATACAAGCAATGAATTATCACCTGGTTTCGATATTCTTTAAATTCAACTTCACATATCAGCAGCAGACAATTATAATTCCCAACTAACCCCATCATGCATAATCCTTTTTTTTTTTTTTTTATCTTTTCTTAACAACTAGTGCAACTATCATTACAATCACAAGTAATAATTGAAATCGAAAGTGATACTCACTCGGCCATGGTACGCCGGTCTCTTAATAGTAGTAGTCAGGTGATAGGGCATCGTCGTTCTCGGGATCACCTACCAAATAATAATAACCTAATAAGAATCTCATCACTTAACTAATTCAAACTATACATCTAAACTAAACAAAATAGTGATTCTCGCTATTTGCGGAAGTTCCAACTTAAAACGAGCATAACTTAATCTTATTAACTCGGAATTTCGCAAATTTTATATCGATTTCTATGTACTTCGAAAGATCTATCTATCCCTAATATTATTTTCAAGTTTTAAAAACATTTAGGTCATGGAACAGAGAGATCAGATCTGGTTTGTAACCTTTTCCATTTTCGAAAAATTGTTTTGCATTTAATAAAAATGTTTCTAGTTGATGATTCATGTATAGATAAAATATGAATGAATTCCTAATATGAATGACATGTAATGAGTTCAATATATGCATGATATTGATGATTTTTTTTTTTTTTGATAATGAAGCTTCTAAGAACTCCTAATTATTACAAGACTCCACAATAGTCACTTCTTAAGAATCCATTTTTCCAATTTTGCATCTCCTAGTGTTTTTAGGATTTTATTCTTAGAATTTACTTGCTATCTAAATAAAAATGAGTCTTCATCATTTATACTATCTAAGACCTTCATTTCTACATAGAAATTCACATTTTTCACTTTGCAAGTATATTTTTAAATAGGCTTTTTACAAAAATCCAAATTTTGAAAATTTTCATTTCTTGCATATTTCTTATGAGAAAACTTGTTTAATGCATCAAAATTTGAAGTTTTATTATATCTATTGTCTAAGGACTTCATTTAACACATAAAACTTGCAATTTGAGCTCAAACACTAGGTGATTACATATGCATCATCTCAAATTACGAATTTGACAATTTGATCACTAACTCAAAATTTTCCATTCTAATTCCATCACTTGTTTTATACATTACTCATGCCTAAACTCATTTTAACTTGTAAAAATCATTCCATAGAGATACCTATTACATATACCTTTCATTTTTCATGAAAAATATGAGTTTCAAAGTGGTTTCAAAGGTTTTTAAAATAGGTTTCAAAAATCATCCGAATTTTTCACTAGACATTTCTAACAAAAATCTTTTCTTTTTCAAGTTTCTTGTCCTATATGCATAAAGATCTATCATCTAACACATCTATATACATGCAAGGCTAAGTTTTTATGATCACTAATGCATGAAAGCTCAAAATATTCACATGAACATAAATGTCAAGAAAG
The DNA here is from genome assembly GCA_024138025.1 of Combretum micranthum. Taxonomy (NCBI): domain Eukaryota; kingdom Viridiplantae; phylum Streptophyta; class Magnoliopsida; order Myrtales; family Combretaceae; genus Combretum; species Combretum micranthum. The sequence goes on from JAMXBD010001297.1 coordinate 220,209, forward strand.
ATATAAATGTCTAAACACTAGATCTACAACTTATAGTGCATGAACATGAGTTTAATGACATGAACATGAACTTTCCATGCAAGATCTCTACTTTACATGCATGAACTTAGTAAGACTTCAACAAAAGCTTGTTAAACACAAGATCTACTCTTGTAATGGCTTGAGATTCATGTATTAATGTTTTCTCATCCCTAGCATTTTCTCATTGGGATTTCAAGATGAAAACACACAAGAATACTCTTGCCATTACAGGATTTAGTAGTAACAAGGCTTGGAATCATCACCTAAATGAAGATTTGAAGAAGAAAAGAAGAGGAAATGAGCTTGTGAGTGTGTGTGTGAGAGGGGGAGTGCCACGGCAAGGATGGAGAGAATAGAGTGTTTTACACTTTGTAAAATTTTGAAAGGGTGAAAAATGAAGAGAGAGAGTAAAAATGAGTTTATATATTAAGTGTATTAGGGTTTATTTGTACAAAATGGAGTAAAATAAAACAAATAGAGGGCAAGAGGGGGGGCTCCATGCACCGACCATGATGAGTGAGAGAGAGAGAGAGAGTTTTTTTGTTTGAATTTGTAATTTGTATAATAAAATGTAATAAAAGTAATAATTTGTAGGAAACAAAATTTTATTGGAAAAGAAAATATAATGAGTAGTTGTAAGGATGTAAGAATAGGGTATGGGTAGTGTGTAGTATAGGTTGTATTTGTGAATAGTGATAAATAGTAGACAAGACATCTACTTTACCGGTAGTAAGGAAAATACGAGAAAAATGCTATAACTATAATTTCTATAGCCCGGAAAATTATAAAATTTATATTTTTGAAATCCTTATAAAATTTCGGTTCTAATGAATATTCTGGAATATTTTTTTGAGTTTCTGGTCCCGGAGCTCGTTTTTCCATAATCGAGCTCGGGAAGGCCCGGAATAGAAATTTTTTCAAAATTAAAGCTTTTTAAAGTTTGAAATATACTTTAAAACAATAATTCACATTAATTTCTTTTATAAAACTTCTTTTGTTATGGAACTGAAGGAAAGCTGGATCTAGGGTTTCTAAGCTCCTCTTACTAAGCTTGAACCAGACCGATTTAGGGTTTCGTTCTCCGGTTTCCAAAGTTTATTCGATTACTAGGAAAACCGAGGTATACATTATAAAAATAATAAAATTGTGAAATGAATAATAGTAAATAGTACCGAAAGACTAGCTAATTACTGCTAGTAATGAAATACAAATAAAATCGCAAAATCAGGTAATTCTAGTTATCGGAAATTTATAAAACTAATATTTTAGAGATCCTTAAAAAAATATGAGTCTTAACGGTATTAATAACATATTTTAAGATTTCGAATCTCAGGGCATGCTTTTCGAAGTTTGTACCGGACCAGGTTGGAAATAGATAGAAAATTCGTCAATCTCATCTTTTAGAGCATCTTAGACTTAATACGAACCAACTACACCTTTTTCTCTTATTCTGACTTCTTGGTTTAGGAATACAGAATTGCCGGATCTAGGCTACCAGGTTTCTTGGGAGTCTCGTGGACTTAGGTTTTCGCTTGACTTTCCGGTTTATAGCTTCGCCAATTTGAAAACTGATATTTTATGTTTATACAATATATCTGATTTGAGAAATTTATTTTAAGTTTGATTTTTATAAGTTTTCAATATCTCTCAACGTTTTTGGAATTCCTTGGATTGAGTTTTATTTCCGAAGGTTAATCATTATTTACTTCTTAATAATTTGGTTTTTTTTTTTTTTGCTCTATTTTACTCGATTTTATAAGTTGGAGTTAAATAAAGAATTTCTCGTACATCGTGGTTTTGGAATTGAAGTATATTGAGTTCCTATTTTATTTTTAAGGATTCTTATTTTTCTCACAATTCAGAAGTTTCTGGATTCGTTCGGGATTTGGGACTTATCAAAGTTCGGTTTTAATTTCGGAGTGATTTTTAGGGTTTATTTTCGAAGTTTATCTTAGAATTATTTACTAAATTTTTTCAGGGCTTACATTGCCAACTCATCTCCTCATCAATGATAGTAAAACAAATGGAGGAAAGAAAATTCAAATGAGGAAGAATTCAGATGCAAATGGTCGAAGAAAAACGTCCTTATTCCTCTCTATATATGTAAGTATTTATAACTTATAATGTATAAACAAATAAACACCAAACACTCCCAAAGTTTTCAGATTAAACAAGCACCTAAATAGCAAACAAATTGACGAAAGAACAAAAATCAACTCGTCCAAAACAATCCAATTTGAATCAAAGAAAAATACAACACGAAAAACGCATAATCTGGGAACAAGGTAAGTTGTTGTAATTCGACTTGTTATTTGTTAAAAACAAGGATTGAAAGTAACTTCTGATAATCATAGGATCATTACCAACCAAGAATGAGCTTCAAATTCCATCAAACAAGCCTAAGCAAGGTAAAATTTGAAAACGCTAGTTGTACCTTTTCAAATTCGAAAATTTAAGATCACATACATGTAGATGCGTTATGAGTTGATGTATGTATAGATACATGCCATAAAAATACTTAGGAATGGTTTGAGAATGTTTATGACGTAGAAAATTGAAGAAATATGAATTATTTCATCAGGGAAGATGATGAACAGTGTCAGCACTATCCCTAAGCCGACAGTGTAAATGTTAAATGCCGGCGGCTTACGAGGGTAGGCGGACTGTGTAGAGACGGCTTACACTAGAACAGAAACTACGTAAAACTTATTCTTACGTAAAATAAACGAACGCAGGCTAATTGGGATTATACACTGGCAGCGTATAATTCGGCATACGAGGGAAAGCTGGCGGCTTATAAGCCAGCGCAAATGATACAAAATAAAATGTAAAACTTAAGAACGTCGGCATCTAGGTTTCAACACTGGCGCCGTAGGAGCCGGCATACAAACTTATTTTCCTTATGTAAAATCTGTATTTCACGGACGGATATTTATATAATAATTATAAACATATTATATATATATATATATATGTTAACATAGAATTTACTAAGTAGAAAAATAAATACAAATATTTAGAATAATAGTATATTTAATACTTGTTAGCTTCTAAAACCCTAGAATTATAGGAAAATATTAAATGTTAATAACAACTATAATTATCAAATATTTGTTCTATTTAGATAAATAGATAAGAATGAAAATTGAAATAAGCTAAATTTACGAATAATGTGACTTCTAAAACTGAAAAAATAATTATATAAAGTAGATTAAGAGAAACACGACGATACTAAACAATAATAAACGAATTTGAGTTACTGTAATAAGTCAAATAGAGAATAACATAAAAATAGTGTTAATAACTACAAAGACTTAATAAAAATCAAATTTTCGAATACTAGATATATGTATATAAATATCAAGTAAGACTAAGGCAAGCTACATGAAAATAAAGATTAATTTATAATTGTTTTCATAAGACCATTAAAGAACCAAAATAAGTAATAGAAACCGAGCCAAATATCAATTTAGGACACTAGATACATATAGGAGTTTAGTTATATAATCTATATTATATTGATTAATATTTTATTCATCTCAATAGGTGACTTTGATACCATTAAAGACCTTCTAGCAGATTACTACGATTAAGTGACTATGAGCAGGTGAGTAATGCAGTCATATTATACTGTTTGCGATTGTAATTAGCTAATTATGTAATGCAAAGATAATAATAAAATGAATGTTTCGATGGAAATGTGTTATGATCTATTTGTATGATTATTAATCTACCATTACAAAAGTGATAATACAATGGTATGATGATGTGAAGTAGTATAATGATTATTTTGTGTAAGGTATGACCACCATGAAATTGAATAAGAACTATTGACTTATTAAAAATATCTAGTCATGCATTACATGTACTGCATTATTGCATGTACAAGCGGGTGACAGCCTGCTATAACTATTAATATTTCGATTCTCTGTTAATGGTTAATTTTTCTAAAGTGTTAGTTCTTCCAAGATTTTTTTTGTTCCGTTGGTTCTATGGGAGCTAAGTGGCAATGAAGAATGCCGCCCGTAGTATCACTTTGAAATGATTAATACTTAGGGAGTTTCTAAAGATGGATAGGAAATGATTAGTTAAAATTATTGTTAAATTTAAAGTGATAACCCTAAAACGAGAAATAGTTGATTTTCTTGTAAACTTACTCTCATGGGCAGGTGGGTCATAAAGTAAATGTTCTTCAACCCTAAAAAGAGGGCGTAAATCTTTTTCCTATTTGGATTCTAGATCATCCAAGCTTGTATCTGAGCATATGTTTGAGTGATTGCATTACATACGATTTGTTAACGACTTGTTTGATGTATAATATGTCTGATTATTCACTGAGTCGTGGTTTCACTCATACTCTAATAGTCTTTTCAAGTTTATGCTTCGACCTTGGTTAGTTACTTCCAAAAACATGGCTCCGGTAAGGGCTTAAGAGCTGAAAGCCTGTGGTTCTATTTGGGATTAATGGTTTATAATTTTCCTATAATGGATTAGCTAGTGTTATTTTATCAGTTATGTATGTAGAGAATTACAAGAAGACTACATGGTTTGTAATAATCTATAATACCTTATGATTAAGATAGCAGTTATTTACTAATTTATTTCTTACATGTATTTATCATTTCTTATTGAAGCAACTAAAAGATCCTGTTATTTCGAAAAACATGTCACTCTCCAAAGGTAATCTAGTGATAGTATTCAAGTGTGACTTGTGTACTCCTACTAGGGTACCCTCGAGGCGTGACAAAATACTTTATCTTATGGTAGGATTTTTGCTACTTTGGGAGGTGAGCAATTTCTAGTGAGTTTGATTAAATCCCAAATAATCAATTTCTAATGTCAATTTGAATCATAAGTTATTTCAAATGACAATATAGATGCATTAGTCATATTTGTATCTGTCTCTCCTAAACCTATATCCCTCGTTGTTGTTGCTAGAATATACGGTTTTAATCCTTAGCAATCAATTGATAGTTAATTTTTAGTCAATCACTATAGAGTAATTAAGAATCTGAAATTTGATAGCTTAGATTAGGGTAAGATTCAAATTCTAGTAATTAGCTATATAGCTCCTTGTGGATACGACCTGGACTTTCCAGATTATACTGCATTGTATCCGATGATTTTGCTAACCAGTTAAGTATTACACTTGTGTCTGAATTGGAAATTATTAGAGTATAATAGGTGTAAATACTACAGTTTCAGAAATCAAATTACTTATTAGGTTTTGGTTCACTCTTTTTCTTACTTTAGTCGGTGGCCCCTCCAAATCAAAACTAGCATTTGAAAATTGGGCTTTTTACAAAATCCTATTGGTTCATTGCCGAGTGTTTCATGTTAAATGGGTCGGGTTTGATAGTGATTTGGACCTTTAGGAGAATAGGGACAAAATTCGGACTCGACATAATGCTTTGGCGTCCTTCATAACATTCTATTTATGATCTTTTCGTTGAGTTACTATCCATGTTGCTTTTACCTCTAGACTAGTAATAGCAGTTTCATAACCTTCTTCAACAATTTAATACAAATCTTGTTAGATAAATAATGTTTACATCATTATGCTTCATATATATTTTTTCACCAATAAGTAAAGGAATACCTTGTTGGGAAAAATTAAATATAGCATTATTGCTTGTTGATGTCATTACAATGGTTTGTATGTATAATATTTAAGTGTTTAGGTATGTGTATAGTCATAGGAACTTAGCTCTGATACTAAAAATATATTGGATGCAATATTATAATTGATATTGGAGGAAAAATAAAATAGAACACAATGAGAGAGAGGACCAAGAACTAAAACATAAATCAACCCATTATCTCATATAATATATATTAGAAGTAGCACAAAGGTCCTTTTACAGGACTGCATTGACGGTGAAAAAGAAATTGAAAAATGAAGGCTCCAGAGGTGAAACAATAAGCTTAGGCGGTTAAAAGAAGAATCCACACAACACAATGCTACATAGTCAATAATAACAGCTCTTGGACTAGACAAAATGTCCGAGCTGTCTTTTACTAGACAAAAGCTGCCAACTTGCTTACATACGAAGCAGAATTTTCACCGCCTCCATATACATTAAAAATTGCAAATTATCCTTTTCAACAATGTCTTCCACAATACTAAGCTGCTTTACATGCATTTCGAGATTGTTCTAATCCAAGGGAATTTTGGGAAAATTTAAATGTTGAGGCTGTCCTCATTTGGTCTTCTCATTTGAACATTCATGATTGGTTGGAACAATATGCATCATTTAAAGGATCATACCAGAACAGTATACTAGCACCAAACTCAATCATCTTTGGTTTTGCTATGATATGATGGAAATAAGATTATTCATGGAGGCTCTGATATGGATTTGCCTTTGCATCAACAAGTACGAAGGTTACCTAATGAATATTGAGCACATCAAAAGCGACTTAAGTTGAAGCATTTCTCAGTTCCATATTCAATTTGTTGGATGCCTCCTCAAGAAGGATTTACAAAATTAAATACGGATGCATCAGTCAATTCGTCAGGGCAAGCTACGGCAGCTGCTGCTACTAGAGATGAATATGGTTTTTGGATTGTAGGTTTTGCATGAAAATTGGGATGTATAACAGTTATGCAAGCAGAATTATGGGCAATCTACTTTGGCATGGAATTAGCACATCGCATGAATTGTAAATTCGTTCAAGTGGATTCTGATTCTCAATGTGCGATTTCTTTGTTAACTGGTTGTTCAGCAAATAAAGTAAATTTAAACTTGGCCACCTTAATTCATTCTTGCAAGCAAAGATGCAGGATGTTTGAAAGCATATATCAAGCTCTCTTATTGTCCACGCACTACAAGAAATTTTGGTTTTAGAGACAAAAATTCTGTCTCTGAAAGTGAAAAATCTGTCTCTAAAGACTTTCAGAGACAAAATTTCCGTCGCAAATTTCTGTTTCAAAAATCATCGTCGCTAATTCTTTTAGAGACAGATATACTTTCCGTCGCAAATTTGCTATGGAATTTCTGTCGCAAATTTGTCTCTGTTTTATAATTAGTTATTTTTAAATATCCAATTAGTAAATATTAAATAAAATTATTCCGTCGCAAATTTGTCTCTGACTCTAAGACAAATTATTAAAAAAATACACATTTGCCTCTTATTTATCCTTCCCAGGAGGTCACCCATCATAGAATGCTACATACTAAGCACACTTAACATTGAAGTTTTCACAAGCACTAAACCGATAAACCAATTCGTATCTTCATGAGTAAAGTTCCACTACTGTTTATTTAAGAGATACCACAATTTACAATATTATAACTATAAAACATTTTATATATCTTTTATAGTTTATTTTTTTTTATAATTTCACTTTACATATTTATTAAGGATTTTTCATTAATATTTTATTAAAATAATATATAAAAATAAAATAAAAAAATAAACACATTAATTAAAAATATACAATTTATTAATTTAATATAAAATATTAAATAACTAATGTAAAAAGTATAATTATATTATATATCATTAAATATATATAAATATATATAAATTTATATGTATAACATTATTTATATTTACATAATATATAATATTTTTTAATAAAATATCATATTTGGAAAAAAATTATAATATACTACTGAAAATATTATATATTTATAATAAATATATAATTTAAAATAATTATTATAAAATGTAAACATTGTATATATTAATATTTTTTTGCACTTAATAAATTATAATATAATGTAAACAATATAAAAATATATTTTTCATTATTATATTAATAAAATAATATATAATACCAATTTAAATATATTTAACTAATTATTATATATTACATATTTTATTACTTAAATATACTATATTTTTACATAGTATAATTATTTTTTCCCAAATATGTTTATATTTTAAATAAAATATAGTATGTAAATATAAATTATGTAAGATATATATAATAAATTTTTTTATATTAAAAAATATATGACTAGTCATAATAAATATATAATAAAAAATTATAAATAATATGAATATATATTTTTTATAATATATTATTAAAATATAATATATTATTTATATATTTGTATATGTTTAAATATACTAAGTTTACATTTTATATTAATTATTTTATTTACATATATATTATTGAAATATACTTTATTTTTAATTAGTATTTTATGATACTACTTGCATATAACATATTATATTATTATTATACACTATTTTATTAAGTTGTATAATTTGAGTTTTTATATAAGTTATTATGTAAAAGAATATATAATAAGATATAAATAAAATATTTATGTTTTAAGTACTATTTTTAATTTATACTTTATTATATATAAATATGTATTGTAATGTTAAATATATTATAAATAAAATATATATATAATTAGTTGTAAATAACAAATGATTATACATATTATAGTTATTATATAATAAAATTAATTTTAAAATATAATAATGTCCTTATTATATAATGCACATTTATATATATTATATTAGATATGTATAATTTAAAATAAATTTTAAACGTAATTATTTATATATACATATATGTAATAATTTATTTTAGAGACAAATTTGCAACAAAATTTTAAAAAATAGAAATTGGCGCTAAAATAATTTATTTCCCTCTAAAATCAGAGACAAATTTGCAACGGAAAAATTTTCGTCACAAATCAATGTGTAATCCGTCGCAAATTCCGTCGCAAAAGCATATAAAAATTAGAAGATTATTCATAATTCATGTCATCATAAATCCGTCGCAAATCTGTCTCTAATTCATTTTTTTAGAGACAGAAATTTTCCGTCGCAAATTTTTGTCTCTAAAGGCTATTTTCTAGTAGTGACGAGAGTCCAATTTTGTAGCAAACAAAATTGCTGCTTTAATGCACGGTCAAGAAGAGGAGGATTGGTTTGCTTTTGTTCCTCCTAGTTCTCTTTTGTCTTTGTTAAGGAAGGATCAGCAGCTGCGGACTTCGTGCAGGACTTCTTGGGTTTTGATTTCTTGATGATGGATGTTATGTTCATCCAGTAGGTGTGATGTTTTTCCTTCTCTTTTGGGTCAACACTTTGTACTGGACTTTCTGTCCTCTACAGTTTGATCTTTTATCTCCACCGTAAAAAACATATATATGGTGATCTACTAAATTATTTAATTTGTACTTTCATCGACACAAATCACAAGCTATAAAATTTCATAGAAACATGATAAACGTACATTTATGCAAAGGCAATAATATGCCCTTTATTCCACGGAACCACATGACTAACCAAGTAAACAAACGTCCATTAACCATAATTAATAATAACGTGGGCGTGGCCACTTAATTTTATTAATTTAAACACAACATTCGATCGCCGCACTGTAGTTTGTCTTGATGTCATAGAAACGGTTCCATAGCATAACTCCGCCATATCGCTGCGATGGCCGGACCTTCGGAAGAATCTCCGTTGTCAACTCCACAGGCGGCACAAACCCGCTGTTCGCCGCATCAACCGCCGCTGGAAGCGCCAGGACTACCTTACCTACTGTCACCCTCGTCGACCAGGTCTCCCAAGCATCCAAAAGCTTGCTGGCATCACCGTTATCACCATCGTACTCACATGAGTCTTCCCCATAAAACTTAACGAAAACATAGTCCAAACGTCCTGTGGCTATAGCAGGATGAAGAAAGTCATAGGCCGGGTCGCCGCAATTTGGTGTTGCCGACAAGTATAGTTGCTTGTCAGCCTTGTGCTGCGCAAGAGCTTCCACAAAAACGTTAAAGTAGTTGTTGGAACCTCTATAGATTTCCATATCGATACCGTCGAGGATGGCCCTGCCTAGAGGTCCTGTGCTGCTGGACCCTGCGAGGTAGTGTTCCCAAAGATACTTGGCCACGTCTTTAGCATCTTGGGTGGAAGCGAATGCCTCGTAATCGTTTGGGGCCTCGCCGAGGGAGAGGAGGACCTTGACGCCTAGGGCTTGGCAAGCCTTGATGTCGTTGCTTATGGTGGTGCAGTCGTGACCGGGCGTGTAGGGGTCGCAGTGGTCGGATAGGTGTAGTTGTGGAGTGCGGCCATTGCCGAACTCTGAGAGGTATGATATCTTCACCAAGGAGTAGCTTACGGGGCCACGAGTGCAAGCCTCCTTCAAGGTGCCTTCAGCCTTTCCACCTATTCATATTCATTTTTCACAACTCACAGGTTATAAATCTTCTAATTCAGTTGAATGTGTAAATTAATAATAAGTAAACCATAAAATATTCCGCTTCAAACATTTTCTGCTTTTTCGTGTTTTTTTTTTTAAGACTTAATAATAATTAAGTAGATATATATTGATCAATAATTATAAGTGGCAATATTAGGAAAAAAAAATATTTGTTTTTAATTAAGGAAGAGTAGATATGCCGGTTTGTATAATTAGTTTGGATGATTTATATATCTTCAACATTTTTTTTATTTGTATAATCACCTTATATAATAATTACCCTAAAAATATAAAGGAAGGACACCAAGTACGTACCTTCAATACATTTTAATTAATATTACAGACACAATATTAATATGCATAATAAATTACAAATAACACTGCTTGTTATTATATTGCATGTGCTTAATCATATGGTTTTTTAGTCAAGCATGTAGATCTCTGAAAAAAAAAAAAAAACACGATTAAGAGATGCTCAACAAAAGTTATAAAAGGGAAAAAAAGAAAAAAGTAACACAAATAATATATAACTATTTATAACAAAAACTTATATATCGTTTGATAATAACCTTATGATCTAGTGACATCTTCCTACTCTATTATGTGAGAGAACTTATATTCGATTCTTCCCTCTCATTATAATCGTAAAAAAAAAAATTATATATAGTTTAAAAATGAGTTAATAATAAGTGCATAGATGAAGTAATAATAATATAGCCAGTGTGTAAAATTTACGTCGACAATAATGGAAGGAAAAAACGAGTATAGAATATTTGTTATAAAATAATGAAGCTAGCTATACTAGGAAAATATATATAATTCAACCAATGTTACCACCTTGACCCCAGACGACAGAGATTTCAACAGCGTTCGCGGAGGACACTAGCGCCAGAAACATCATTATTATCGTTGTTAAGACAGGCATGAATGTTGATTTCATGGTCAATGATGTAATATCATTATTAGTGATCCCCTCCCCCATGTAAATTTATTATTATTTTTGTGCTAGCTATATGTGGAGTGGTGTGGTGTGGTGTGGTGTGTTATGTTGATTCATGCATGCGTTTAGGTTTATATAGAGCGGGTGAGTAGGGGACCAAAGAGTGTAGCAGGAAATAATCTGTCGTCGTCACGAAGAGTAGATAAATTATTAATATGCAATTTGGATATATATGCGTGAAAAACATGCAACAATAATAATTGCCAGCTAGTTTAGAAAGTTTATTTCCACATATTATCATCGGTCCTTCGTAACATGCATGTGGACCACAAATCACAATTACAGAAAATATTCATATATATACAAGAACGATATAATTTAATAATATTCTTTGATTCCTTAATTTACCAAACCAACAGTGATGTTTACTTATTATAACTGTAACTTTGAAATCTTCATTATTATTATTATTATTATAGGATGCATGGGAATTGGAAACGCATCAAAATCTTGGCTTTATGTTTATATATGGATACAGCTCAAAATTGATTATCTGTATTAATTGGTTTTATCGTATGAGCATGTACGGATAATGTTTAAGATTCTTAATCCTCTATGAGCTAATACACATCTTATTATTAGATTATTAGAATCTTAAATTAGGATAACTTAATATCATATAGGCTCTAATAGTGTAATGTGCTTTTTTTTTTTTTTCCTGTCCTGTCCTGTCATTAAAATGTTGAATTACATATTGTTGATCTATGGATCCTGCTAAGTATGAGTGGAAAACTTCGAAAATTCCATTCTGTAACATGAGTGAGAGATTACATATTAATTCAATCTAATCTATAATAGTTTTTGGTGTATCTAAAATTTTCACTTTTTGATTTTATATTTTTATTCTTTGGATGCAAATGATTTTTTTAGTGAAAGCACGTGTTTGATGACCTTCATGGCATATATTGAAGGGTGAATTATCTTAAGTCTGCGGTGGTTGGTGCCAAAATAGAATTGTCCCTTTGATTTTGTACAATAAAGTTGTAATAAATCTAGTGTTTTAAAAAATTTAAGCATTGCTCAGTCAACTATAGCACGCCGATCAATCGGGCACACACAAATCCAGTGCTCCGGGTAAATGATGGTTGTACAGGGCTAATTAAGTCAACAATAATTTAGGCTGAGTGCTGGTTGTATTCTCGAGTTTTATAAATAATTTGTAAACCTATTATTCCACTCCTAAACTCGATTTTTAATAGGCAAGTATACCTATCGTTAAGTAATATAGAGTAAAGTATAGAGTCGTCTCATTAGGAACGTGTCAAGCACTAGTACTAAATTAACCTTCCTATTATCTAGCAGTCGAATGGTTGAATTAAGTAGATTGAATCCTAAATTTACAACTAAACTACACTAATTTCAGGATTATGCCAAGACAACACAGTTAACAAAGTTGCAACACAAATAAACTCACATCAAACAATAGGTTACTCCATCAAATTAATATGATTTAATAAAAAATTCATCCTATTAATTACTTATCTGCTAGAATTCTCAAGTCATGGTCACTACTCTCATAATAACCCAATTCTAATTCCAATTTACACCCACTAGAATCTCTCCTAAATGAATGGATAAACTAGAATTGCATTAAAGTACTCTTTTAATTCTTAATTCCCTTAAAACATACAACAAACTTCCTACTAATATCTTTATTAACAGAAGTAATTTGTTCTAGTGACTTAGATCTACCCGATGGAACTGTTTTTCAACATTTTCCATCGAGATTTGGCATAGGATTATGTCGTGCACTACAATCTCTTAACTTATATTAAATCCCATCACTAGAAAATTGTAACTAATTGGAGTACTAACAATTAAATGCACACTTCATGTTAAGATGACTTTGTAAACCTAAACTCACTACTCACACATGATAGAATATGAACACAAACTCAATAACAACATGATGAGAACAGAAAGATTGAGATGAGAAAATTATAACTGGGTAGATATTATTACACAGTACAAACACTCAATTCCAGATGTCTCTCTTGAATTCTTCTAGAATCGAACATATTACAACACTACTCCCAACTTGAATGAGTACAATAGTAACTTCCTCAATACGAACAGGTGTGTGTGTTTTTGTTGTGAAAAGAACATGAATGAATCCCCCCAATGAGTGTCTTCTCTCACTTTAAACTCCTCAAATCTTTTTAGTTAAATAGTACAACACTTGGAGGAAAATTGTGTCTTTTGTCCAAACCTATATAATACTTAAATGAAAAGATATAAAAAATGTCGATTTGTAGACAACATATCACGGGCAACTAAATGTGAGTGACTCTTGCTGTGTCGAATTTCTTCCTATCTTTCATCAAATCATGGGCAACCAAGAGGCTGGGATTCCTATTGTTCTTTGTTATTTCTTCAAATCATGGGCAATCAAAGGAACGGGATTAGTTTTGTGATCGAATTTCTTCCTCCTCACTCCAGATCATGGGCAACCAGAGGGGTTAGATTGCTTATGATCTTCATTATTCTCTATCACGCAGGTGACCAAAGCCCAGTGATTCATGTTGTGGGTGTTGTTTTTCTCCTATCTCGCCCGTGATTTGTGTCCATTTTGCTCCAAATTGCTTCAAAATGTGTTGTTATGATTAAAAGTCACATGAATTGAGAATATTATTGATTTAAGTATCGATTCTTAAATGAAAACATAATTCAAAGATTAAATTTTACTTAAATATCCATTAAAAACCATAGATAACTCATATCTATCAAGTGGCAAGACTCGGTCAAGTGTATGAATTGAATATTTAAGGAAGATTTGGCACAATGAGCATAGAGAAAAGCTCATTGAATCAAACCAATCCTTCTACTCTTAAACTTTCACATAGAAGCCTATACATTTAGAATTTTTTTACGGTCCCGTCGTTGTCTTCGATGGGACCAGTCCAGTCAAATAATCACCGCTAATAGTCGGTAAAGGAACGATCCCTTTGAATTCCATATTCGAAGTTGCAATTAGATCTATTCATTAAAAATAATTGATTCAATACATTTTCTATGTACTCATAGGTGTTGTATTAGATTTGAATCAGATTTCGGATCAATCTATATTGATTAACGACCTCCAGTATCGCACACCGTTTCAATTCAACTACTCAATGCAAATCTAATAATGTTATGGGAATTAAATGTCTATCGAGTAGAAAAATCAATCGTCCGGTGAAAGGTAGTAAAGGAATATAATATCTATGAAAAAGAAAAATACGAGCAACTAAAATTTAATATAATAAATTAAGATTATGAAGAGTTTTCTAATGGCCAATTTTAATCTATTCAAAAAACCTTTTTTTTATTATCGTGTTAAAATAATTAAATCTAATGACATAACATATTTGAAGAAAAACGAGTATATATTATGTATTTATAAAGACTTTTGGAAAATAATAAATTATTAACATATATAATTGAAGTATTAAATTTTGAATTAAATTATCTAACTATTTAAAACTTGTAGAAAAATAAAATTAATTGGCATACAACTTTCAAATGCACTATTGTCATCAAATATCAATAAAACAAAGATGAACAGAGAACTTTAATGGTTAATGTTTAAGAATACTTTTTCTTTTTAGCAACTAAAAAGTTCAACATTAATTAACAATTTTTCAAACATGCATTTTAGATAAATATTTAATCTTTTACCAAAAAAATAAATTATATAATTTATCAACATTAAGTTAAATTATATAATTTTATAAGACCAGTGAAGAAATAAATTAATTAGTAAACCTTACTTAAGTGTATAATTTATTATCAAATGTTAAAAAGACAACTATTAATAAGCCACTTTAGCTTAACTAATATATCTCATTAAAGTGCATAAATTTTATCAAAATGTATAAATTTTTGGAAAATTTTTATTTACAAAAATATTTGAAAATTAAGCAATCAAATTATAGATTTGAGCCTCTGAAAACCAATTGAGTCAAGATATGTTGAAAATGGTGCCTTGTTGCAAAACTAGCTTTTTGTCAAGAATTAGAGGCCTATTTCATGAGATAAGTCGTACACCAAGGTATTAAAAGAAGTATGGTTATAATGGTGCTAATGTAGTAAAGAGAACATTATAACAAATACTTTAGCCATATTATAGTGAAATATGTCTTACAACAAAGAATTGAGTCCATTTATGGTCACAACGGTGCTTGTGCGATGAAGTGATTCTTACAATGAATAATTAAGACATGCTTAGTGAATATGATTCATGTATGTTGAAATGAGAATGATAGTCCATGTTATGATGAAAAGAGCAATATAATAAGGAACTAAGCCCTATATTGGTGAAAAAGAGGTTTTATGATAAACATGCCTCAATATGAGGAACTGAACCATGTTACGAAAAAATGAAAATTATGATAGGAGTTTAATACATTGTGTCACGCCCCAAAGGATATCCTAAATGTCAATTTTCCCTATAAAAACAACTAATTCTATCAAGTCCATTTCCAAAAACTTACATTTTTGAGTTTCTACTTAGAAAACTATATCTACTCTAATTCTTAACTTCTAACCAAAAGCTCTTGGCTTCAAAAGGTATTACCTAGGTGAAGTATCCCCTGAGCTCCAACCAAAGATATGAGCACTGTAAGAGATATCTAAGAGGGTATAAGCTACACGCTTAATGAAAATTATTTCCACAATTAAACACCCAAAAACCGACATTCAAAGCAACTTAATTTAAACAATCATAGGAGAAGCACAACATGTGAGCAAACAATATATATGATTTTCTAGGAATCATATGTTGAATGTATTTACCCCTCCATTCAGGGTTAGGTGTTATCGGCCGAATAGACCAATTTTCATAATTATAATTCCAATGTAGTTTTTGTTTGAGCCACTACCCAGCTGCAAAAAAAATATAACTCATTTATTTGTAGTTTTTATTCAAGCCACTACCTAGCTATAAAACATAATTTTATTTAGGTGTTTATAACTGCAATTTAATTCGAGCAATCCTTTGCTGTTTTATAGATCTTACGGGCTCTATGAACCTCTTTACTATGCCTTTGTCCCACCAAGAGCATAGTAATAAATGTAATGAACTCACCTAATGATATACATGAATCAATTTAATTAAATACTCATTGCATGATTAAATATTTTATGGGTGATCATAGAAATTGCAGACAATCATTCATATACTAGATCAAAGATTCATTATGAACAATTATCACATCGATATACTTAAACGTAATTTCAACCATATATGTATAGCACATGCACCTTTCTATTTTATCTTTACTTAATTCTAATGCCACTAATTTTACAAGCAAAAATATAAGTGCATAATGTAAGAAATAAACTCACTTGACCATTTGATAGAAACTTCTAGTCAAAATAATCCTTGGGGTATGGGAACTCGGTCTCCACATCACCTATACAAGAGAAATATCCAAAATGAGTATTTCTTGGAAGTTCTACTCAAACATGCTAATTCTATTTTACTAAGCTCGTCAAAAATCATAGAGTGAAATTAAATTCCAACTTAAAATGACCATAACTTGCTCATTTTAACTCGGAATTTTGCATATAATATACCATTTTCTACCTATTTGAAAAGATCTATCTTTTTCTAAGGTTATTTTTTTCATAAAAAGTCTTTTAGGTCGTGAAATAGATTGGTACAGAATTACCACAAAAATCCCAACCCTTGAAACACAACTTTTCAGACTTTTCTTGATCCAAAAATCCTTTAGCAAAAATATAGATATTTATATGGTTAAAAAATCCTTTGAATACATATATATAGGCTCATATTGTATGCAAAATTTAATGGCGTTGTCTTAACGATTATTTTTTTCTTAAAAAAATTTATCTTATGGTGTTAAAACTTGAGTTTTAACAATTTCCTTTTAAGTGTTTTGAAAAAACTTATTAAATTCTTAGGATTTTATAAATGAGTATATTCTTTTTTTTTTCCAATTTCTTTTCTAAAATAGATTAATTTTTCTTAAATTTGATCTTCTACAATTTTTACTCTAATGATAAAAAAATATGAAGTTTCCAAAATTTTTATTAAGTTGTTGGTAGCCTATAGTAATTTGAGTTGTATATATTTTTCCTTTTAAATTGGTTTTGATAAATAAGTCTTTTTCCTCTTATACTTTTATTTCCTAACCTCATTAAAAATAAATTTTATTTCTAAAACTTGGTCTTTTAAGTTCTTTGCCAATTTCACTAAGAAGAAAATCATTTTTCAACATTTTCTTAAGTTGTTGATGATATCTATTGTTTTTAGCTTACCATGTTTATATTATTTCATTTCTTTGAAAATAGGTTTACCATTTAGAAACTTGACGACCTTTATTTTTCTAAGTGGGTTTATAAACTAGTGAATTAATTTTATCTTAACTTTGAAAACTAGTCTAGTTCATGGTT
Source organism: Combretum micranthum (assembly GCA_024138025.1). Taxonomy (NCBI): domain Eukaryota; kingdom Viridiplantae; phylum Streptophyta; class Magnoliopsida; order Myrtales; family Combretaceae; genus Combretum; species Combretum micranthum. The sequence continues at coordinate 237,800 of JAMXBD010001297.1, forward strand.
TTTAATGTGGAGTTGGTAAAAATCCTATATGTAACCTTTTTAAGAAAAGTTTGCTTATCAAAGAATTATTAACACTAAATTTTTAATAAACTCCATGTGACTTATTATAAAAAGAAGATGTTTATTTTATTAGTTGATTTCATTGATAAAATCATCTTTTATGTCATATAAGAATATTCTTGATGACTTTGAAAAGAATAAAAATAATTTTTCCTATGTGTTTGATGAAAAAATCTTGATTTAGTGACATGATATATATATATTGAAAGAATTTGGTTCATCTTCCTTTAGTAAAGAAAATTTCTTTTTAGTTTTATTGAGACAATATCATTATGATGATGCATGTACATGAATATATAGTATGAAAAAGAATAAGATATCACATAATAATGTATGGAAGATATAAGAAGTAATAATGAGCAAAACAATAAGATTAAATATTGGGACCTGAACTTCATTAAGTATCCCGGTTAAGTATTAAGAGCCTTAGCCTCATAAAGACAATCCAGGACTAAGAATAAACTAGTTTCAAAAGAAATAGAGAAAGAAAAGAAAAGAAAAGAAATAATAAGAACAATAATAATAAGAATAGTAAGTGTCACGTCCTAAAGGATATCCTAAACGTAACAGTCCACCGTATACTAAACGAGACTTAAGAATCACTACCATAATCATTCAATAGTCTTGTATTAGAATGCAAGGCGTTCCCTTACGACAATATAATACATATACAGTTGGAGATAGATAATTCAATTTGATAGAATAAGCATAAAAACATAAACCACAGATATCTCATGATAAGTTACAAAATACTAAGGGGCATTCCCCTGCTAAACAAAAGTCTAAGTATTATCTTTTCAGTAAAACCCGATCATTTAAGGTTTACTATGAAAAGCTATACATAACTAATCATAAAACTTCTAATGGGAAACACTCCTAACATTGAATTACCTGATTTGGCTAAGTCCAGAGATGCAGCCATATTTACAGGAACTGCATCAAAAAGAAACTATGGGGGGTATTGTAAGCCCATAAAATTTCAGTAAATAATTCCAAAATAAACATCGAAGATAAACTCTAAAAATGACTCCAAATTAAAACCGAACTTCGACTAGTCCTAAATCACGAACGAATATAGAAGATTTCTTAATCTTGAGAAAATGAAAATCCTTAAAAATAAAATAAGAACTCAACAGTCTTTAAACCAAAACCACTACGTATCACAAATTCTATATTTAACTCGGACTTATAAAATTGGTTAATATAGAACTCAAAAACAATTTATTAAAAAGTAAATAACGATTAACTTTCAGAAATAAAACTCAATGCAAGAATTCCAAAAACGTTAAGAGATATTAAATACTTACAAAAATAAAATTTAAAATAAATTTCTCAAACTAAATGTGTTGTATAAATCAAAACCCTCAATTTCTAAATTGGCAATGATCTAAATCGGAAAATGTAAACCCCCGAAAATTTCATAATTCTTAAAAATAATCTTAGAAGTCTAAAATCAAAATTCAAATTCCAGAAAAATTAACTCAAGATAAAAACCAAATTTTAGACCGTGTCAAAACACTGGAAACGAAACCCTAAAAATCGAATCAAGTTAAAACTTAATTCCAAATAAGATAAAGAACGAGCTTTCTAGATCTTGAGAAAACGAGAACTCTTGAAACAAAATATAAAGTCCAACTACCGGTATAATCTACGTTCGTACGCCAATCAAATAATCTACCTAATTCCTAAAACGTGAAGCGAAACGATGGATCCAAATACGCCTAACAACGAAATGATAAAATCTTAAATCCTTCAGTAAAATTTTAGAATCACAATTTTCAATTTTCACCAAAAGTCAAACTGAGTCAACTCATAACCCTAAACTCGGTTAAACGATCCCGAGAACTAAAAACTATTAAATAATCACAAATAAAAATAAGATAAACCATAGACGTCGAGCTAAAAATATAAAACGATCAAAACTCAAAAATTATACGATCTTACGAATATCTCGACGAAACCAGAAGTCAAACCGGAACTCTAAAGTCAACAAAGCCTATAACGAACCATAGTATTTAAGATCCGACAATCCCGCGTTCTCAAACCCTAGAAAACGAAATTAAGCCAATAGCTTAAAATAGTTCGTAATAATATAGGATAACATAAAATATTAGATTCGTAAATTTCGAGTGTCCTTTGGACTCAAACGGGATCGATTCTTGAAAATCGTGTCCCGGAGCTCGGAATATTAAAAATATTCCGTTTATACCAATAAACTCGTAAAATACAAGGATTCAAAAATATCAGTTTTAGAATTTTTCGGTAGCTAAAAATTAGATATCGCATTATTACACGTATTTTTATTACTACGGTACTTTAATTGTCTAGTCTACTATTCATTACTATTCACTTATCTCTACTTTTTCTTACACTACATATTTATTTTATTACTTTTTATATTTCCAATACATCTTATATCAAATCATATCTTACATATTAATTATTTTCTTACAAATTTCACTCAAAAATCAACTCACACACTCTCCATGCACTCTATGGCCGGTGCTACATTCCCTCCCCTTCCTCTTAATTATTTTCTTTTTCAAATTATTTTATTACATCCAAAATTCACTCCAAAAATTCTATAAATACCCCCTTCCTTTTTCATTCTTTCACACAATTCATTTCACTACCAAAACTCTCTCAAATTCTCTACACAAACACTCTCCATAAACTTTTCCTCTACCAAAGCTCTCTTTCACCAAATATTCACAAGAATTTCTCTTCATACAGTACAACTACCATCTCTCCATAACCACATAACCATACATTCACTACCATTTCATACCACACAAATACCTTAGGTAAAAATTTCTTTCAACCATTTATCTATTCATGTCATGTAACTTAGCATGACTATGGTGTTGTTTTGAAACTCACATGAGTAGTAAAAGCAACAACATGTTCATGTTTTGTTCTTGTACATAAGCTTTCTATTTTATTATGTTGTTACTATTATATAGTATTATGTATATTATGTATATATTTATTTAGAGCATATAAGCTCATTTGTTATTTATTTACTTCCAAGTTATGCAATTTATTTATTTCATGTTATTATTAAGACTAGTCTTTCTAGTCTTAGACTTGTCCATATCAAGTCAAAACAATCTTTTATTTATTTTCTTTAATCTTTCGGGACTAGTCCATTCTTAGTCCCAGGATGCCTTGATAAAGCTAAGGCTCCAATACTTGACCGGGATTCCTTGATGAAGTTAAGGTTCCCAATGCTTGATATTTATTTTCTTGCTTATTATTTGTTTCTAAGTATTTTCTTATGTTCTTATTATTTTACTTGCTTATAATATTTGCATCTACGTAATGTTAATGTCTCAACTAATTTGAACATAGAATTTTATTATATTAAAAGAACTTAAAGCTAAATTTTCTATTATGTGACTTGTCACAAAATAATAAAATTATTATCAAAAAACATAGAAATAGATTAATACAAGTTTTCTCAAAATTTTCTTAAGTATCAAAGATAGTTTTACCAAGGAAACGTAAGAAATAAATATTTTGATTATGGGAACCTAAGTTCTAGTAAATTAATTGGTTAATTTTCAAAATTCTTACAAAAAGCTTAAAGATTAAACTCTTTTAAACTCCATGACCAAAACCAAGAAACAACTAGTTTTCAAAGTTAAGATAAAATCAACTCATAAAGTTATGTACCCACTTAGGAAAATAATGATTTTCAAGTTCCTAAAGAAGAGACTTGTTTTCAAATAATATGAGCAAGATAAGATTAGAAACAAATGATTTTTAGCAATAAAGAGAATTCTTTTCAAAAGAAATAAAAGAACAAGTTTAGAAAACAAAAACTTACATTTTAAATAATAAATATAAGAAGACAAGACTCATTGTCTAAAACCATCTTAAAAACAAAATTATAAAAAGGTTTTCAACAAATATACTTTTGATAAAAATTGACTTTTATCACTAAAAGTGAAATTTATGAAAGACCAAGGTTAAAGGAAAATTTACTTGTTTTGGAAAAAGAATGAAGGAAATAAAATAAGAATATACTCATTTATAATAAAAATATAAAGTTTCTTCCAAATACTTGAAAAGAAATTATCAAAGTCAAAAGTTTTAAACTCAATATGAATTGTTTTATGAAATAAATTGTTGAGACACTACCATTAGAAATTTTGCATATAAAGTAGGCTTATCTATATACCCAAAGTATTTATCAAATATATGTTCATAATTATATATATATTATTACAAAAGGATTTTCCTTTAAAATAAAGTTGAGTTAGAAAATGGATTCTTGCAAAAGTTTAGAGAATTCGTTTTAAATCTGTACCTGATGTTTTCGGAACCCAAATGACCTTTTATGACCAAGATAAGTTTAGAAATGGATAGATCTTTTCGAATAGGTAGATAACGGTATATTATATGCGAAATTCCGAGTTAAAATGAGCAAGTTATGACCATTTTAAGTTGAAATTTCCTCTTATACGATTTTACCACGATTTTAAGAAAAGTTTAGAATCTCCAAAAATAAAAATTTCATGAAGGACTTATCCAGGGTATTTCTTTTGTCTAGGTGACGAAGGATACGAGAATTCCCTACTCGAGGATTACTACGACTAGGAAGATTGCAAAATGGACGAGTGAGTTATTCCTCCTAATTTCGTTACCTTGCTTGTGCTTGTAAAGTAGTGGCATTAGTATACTAAGAAAAGATAAAAATGGATATATATTTGGGGAACTCGGGATTATGTATGTGTGATTCTATGCTTATGTATGAAATGATAATTAAGAATATCGCAACTTCGAACTGCTGTTTAAATAATTTTGTTTATTTATTTGTATGCATGTTTGTTGTTTGTTAAATTGATTGATCGCCTCTAATAAACCTTAATAAGGTTTGGTTTAAGAAAAATAAAACGTTCACGCATAGCATCATCGAGTCACATCTATTTCGGAAGGCTGCTACTCCTACGCGTAGAGTTGGATTAGCTGTGATCGTGCGGTGCTACGGGCCATGTTTCTTCCTGGAGAATCCAAATCGCTTGGGGAAAGCGACTCTAGGTTCGGAGCCGAGCCAACCGAACGCTGTGGGTGAGGACCTGGGGACTAGCAGTAGGAGGTCGGACCTTCAACCCCAATTCCCTAACCTTTGATACGGAGGGGTAAATCCGTCCTATATATAGTTTCTGGATAACTATATATATTTGCGTAATCATGTGATTGATGCATTGTTTTGCATAGCATATGAGTGAAAATCTAAATGAACTTGTTTGACTTTATGGTGCGAATGAAAAGGAATATCTCACTAAGCTAGTTGTAGCTTATACTCCTATAGATTTTGTTGAAACAGGTATACCCGTGGCTTAAATTATGATCATGACATTATGAAAGTCATGGAAGGATGATTAAGCTTCTATGAAAAGAATTGGGATCATAAGATGAAGCAATTTTGTAAGGTTCTTTATATGAAATGACTTATATGATTAGTGATGAATATTTATTTGAAAATAAGAATTGAAATGTAATATGTATGTTTCATGATAAGTATTCTCTTTGCCTTGTTCTTTATTTATTATCAATATAAATTGCGCTACTCGATGCGTTCCCTTGGTTGTGATGTACGCCTTGTACATGATATGGAAGCCTTTGCATGACGAAGGTAGTCATTCTTAGGCTTTAGTATTGTGTACGACGGACTGCCATGTTTAGGGTACCCCTCGGGGCGTGACAGAAAATCACCCGAGAACCATAAGTGGAATATAGTAGTTCATGTAAACCCTTAAAATTTTTTGTTTGGGTAATATCAAGTTCAAACCCTGAATCGGAAAGTCAACTAAAAAACCTAAGTCAACAAATTCCCAGGAAACCTTAGTAGTTTAGATCCGGCAATCTTGTATTCCTAAACCAAGGAGTCAGAATATGAGTAAAGGGTGTAGTTTGGTTCGTAATAATACTACGATGCTTTAAAAGATAAGATTAGTGAAATTTCGATCTATTTCGAACCCAATCGGGTATAGACTTCACAAAGCGTGTCCTAAGGCTCGAAATATTAAATACATGATATTAGTATCGTTAGACTCGTAATTTCATAAGATTTTCAAATATATCATTTATATAATTTTTCGGGTTATAAAAGTTACAGTTATAACTTTTTTATCATATTTTCATTACTACCAGTACTTTAAATGTCTAATCTACTTTGTGATTTTTTCTATACTATTCATAAGTACAACTACCTATAACCTATTTCTTACATCCTTACATCCTACTCTTATAATTCCATCATTTTCCTTACAATTTACCTTTCCAATATAACTTTATTACTTAAATTACTTAGTTAATTTTTGAATTTTACACAACACAACTCAAACAACTCCCTCTCTCTTCCTTACTCCAAAACCGATGCCTCACCCTCCCTCTTCCTCTCTCTAATTTGTTTTATTTTATTTTCCTTTATTATACAAACCCTAATCCACAAGTCAATATATACTCCTTTATACCAACTTCCTCTCACTTTCTCACTTTTCACAAAGCTAAACTCTTGCAAAAATTTTCTTTCTCTCTTCCTCTCCCTCTCTCAAGACCGAACACACATACACACACATATTCACATATTTTTCTTCAAGTTTCTTGTTCCAATATTCCAATAGGTAATAGATCTATACTTTATTATCTTACAACATGTAATGGCAAGTTCATTCATGTGTGATTCCACACAAAATCCCTATGAGCTTCAAGCTAGGGATGTGAAAACACTTGAAGATGAGATCCTTGCCATCACAATGTTTTAGATCTTGTTATTTGAGTTATTTTGCTATTATCTTGTGTTATTATTAAGTTATGTTATTATTATTAATGATTTGTGCATGTATTCATCATCTATTCATATTCACATTACCATCATAGTTGTCATGCATTTATAACTAGTGTAGTAAACTTGATCTAGTTGTTTTAAGTTCATACATGCATTAAAATTTTGTTTTATGTTCTTAAATAACTTGTAATAACTTGATGATAGTAGAAAAATATTAGAAAGCTCAAGATCTATTTTGGTTTCAACAAAAATAACTTTTGAAAATTCGGATAAAAAAGGAACCATATTTAGAAAAGCTATTTTTCAACTTCAAAATGTGTATTTTACATGAAAAATGAAGAGCTTAGGGAATAAGTATCATAAATGACTAATCTTGATGAGTAAAGTTTAGATCTACTAAGGAATATTTTCAAAACAAAGGCAAGTTTACGAAGTGATATTTCAATCTCAAAAATAAGTTTTAAATTCGTAATAAAAGAAGTTTGAAATGTAAACACCCATTTTTCAACTTCAAAGCAAGATTTTTATTAAAGAAATGGAAGCCTTAAGGGGTAGATTTGATTAAGAAATGGTTTTTGAAAGACTAAATGAGTTTTACAAAGAAAACAAACTCAAATGAATTTTTCAAAATTGGATTTGAAAATACCACCATTTAAATACCTATTTTCAAATACCAAAATGATAATTTTTATCGGAAAATGGAAGTCCTAGGGAATATATGTAACAAAGACCAAGTTTTGACAAGAATAAGAGAGGTTTATCAAAATATAATCTTAGAACAATAAATGGTTTCCAAGAATAGGTTAAACAATGTTTTCATTCTTTAAAATTTTGTAAAATTCGTACTTAGGTAAACCACCTATTTAAACATCTATTTTCTAACTCCAAAATGAAGGTTTTTATTAAAATAATGAAGGTGATGGCTATATAGGTCATTAAGGTTAAGTTTTGATGAAAGCAAATGTGATTTTTCAAGAAAGAAAACCACCTTTCTTAAGTTTAGTAGATTTCAAAAGTTTTGCACGGTAAAAGTTTTTCAAAAAGAATTCTTGATGCTATATCATTAATAATATACATATAGATAGTTCATATCATAACTTTCATGAAAATAGCTTATAGGTATTACATATATACAAGATGCATTTGTAGAAGCAAAGTTAGAAAAGTAATGCTACATACTTTTTGTTGACATTATCTAAGTGCATGAGAAATTAGAATTTTCCAACACTCATGAATCATGCATGGTATTGAGTTGTGTATGTATATAATAGAGATTCTCAAAATAGGAAGAGATTTCAAAGTATAAAATTTGAGTTTTATCCTAACCTTGTGAAAATTCAGATGGTTTCAATACATGCCTTAAAAACCCTTTTATCAACTCCAAAACTTGTGTTTTATATGAAAAATGAAGAGCATAGATCATAGATATCATCAAGTAATGATTTTTATAAGTTGAGATAGGATTTGCTAAGAAAAATATGTAGAACAAGGAGTAGAAATGAAGTAAGAAAATTTGAGTTGATAGTCAACTAAGAAATTCGTAATTTTGGAAGTAAGGTTATGAAAACACTTATTTTCCAAACTCAAAATGAAAGTTTTATCTAAGAAATGAAGTCCTTAGGGATAAGTATAATAAAGCCTTAAATTTTAATGTATTAAACAAGTTTTTCTCAAAAAAAATCACTCAAAAACCAAAATTTTTAAATTCGGATTTTGGAATAACCCCTATGTGAAAACATGTTTACAAGGTGTAAAATGGGAATTTTTATGTAGAAATGAATGTCCCAAGTAATAATATAATGAAGACTCAATTTTAACAAGGATAATTATATTTTCTTAAGAAATAAATCCAAAACAAATGGAAATTATCAAAGTTAGGAAACTAGTTTTCTTAAAAGTAAATAGCCATGGAGTCTTACAAATAAAAAGTTTCTAAAATTCCTTTTAGCAAATATTGTCAAAAGCATCGATTAAAAGACCAGAGTCCAATGGACATGTGAGTTTTCCTCTTATTTTGTTACCTTATTTGTGCTTGTAGCTAGTTGCATTAGAATTATAGGAATAAGATAAAAACCGATATGAATGGGGATGGGATAGATGATGAGGCTGTGATGTATGTATGCCAAAGAATACTAAAGCATATCGAAACCATGATTCGATTGGATAACTGCACTGTTCATATTATTTCTGCTTATGTGTATGATATTGGTTGGTCACTCTAAAGAATGTATGAATAATTTGACCTAAGCAAAAATTAAATTGGTCAGGCATCGCATCAGACAAGTTGCATTTGGTAGCATTCTACTCCTACGCAGGTTGATTGGTATGGTCGAAGACTCGTTTAGAGAATGAGACCCGTATCAGAGTTCATTCATAGGGAACTAAAGCGCACCGAGGATGCATCCCATGTATAAGCCTAGCCGAGTCTAGTGCTATGAGCCTAGGGTGTTTAGGGACTAGCAACGATCGTGTAGACTTTCAATACCATCCCTAACCCTAGATACGGAGGGCATAAATCCATTATGTGTACAGGTTCTGGATACCCATACATAATTGTCTGCTCATGTGTTTGTTCATACATATCATATGGATGAATTATAGCTTGCTTGTTATGGTACGAAATTAAGGAAACTCTCACTAAGCTGGTATAGCTTATACCCTAATAGATGTTTGAATAAAGAGGTTAACGAGAGAATGCTACCTAAGGACCGAGATGGTTGGAGCCGAATATGACTTCGGGATTCCGACAGGAAGTAAGAATACTTGAAGATATTAGCTAGGTTTTTTGAATTGCTTTGTAATAGTTTTATGTAGTGAAATCTTTGATGACTTGTAATTGAAGTATAGTGAAGTGTATTTTATTTACGTTGTATCAATATGAAATGTATCACTCCGATGTGTCTCCTCCATGTGTTAGACGCCTTGTACATAGTATGGAAGCCTTCGCGTGATTGAGGCGGTCATTCCTAGGCTTTAATATTGTGTGCGACGGACTGCCACGTTTAGGGTATCCTTCAAGGCGTGACAGGTATAAGCTACGCTAGCTTAGTGGGTTTCACTTCCAAATTAAATACTTCATCACATAATAGGGCAAACAAGTTATATTATCAATCATATGAAATGCATAACCATGTGAGCATGCAATACATAAGACTTTCCGAGAGTCCTATGTTGAATGGATTTATGTCCTCCATTCGGGGTTAGGTGTTTCAAGCCCATATGACCATAAATTTTAATTTTTCTCATTTATATAGTGGTTGATTCAGGTGCACACCCACTCACAAATTTTGTAGTTGATGCAAGTGCCTACACCATTTCTATTTTAATTGAGGCCATTCATGCCAACATTCGAGTTTACAGGCTCACCCGTTGCCTAGCTATTATGCCTTCTTCCCACAAAATGTGACTCAACATATGGTATGCATGGTCAATTTAATTATAAGATCATGGCATATTATTTAAGCGGATTATAGGTGATTATAGATATGGCAGACACTTCAATTCTATAATACATCATACAGGTATTCATAGCACTTCCCATCTCGATATTCTTATCATTAATTCAAACAAATAGAACTCACATGCACATTCCAAATTTATCTTGTCCTAATTCTAATGCCACTATCATTACAAGCATAATTAGGAGCATATAATTTAAATATAGTGAACTCACTCAGCCGTGAATGCCAGTCTCTAATGGTAGTGATCCAGAAACAAGAATTTTCCCCCGATTCAAAATCACCTAAACTAAAGAAATATCAAAATGAGTATTTCATACATAAGTAATTCCAACTTATTAAATAAAACTCTTGAGTTCGTAATTTCCGTGTTAGATGGAAATTCCAACTTAAAACGGTCATAACTTGATCATTTTAACTTGAAATTTCGTAAGTAAGCTATCGATTTCTATCCACTTGAAAGATCTACCCATTTACGATGTTATTCTTAAGTTTTTAAAATGTTTAGGTCTCAAATGCTCAGATCAGATCTGATTGTAGCTAAAACTTGCATTTCCAAAATTATTTTGTGAAATTTACATTATTTCTACCGAGTATATTATATATGCATGCAATATCTACAAGTTATTTACATGAATGATATGATATGAGCTATCTGCATGTAATCCTTAATGATTTTCTGATTAAAAAGAATTTTTAGAAAACTTTTACCTTGCAACAATTTCAAGAACACTTGGTTGGAAAAACTAGCTTTGTTTATTTGAAAATCATCCATATTTTTATTAGGATAAAGTCTTGATGACCTATATACCTAATACCTTCATTATCTTAATAAAATTCTCTGTTTAAAGGTTGAAAAATAGATGTTTAAATGTGAGTTTTGCCTAGTAACTAATTTTACACAATTTTTGGAAATGAAAATATTTTTTTATCCTAGTTTGGAAACCTTTCATTTGTTTTAAGTTTATACTTTGATATAACACATTTACCCTTATAAAAATAAAGTCTTTATTACATCTATTCCCTAAAGCTTCAACTTTTCTATTAAATCCTCATTTTGATATTTGGAAGTAAGTGTTTAAATTGGGGATCATTTTAAATCCAAAATTTGGGAATTTGTTTTTGAGATTATTTCTTGTGAATAATCTTTCTAAAATTAAGTCCTAATCAAACCTACTCCCTAAGACTTCCATTTCTTTAATATAATTCTTGTTTTAGGGTTGGAAAATAAGTGTTTTCTTGGCATTTCATCCTAGTTACGAATTTCAAAATTTTTGTTGGTGTTGAAAAATAGATCTAACTTAACTTTTGTAACCCTCTTCTTGTTTTGAAAATTTCCCTTAGTAAAACCAAGCTCATCTTATAAAAATCACTCATTTATGATACCTATCACCTAAGCCCTTCATTTTACATGCAAAATCTTCATTTTTGAGTTGGAAAATAAGTTTTCTAAATAGTTCTTTTTCAAGATCCAAATTTTCAAAAATCACTTTTTGATGGAAATAAAATAGATCTTGAGTTTTGACAACACCATCATATTGCAAATCTTTCATGCTTGTAAGACAAATAACTATGGCATTTATATCTAACAAGTAGATCTACTATACTACTCATGTCATGGATGCAAATACCACCTAAACAATATGTAGATGAGAGTAATCATGAAAATATATGCACAAAATTTCCATAAAAACAATATATAATAATAATATAGCAAAATACTTAGTAAATCAACTTTAATAACAAGATCTACACATTGTGATGGAAAGAATATCATGCTTTAGTGTTTCCACATCCCTAAGATAAAGCACATGGGGATTTTTGGTGGAACCACATATGTATGATCTTGCCATTACATGTTTTTATTGTAGTTGGGTCAAGATCTATTATCTATTTAGTGTTTGGAGAAGGAAACTTGAAGAAAAAAAAATTTGTGTGTGTATGTGTGTGGTGAAAGAAAGCTCAGGGCAAGCAAAGAAGAGAGGAAGAGAAAATTTGTTTTTCTAAAAGTTTGATTTGTGAGAAATGAGAGAAATTGAAAAAGTGAAAGGTGAAAGAGATATTATATAAGAAAATGATTAGGGTTTTTGTGTGATTATTTAACAGAAGAAAAATAAAACAAATTGTGGGCATGTGTAAAGGGGGTGACGCCGGTTTGAGAGAGAGAAGGGAGAGAGAGTTGTTTTGATTTAATTTGTGTAATAAAATTCAAATTCAATAAGTAATTAAATAGTAAAAGTTGTATTGGAAAAGAAAATGTAAGAATGTAAGAATAGGTTGTAAGGATGTAAAAATAGGGTATGGGTGGTTATACTTGATGAATAGTGTGAAAAAAATAAAAAAGTTAATTAGACAACTAAATTACCGGTAGTAATGAAAATACGATAAAAGGGCTATAACAGTAACTTTTATAACTTAAAAAATTATTATAAATATATTTTTTGAATTCCTTATTAAATTTCAGTTCTAACGAGTCATATATATTAATTTTCTATTTTCGAGTCTCGAGGATCGATTTTCGAGAACAAATCTCAATCGGGTTCGAAACGAATGAATTGCTCCAAATTCTAATCTTTTATATTTTGATAAATTATTTAGGGCTATATTCTAGAGCTAACTCATTTTTATTGTTTCGAGGTTTTGTTCTCGAGGTTGTCGGACATAGGGTTTCCTAATCCAACTAGTCCAGGGGTATTCTTTTAGAGTTTTCGATTCCCAGTTTAAATTTCCGAAACCGAATTCAGATTACTAAGAGAATGAAGGCTTACAGTGAGAGCAATAATAATAAGCATGTTAGAGAGTTAGTGAGCTTTTAGGCTCTAAGAAATAGAGATATACATATATTTAGTAATATATATAAAGTTAGGTTAGAAGCATAATAATATCAACATAATAACGTTATATATTAAAATGACATAATCAAAATTCTTGGCAAGTGTAAGAATAAAACATGAACATGTTGTTACTTCTATAACTCACATGAGTTTTAAAAAACAACATCATGGTCATGCTAAGTTACATGATATGGGAAAACAATGGTAGAAATCTTTTACTTAAAATGTGTTTATGTTAAAGGAAGAAGATGATAATAGCAAATGTTTGTGGATAGTGATATGTGGTAGACGGTTTTTGTGTAGAGAAGGATTTTGGAAGAAATTGGTTGAAGAGAGGTTTGGTAGAGAGAATTTGTGGAGAAAGTTTGATAGAGTTTTATTATGTAAAATGAGTGTATGAAAGAAGTGGAGGGAAATAGGGTATTTATAATTGAAGATGAAGGGAAATTATGTGTAATAAAATAAATTGAAAAAGAAAATTAGGGGGATGGAAACAAGGGGAAGGGCCACCGGTTTTGGAGGGGAATGGGAGAGAAATTAATTAAATTTGTAATTTGTAAGAAAAAGTAAATAATATGTAAGATATGATATGATATGATATAAGATGTATTGGAAATGTAAAAAATAAGAAAATAAATGTACAGGTAGTAAGAAAAAGTAGAGATAGATGAATAGTAATGAAAAGTAGAGAAGTACAATGAATAGTAAACAAAACCAATAATTTACCGATAGTAAAGAAAATACGCTTATAAATGTGATATATGATATTTTTAATTACTGAAAAATTATGAAACTAATATTTTTTTATTCCTTATGCTATTTCGAATCTAACAGTGTCATCGGAGTATTTTTGTCGTTTAGTATACCAAGGCACGATTTTCAAAAATTGTTCCCATTTGGATTCGAAATACATTAAAAAATAGCAAATCTAATATTTTTAAGCTTCCCTATATTATTACAAACTATTATCAACAATTATCTCAGTTCCGTTTTCTAGGATTTTGAGAGCGTTGGATTGCTTGATCTAAATTCTAAGGTTTGATATAGGTTTTATTGATTTTATGGTTTCCGGTTGACTTTTGATTCTAGGGTAATTTGGTATAAAAATCTAGGGGTTTACACACTATTTTAAGAGTTGTTTCGTGAAATTAGCATTAGGCAATGAGATTAAGCCTTATAATGATGAAATGATGAAAGTGGTGAAATAAGTATTACAAAATAGAATTTAGGCACAATGTGTTAAAATTAGATGTAGTGTGGTGAAATAAGCCCTATGCTGAGAAATTCAACCCTATAATAGTGAAATATATCTTATACTAAGGAATTAAGTAACATCATGATGAATATAGTCTACATAGAAAAATGAGCCATATAACATTGAATTAAGCCCCATAATGTGAAGAAAATAAAGTTTATATGTGAAATAGCCCTTAAGTTGATGAATTTGGGGCTTGTTTAGTGAAATAAGCCTTACATTGGAGTATTTATTTGTTTTTTTCTTTAACTAGATTGGACCATTTATTCTAAAATGCTGAAAATAAACTTCGTTTGGTGGTATGACCCTTACATTAAGGAATTGAGGCATATTATGATAATACAAGACTTACGACGATAAATTCAACCCTTATGTGTTGAAATTGCACATAGAATGACAAATTAATCATGCGATGAAATAGTTCTAGCAATAATAATGGAGCCTACTTGTAATCCCCTAGATTTTATGATATAGTTTATGCTCAAACCCTAAAATGAAAGTCAACCGAAAACCTTAAAGTCAACAAATCTATATCAAACCCTAGTAGATTTGGATGCGGCAATCTCGTGCTCTTAACCCCTAAACAATGAAATCAAAATAGTTATAGAAAATAGTTCATAATAATATAAAGAAGCTTAAAAATATCAGATTTGATAAATTTTTTGTCTTTCCAATCCGAACGAGATCAGTTTTTGAAAACCGTACCCTGGTACACCCGACGGTAAAAATATTTTGATAATACCAATGAACTCGTAAAAGTACAAAGATTTCAAAAATATTCAGTTTTATAATTTTTCGATATATAAAAATATCATATATAACTTAATTATGCGTATTTTCTTTACTATCGGTATTAATTTGTCTTATCTACTATTCATAATACTATTCTATACTATTCACCTATTTTTACTTTTTCTACACCTATTCTTACACTTTACATACCTATTCTCTACTTTTTACACTTCCAATACATCTTATTCACATCATATCTTACCACTTATTACTTTAATTAACAAAAATACAAAACAAATCAAAATACTCCATCTCTCTCCTCCCTCTACACAATCGACACCCCTCTCTCTCTCTCTATCATCCCTATTCTTTTTCTTTTTCATTTTCAATTTATTTAATTCACACAATTTTCACTCCTCAAAACTCTACAAATAACCCATTTTCCCTCCACTTCTTTTACATACTCATTTACCTTAACAAAACTCTCTTAAATTCATTTCAGAAATCCTCTCTCCTAAATCCTCTTTATACTCTCTTTATTATACATTTCTTAGATACTTTCTACACACAAACTATCTAAAACCTTTCTTACATTACCCCTTCCATATTCCCACTTTAGGTAAATATTCTTACCTATAGCTTCTTCCATTTATTTTCCATGTCATGTAACTTAGCATGACTATGGTGTTATTTCTCAAGAGCTAATATGAGTTGTAAAAGCAACAACATGTTCATGCTTTGTTATTGCACATGCCAAGAATTTCGATTTTTATTATCTTGTTATTATTATGATGCTATATTATTATTGTTGTTATTATACTTCTAACTTAACCTTATATATATATATATCTTATTATCTATATATATATATCTATATATTTTAGAGCCTAAATGCTCACTAACAAGCTTATTATTTTGCTTCTTATCTTTTTCTTATATTTTCATCATTTAATATTACATGCTTATATACATGCATCATTATAATGATATTGTCTCAACAAAATTAAAGTGTAATTTTTCTTTAATAAAGGAAAATGAAACTAAACTCTTTTAATGTATATAACATTGTCTCTAAATCAAGATTTTGTTACAAAACACGTAGAAAAGCTATTTCATAACTTCTTTTCAAATCCATTAAGATTTTCTTAAAAGACAAATAAAAGATGAATTTATCAAGAAATTTGCTAACAAAGCTAAACTTTTCTTTTTATAAAAAGTCACATGAAGTTTATTAAAACTAGTGATAATAGTTCTTTAATAAGCAAATTTTTCCTAAAAATGCTTACTTATAGTATTTTTACCAATTCCTTAATAAAAACAAAAACTAGACTAGTTTTCAAAGTTAAGATAAAATTAACTCACTAATTTATAAACGCACTTAGAAAAATAAAATTTGTCAAGCTTCTAAATAATAAACCCAATTTCAAAGAGATAAAAAGAATATAAATATAATAAGCTCAAAAACAATGGATATTATTAACAACTTAAAAAGATGATTTCTTTCCAAGTAAAAATCGGCAAAAAGATTAAAAGAGCATGTTTTAGAAATAAGATTTTTTTTTAGTAGGAAATAAAATATAAGAGGAAAAAGACTTATTAACAAAATCATTTTTAAAGAAAAATATATACAACTTAAAATCATTAAAGGTTATCAATAACTTAATAAAAACTTTGGAAACTTCATTTTTGCCACAAGAAGCAAAATCCATAGAAGATTAAAGTTAAAGAAAAATTTATTTGTTTCGAAAAGAAATTGAAAAAAAAACAAAAATAAGAATTACTTATTTGCAATAACCTAAGAAATTACAAGTTCCTCCAAAACACTTAGAAAAGAAATTGTTAAGTTTCAAGTTTCAATACTTTAAGATAAATTGTTTTACAAAAAATCATCGTTGAGACAATACCATTAGAAATTTTGCATACAATATAAGTTTATATATATACACAAAGGATTTTTCAATTATATACATATTTATATTTTTATTAAAGTATTTTTTAATAAAGATGAGTCTGGAAAATTATTTTTCAAAGGCTGAGATTTTCGTGGTAAATCTGTACCATGTTTTTTAGAGGCCTAAATGACCTTTTATGAAGAAAATAACCTTAGAAATGAAATATCTTTTCGAGTAGGTAGAAAACGATATATAATATGCGAAATTCTGAGTTAAAATAAGCAAGTTATGACCATTTTAAGTGGAAATTTTACTCTATACGAATTTTGACGGACATAGTATAATAGAGTTACAAGTTTAAGTAGAACTTCTAAGAAATACTCATTTTGGGTATTTCTTTTATATAGGTGACGTGGAATCCGAACTACCTTACTCGAAGGATTACATCGACTAAGAAGCTTCTACTACTATGGCCGAGTGAGTTTAAATTCTCACATTTTGTACTTATGTATTTGCTTGTAGTTTAGCATCACTAAACTTTAGGAAAAAAAAAAAAAAGATAGCACATATGCTTTACTTATATGATTAAAATTATGATAAATTATTAACTAATCTTTGTATGATTTAATTTACGAATGATTTGTCTACAAATTCTATGATCACTTATAAAATGTTTAATATTATGCCATGATTACTTAAATAAAATCATTCATGCATGACACATAGTGAGTCACGTTGCATTCATTACTATACCCTTGGTGGGATAAGGGCAAAGTGATGAGGGCAAGGACCCGAAATATATTCTATAGCTTTGATTGCCCGTAATTAAACAATGAGTGGACACCCGAATTAACTACAATTTAGCTATTAGTAGGAATCTGTAAAAAAAACTACAAAAACATCAATTTGCGAACTATGGCCTTGTTACCCGGAACACCTAACCACCGAATAGAGGGATAAATCCATTCAAACACATGATTCTCGAAAATCGTATGTATTGTTTGCTCATGTGATTGATTGCATCTTATTTGCTTGTTAATTAACTTGATTGAATATTAATTGTTAAGTACTTTACTTGTTGAATTAATTCTCTCTAAGCAAGAAGCTTACCCCCTTATAGATACTTTTTGCAGCATCCCTATCTATGGTTGAAGCCCGAGGTTATTTCTCATAGATACTACCTTTTTTACCTTAAGGAGTTTTTGGAAGAAGTCAAAGACTAGATGTAGACTTAGACTTCTAAGTAAATCTCCATGTAATTATTTTGGATAGACTTTGATAGATTATATCATTTGAATGGGGAATGTCCCTTTGATATTTGTAAACCTTTATATTTTTGTATTTTAGATATTATGTTATGATTTTCATTCTTAAATTGCTATATGAATATCTTCTTAAAAAACCTGTTTCAAAGTTGGTCCTCTATAATTGTGAGTGTACGCTTTACACTCGATATCGAAGCTTATGGGATGACTAAAGTTTTCATACTTAAGCTTTAATATTAAGTGGCAAAGTATCACATTCTGGGTATTCTTTGGGACATGATACTACTTATGGTGAAATTGGCCCAACAAAGACGAATTCAAGCTTATTGCCTTAAAACAGTCCTACAATGGGGATTTGGGCCTTTGTATGGTGAAACGACCTATAAAATGAGTAACCAATCTATTAGGTATTAAAACAAGGAACCAAGTTACTGAGATAAAATGTTCCATGGAACAAGTGTAAGCCCCAGAAAATTTCAGTAAATAATTCTAAAATGAACTTCGAAAATAAACCCTAAAAATTACTCTAAATTAAAACTGAGCTTCGGCAAGTCCTAAATCCTAAATGAATATAGAAACTTCTTAATCTTGAGAAAATGAAAATCCTTACAAAAAAATAAGAACTTAACATACATCAAATCAAAACCATTACATACGACAAATTTCATACTTAACTCTGACTTATAAAATCGAGTAATATAGAAACCAAAAACAAATTATTAAAAAGTAAATAACGATGAAATTTTCGGAAATAAAACTCAATTCAAGAATTTCGAAAACGTTGAGAGATATTCAATACTTACAAAAATATAATTTAAAATAAATTTCCAAATTAAATATGTTGTATAAACATAAAATATCAGTTTCCAAATTAGTAAAGATCTAAACTAGAAAATCACCCGAAAATCCTAAGTGGAATACAATAGTTTAAGTCCAGCAATCTCGCGCCCTTAACCCTAGAGGCCGAGGTATAGTTTAAGTGTGTAGTGTAGCTTGTAATATTATAAGGTTGCTTAAAAATATCAGATTAATAAATTTTTGACCTATTTCGAACCTGCTCGGATACAGACTTCAAAAAGCGTGTCTCGGGGCTCCAGATATTAAAAATATACCATGAATACCGTTAGACTCATATTTTTATAAGGATTTCTAAAATATCAGTTTTATAATTTTCCAATAACTAGAATTATCCGATTTTGCTATTTTATTCCTATTTCATTACTACCGGTGATTAACTAGTCTTTTACACTATTCACTTCTATTTCATTACACAATTTTATAATTCTTATAAACTCTTATATTTTTAGATAAATATATTATATATCCTAGAAAATTTCATTTTTCCAAAATTTAGATCATTTCGGGTTTTTACGGGATCAGTTTCTACTTAAGACCCGATACTAAAAATAAAATAAATTAATTTAATAATTGGAAAATATTTTTATTTTCATAAAATAATTTTTTTTAATTTTTCAAGTTATAAAAATATCATTTATAGCTCATATTCGCGTATTTTGATCATACCGGTAATTTATGTGATAATTCACTAAAATAAATAAATTAATTATGTTATTTTTATTATGAAAAATCTGCTACAAATATTTGGAATGAATTTTCTATTTTTATTTTAGTTTATTTTATTTTATTAAGAAAGTACTCTTACAACCCATACTTTTAAGTACACCTTTCACACATAACTTTTTTTTCACTTTAATCTTTCTACGCTTTATTCCGCACTTCATGGCGGAAAATTTGACTTCTTTTTGCTGCCCTTGTGCTTTGATTTACTCCCAATTTGACTAAAATAAATCTATTCCAATCCTTCTTAAAGAAGCAACACATACACATTAATTACACATTACAATTTTAAGTTGAAAACCAACCAAATTCCCTCCCTCTCTCCTCTCTACTTTCACATGCAGCACCCTTAATTTGCTGCCCTTGTTTTATTTTTTTTCTTTCAATTAATACACTCATTTCTCTCTATTTAATGCCTCTCGTTTATTTCTTTTCATTCCTTTGAAACCCTATCTCATTTACTCTCTCTTTTCCTCTCTTTTTCTCTTTCTTTCTTCTTTTGTTCTTGTTCTTGCAAGAACACATGCTGCCCCCATTTCTAAACCTTGCTTCCATACTTCATTCTTGAAGATTTTTAAGTAAACATTCTTCTTAAAGCTTCCATAGATGATATAGGTAAGGTATAGTGAGAGTTTCATACATCAAATGACCTTCCATAAGCTTAAAAGCTAAGGATGATGATGCCAAAAATAAAACACTTCTCTTCTTCATGATTATTATCTTGTATCATTATTATTTTCTTGCTAAAAGTAGTTATATTTTGTAGATATAACTTTTTGTAGCTTTGATTTTTGTTTATGCCTTAGATATTGTTATTTGAGTTATTATTTTTGTTATTGCTAATGATTTGTGCATATATTCACCATTCACATAACTATCTTAGTGTTCATGCATTTATAACTAGTATAGTAAACTAGATCTAGTTGTTTTAGGTTCATAAATACATTAGACTTTTGATTTATTTTCTTAAATAACTTTTAATAGCATGATGATAGCAGGAAAGTTTTAGAAGCTCAAGATCTATTTTATTTTCAACAAAAATCATTTTTGAAAATTCGGATAAAAAAGGAACCATATTAAGAAAAGTTATTTTTCAACTTCAAAATGTGTATTTTTCATTAAAAATGAAAGGCTTAGGGAATAGAAAACATGAATGAATGATTTTGGTGAGTAAAGTTTAGATCTATGAGTTTATAGTTTCCTACCATAGATTTCTTTTATATTTATGTTCATATTAAGTGTAGATCTTGGTTTTGAACTCAAACAAAAATGGTGAAATTCGTATTTAAGCAAGACCCCTATTTAAAAACCACTTTCCAAGTGTTAAAATGAAATTTTTACTTGAGATAATAAAGGCTTAATGTATATATATCATCAAGACTTCTTTTTACAAGAATCAAATATGACTTTCAAAAGTTATTTTCAAAATAAAATCTCATTTTCGGATTTAGGCCAAGGCATATTTTAAAAACATGTTTTCCAACTCAAAAATGAAGTTTTTATTCAAGATATGGAAGGCTCTTAAGATAAGATTTGTAAGGGATGAATTTTCATAAGTTTAGATAGATTTTATCAAAAGATATGTCCAAAAATAAATTTTGTAAATTCAGATCTCAACCAAGCCTAATTTTTAAAACCCATTTTGCAACTTCAAAACAAGATTTTTATTAAAGAAATGGAAGCCTTAAGGGGTAGGTTTGATTATGAAATGGTTTTTGTAAGACTAAATGAGTTTTACAAAGAAAACAATCTCAAATTAATTTTTCAAAATTCGGATTTGAAAATAACCACCATGTAAACACCTATTTCCAAATGCCAAAATGATAATTTTTATAGGAAAATGGAAGTCCTAGGGAATATATGTAACAAAAACCAAGTTTGGACAAGGATAAAAGAGGTTTATCAAAATATAATCTTAGAACAACAAATGGTTTCCAAGGATAGGTTAAACAATGTTTTTATTCTTTAAAGTTTTGTAAAATTCGTACTTAGGCAAACCACCTATGTAAACACTTATTTTCTAACCCAAAATGAAGGTTTTTGTTGAAATAATGAAGGTGATGGTTACATAGGTCATCAAGGTTGAGTTTTAATAAAAGCAAGTATGATTTTACAAGAAGGAAAAAAAAAATATTTTTTTCTTAAGACTAGTAAAATTCAAAGTTTTGCAAAGTAAAGGTTTGCAAAAAGAATTCTTGGTACTATATGTATACATATAGGTAGATCATCTCATAACCTTCATAACAATAGCTTGTAGGTAATACTTACATGCATGATGCATTATCGATATAAAGTAGGAAAATTTGAGTTGTTGTCATTTTAAGAAATTCGTAATAATGGAATAATGACATGAAAACCCATATTTTTCAAACTCAAATTAGAAGTTTTATCAAAGAAATGAATTCCTTAGTGGCTAGGCATGGTTGAGCCTTAATTTTTTAAGTATCAAATGATTTTTACTTAAAAGAATCACTCAAAAACTAATTTTTCAAAATTCGGATTTTTGAATAACTCCTATTTGAAAACATGTTTACAATGTGTAAAATGGAAATTTTTATGTAGAAATGAAGGTCATAAGTAATAAATATAATGAAGACTCAATTTTAGCAAGGATAATAATATTTTCTTAAGGAATAAATCCAAAACAAATGGAAATGATCAAATTTAGGAAACTAGTTCTCTTAAAAGTAAATAGCCATCGAGTCTTACAAATAAAAAGTTTCTAAAATTTCTTTTAGGAAATATTGTCAAAAGCATGCACATCAAGCTCATAATATGCCATTCATGATAGGAAATCATTAACATTTCATGTATAGTTAATCTATATAATAGGAACATTACAAACATTTACAAAACTATTTTTCGGAAGTGGTAATTGCTACTGATCAGAACTGATCAGAATATTTCGTGACCCAAACATTTTCAAAACTTGAAAATAATATTAGAAATAGATAGATCTTTCTAAGTAAATAGAAATCGATATATAATTTGCTAAATTCCGAGTTAAAACGACCAAGTTATGGCCATTTTAAGTTGGAATTCTCGCTTAGGACGAGAATTACTAATTTGATAGTTTGTATGAGATAGCTTGGACTAGTTAAGTGATGAAATACTTATTAGGATATTTCTTCCTTTTTAGGTGACCCTGATATCGACGATTCCTTACCACCGGATTACTTGTACTAAGAGACCGGTGATCCAATGGCCGTGTGAGTATTACTTCCGATTTCATTTATTGTATGTGATTGTAATAATAGTTGCACTAGATATTTGATAAAGATAAAACGGATATGCATGATGGGGACGAATGGGAACTATGTATGCTTATTATTGATGTGAGAAATGGAATATAAGAATATCGAAGCCGGGTGATTAACTATTGCTAGTATAGATGAATTAGAATTGACTGTCTGCGATTATTGATTGATCACTTAAAAGAATTGGTATAATTGATTATTCGAAATTGAAGATGAAATTGACTCATTCATATCACGATGGGGATAGAGCGTAGCATCTGTTCAGTTTCCTGTAATCCTAAACGATGTAAAGTTCGGTTAATCGTTGTCCTCAAACGAATTTATAGTTCAGTTGACCGTAAGCTTAAACGGTGTCGTTTGTACCGCAGGATTCGTTAATCTGCCAACTCGGGATGGAGAGCGCAAGTCCATCCACATATGATTTTCGGCTAGTCATATGTTTGTTGAATCTATATGTTTGATGCATATCACTTGTCTGACTAATCACTTGTTTGTATGATGTGTTATAAATGTGATCTTGGAAGTTCTTACTCACTAAGCTAGTGTAGCTTATACCCCAATAGATGTTTGATTAAACACGTTAACTCAAGAATGCTACGTAGGGACTAAGATGTCTAGAGTTGAGTATGACCTTAGGATTTCGGCAGGCAACATGAGTACTTGAAGATATTAGCTAGGTGTTATGAATTGCTTTGTAATAGTTCTATGTAGTGAAATCTTTTGATGAATTGAAATTAAAGTATAGTGAATTGTATTTGAAATATAGTGAGTTGTATTTCCCTTACATTGTTACTCGAGTTGTATAAAATATATCACTCCGATGTGTCTCCTATATGTGTTAGACATCTTGTACATAGTATGGAAGCCTTCGCGTGACTGAGGCGGTCATTCTTAGGCTTTAATATTGTGTACGGCGGACTGCCACAGTTAGGGTACCTTTCGGGGTGTGACAACAAGGAACTACCTTCCCTCCCTTCCCCCACCCCGACCTATTATGGAGAAAAGACCCCTAAAACGAAGAATTCTTTTATGTTGGTGAAATACCCATGGAATATGGAATTCACCCTTGTTATGGTAAAATGAAAAATTAAGTCTTATAGTGGTGAAATACATTGTGGAACAAGGAACTCTCCCCTAATGAGGTGAAAAGCCCTGAGTATAGTAAAATGACCCATGGAACGAAAATTTCCCTCCAACTGTGGTAAAATGGCCTATGAAATGAGGAATTTCCCCCTAGTGTAGTAAAATAAACCTTAGAACAATGAATTTCCCCTTAGTGAGGTAAAATGGTCCTTAGAGTAAAGATTTTCCCACAACCATGGTAAAATGACCCTTAAAATAAAGATTTCTCTCAAACTATGGTAAAATGGCCCACAAAATAAGGAATTCCCATCTATTGTGGTAAAATGACCTTTGGTGTGAAGATTTCTCTCAAATTATAGTAAAATGGCCTCCGAAAATAAGGAATCTTTCCTTAGCTCAATAAAATGGCCCTTGGAATGAGTAATTCTCCCCTAATGGGGTAAAATAGCCCTTCGTGCGAAGATTTCCCTCCAACTACAGTAAAAGGGCTCATGGAAGCAAGATGAAGCTAGGGAATCGGAGGATTTAGGGTTGATTCGAATGAATGAAGAAGTGGTGAAGATTTTAGTGTTTCGCAACAAGACAATGTGCTAAAGAGTTCGAAAAGGAAGTGGTTGATGGAGTTGGCGATAATGGTTTTGTCCAAATGTTGTCTAGAACCAAAGGAAAGTATTATAGGTTAGCCTTTGGGTCAATTGTTAGTGGGCATGGCCCATTCGTAGTTAACAACCTAAATAAGAATGAATTAGGCCTTAGTAGTAGGATATGTAATGAGCTTAATAGAAATATAATAGCTACGTAAGAAATATTCTAGAATATCTTAGTTATAACAAATTAGTGACCTAGAAATTAGAACATGCCATCACTCATTTCTATGTAACTAAATGGAGCATCTATATAGGTAATTACATGCCATCAGAATGAACCAATGAAAAAACTACAATTTATATTATTGCTTCAACTTGCATTTGAGCTTGAATTCTTTGCATTTAGAGGATTCTTAATTTACTTCTTTGAAATTCCACCACATTCCAGTTGGTATCAAAGCCATCTTCGGGTAGCCATAGCCAAAACTCGAGAGTTTAAGCATATGGAAGATGCTCTATGATCCCTATTGAAAGAGCACACGGAAAAACAAGATAATTAGGTTATACTATTCTCTGAAACATTGAGAAAACAGCAAGAAGTTTTGAAAAAGTAGACCCAAACAATTGAGGAATAAAAATAACAGTTTAATGATAGCAAGAAACTAATGCTGGTACCTTTTGGGAGCTTGATGTTGAGCCATAGTGTAGCCAACTCGGAAATGCAATAGTCTACCTGACGTACTGAAGTCAGTATACCATCAGGGTATTAGCTACCCACTCGCAATGCCAGGCTTGAGTTTCCTAGATTTAGTGGTGAGGGATTCAAATCTTGGTTGAGCAAATCTGAGCAGTTCCTCTTAGTTGATGAAACTCCAGAACATTTGAAAGAAAAGATTGTAGTTATGTATTTGGATGATAAACCATATGAGTGGTTTGATTCTTATTAAAAAATCCAGGATAATGCTAATCTTCTAACTTGGGAGGAGCTCACCAAGGCACTTAGTGCAAGGTTCAGTGAGAAAGCATTTGAAGACCCGATGTTTGAATTGAAGGAATTACACCATGAGGGTTCATTGCAAGATTACATTGATGACTTTATCCATCTTTCAACTCAGGTATAGCTATCTGAACTCCATCTTGTTAATTATCTCTTATCTGGACTTAATCTACAAATTTTGTACCCCATTTGCATGTTCTCACCTAAGACTTTAACGCAAGCTTGTACACTTTCCAAGCTATAAGAAGCCATCCCTATATCCTCTGGAATAAACCTAAAAACATCAAGAAACCTTAACCCCAGCTCACACTCATAGCAATATAACAGAACCCACTCTAACACTTACTCCCCAGACACTACCCACATTAAACACTACTCAACTTCAAATTCACAAAACCCACCATTTGGCAAAACCACTGCTTCTTCCTTCAACACTAACACACCCAGAACCCATAATCCAACAACTCAATGAAATACAAGGAAATTAACACCGAAGGAGTTGGAAGAAAAACGAAAGAAGAAGCAATGCTTTTGGTGTGATGAACCCTTTGGACCTGGACATTAGCGTAGAAATAAGAAGTTAAATATGATAGTGGTTGAAAAGGATGATTTAATGGATGAGGATGAATCCAAATTATTACTTGGGAATGTATTAGAGGAAGAAATGGCCAATCTGTCCCTTTGCTCATTGAATAGCTGCAACCAAGATAAGGAGCAAACTATGAGGTTAGTGGGTTACCATAAAAAAAGGAAATTAAATATATTAATTGATTAAGGTAACTCCTCTAACTTCATCAATGAACGATTAGCTAAAGGGTTGAATTGTAAGCTCAAGGAAATTTCTCTTATAACTGTTACTCTAGCTAATGGCACCAGGTTGCAATGTGAGTATATGATAGAGGTATTTTGTTGGATGATGCAAGGAGTTAAGTTCAGTGAAGATTTCTACCTTCTGGCGTTAGCAGCCAGTGAAGTAGTCTTAGGAATTCCTTGGCTAATGTCATTGGGAATTATCTAATGGAATTTTAGGGAGATGGTTATGAAATTTGAGTGGCTAGGCAATAACTATTTTTTACTGGGTGAACCTGAGCTGTTCTTTTATGCAGGTAGTAATGAGTTTCCTAATGAACTTGGCATTGACTACCAATGTTAGCTTATTTGTGGGGATCGAATTGATCAAATTGTGAGTAGTGAAGATCTTAAACCTTATCATATTGGATTTCCTAGAAGAATATTATGACATCTTTGAGGAGCCTAAGACATTACCATCTAGTCGTGAGTACAACCATAGAATCTTGCTGTAGGAACAAGCTCCTACAGTCAACTTAAGACCTATAGGTATTCTCCAGCTCAGAAATCAATCCTTGAAGATTAAGGAGATGCTTTGAGTGGGTTGATTCGACCAAGCCATAGTGCTTTTTCTTCTCCAGTAGTTTTGGTGAAAAAGAAGGACAAAACTTGGCGAATGTGTATTGATTTAGGGAATTAAACAAACACACCATCAATGATAGGTTTCCTATTCCAATGATTGATGATTTATTTGATGAACTACACAGTGCAAGCTATTTTAGCAAACTAAACCTTCAGTTTGGGTACCATCAGATCCTAATGCACCAAGATGATGTGTCTAAGACAACATTTTGCATGCATGAGGGGCATTACGAATTCGTAGTCATGCCTTTTGGATTGACTAATGCCCCATGTACATTCCAAGGATTGATGAACTGTGTGTTTAAACCTTACTTAAGGAAGTTTGTGCTAGTATTTTTTTATGATATACTAGTGTATAGCACTAGTATAAAGCAACATGCTATGTATTTAAAAATGGTGTTTGATGTATTGAGGCAAGAAAGTTTGTATTTGAAAAAAAAGTAAATATGCCTCCTGTGTAATTCATATTGAATACTTAAGGCATATTATTATAAAGAATGTAGTTCACACTGACCTAAGGAAACTGTAAGCGATAGCTAACTGGCCAGTACCAAATTTACTGAGGGAATTGAGGGGGTTCCTTAGCCTTACTTGGTACTACAAGAAGTTCATCCATGGGTTTGGTATTATTGCTAAACCCATTTCAATGCTGCTAAAGAAAGACAAGTTTTTATGGAGTTCAGAAGCTCATGAAGCATTAAGAAGTGATAAGTCATTTTTACTTATATTTTTCATAGGATTTGAAGCTCATTTTTCCAAAAATTCTTGATAAAATCCTGCAAAATTTATGTTTTTGATAAATAATGTTGTTTTAAAGCTCTTAAAATCAAATAAGGAGTAATCAAGTGTTTTAATTAAGATTTGGCGCAAAAACAACAACTAAAGTTAAGATTACAGAAGTCAAGACCAGTAAAGACACAGCCGAGGCCAAACAAAAAAAGAAGACAACAAAAATTGGTCTACGAGCCTCAACTGCGAGCCCTCAACATGACCCTTGACTTCAGTCGAAGCAATCAAGCATCGTTTTGGAAGGAACTACATTGTCGAGCCTCAAAATCAAGCATCGACTCTTCACCCTAGACAATGGACAAAAACGCACAATTTACTTTGGAAATTCCTAAAGTTGAGCCTTGTCTTGCTTAATACGAGCCTCGACCAACAAATCACATGTAACCCTCGATGGGTATTTTCACAAATCATATGCATGCATGAAAAGTTATCAAATTCTATTAGAAAGAATCTGTCGAATCTGCCACGTGTCAATAAAGTAGGCCATGCTTTCTATACTTAGTAATCTATACATAAACATACAAGCATGCATTGTAAAGTATGTACCAATAATGTAAACCAGCATTAATGTAAAGTAGATTTCTAAATAATTCTGGAGTAAAAGAATTTCCATTTGTTTTTACTTAAGAATTTCTTTTGTTTTCTAGGTAAAATCAATTTAACCTAATGCTTGTAATTTCTACGAATTTCTGAGCAATTAATTGATTAATATTTTGAATTTGTTTTATTTCTTCTAATCTATGCTTATTTTGATAAAACCATGGAGAAATAAACTCCTACAGCTTAGGGATTACGAATTCAATTCCTAATTCAGTTTGATTTCAAATATGTTCTCAAGTAAATTTGATTGGATGTTTGTAATTAGTAGCTTGACTTAAAATTGTGGTTTTTAAAGGAGTGATGCACTCTTTTAGATCCATGATTGATTTCAATTGAATAGATCTATGGTTACTAATGGAGTCGATCTTAACTACCTTCTGCCAAGGAATGGGTGAACACTTTTTGTCCCTTGTTTTAAAAATTCATTGGGTTGTCTTTTTGAAATGATTGCCACTTCGAACCCACTGGAGGTCATTATTTGGCTAACTGGACTACACACAAAGTCTTAGAATCTGGTTTTTATTAGCCGACAATTTTTAAAGATGCTCATCATCTTGGCTCTACATGTGACCAATGCTAAAGAATTGGAAATATTTCAAAAGAGAAGAAATGCCCTATAATTTTGTGTTAGAATGTGAAGTATTTGATTTATGTGGTATTGATTTTGTCGGGCCATTTCCTACTTCTTATGGAAACAAATACATACTTGTAGTGGTTGATTATGTTTCTAAGTGGGTTGAAGCTCAAGCTTTACCTACTGATGATGCACAAGTGGTTGTAAAATTCCTTAAGAAGTTGTTCTCACAATTCGGAGCTCCTCGAGCGATTATAAGTGATCGAGGAACACACTTCTGCAATAATCAAATGGAAAAGGTGTTGAAAAGATATGGAGTTACACATAAAATTGCGACATCTTATCATCCCCAAACAAGTGGGCAAGTGGAAGTGTCCAATCATGAATTGAAGCAGATTCTATAGAAAACGGTGCAACACCATAGGAAGGATTAGGCAGAGAAGCTTGATGATGCTTTATGGGCTTATTGAACAGCCTATAAGACGCCTTTGGGAACCACTCCATATAGATTGGTTTATGGAAAATCATGCCACCTTTCGATGGAGATTGAACACAAGGTGTATTAGGCAATCTAGTTGGTAAACTTTGAATTGGGAGCTGCTGGAATGAAAAGAAAGTTGCGACTGAATGAATTGGATGAGTGGAGAAGACAAGCATATAATAACATGAGAATATATAAAGAAAAGATTAAGAATTATCATGATTCTCATATTCGCCATTTAAGGGAATTCAAGGAGGGAGACCAAGTTTTATTATTCAATTCTTGGTTAAAACTTTTTTTCGAGAAAGTTGAAATCAAGATGGTCAAGCCTTTTTGTAGTCAAGAAAGTGATATAGCATGGAGCAGTGGAGCTTAAACATCTAACTCATGACAATTTCATAGTATATGTTCAAAGATTGAAGCTCTATTTGAGAAATGAAGATAAAGCTCTAGATCGTGAGGAATTTCGACTCCAATCAGCAGGAAATTAGCTAATGAATTAAAGGACGTCGAGCTAACGACGTTAAACAAGTGCGCTTCTTGGGAGGCAACCCATGGCTAACTTAGGTAAGTTTAGTTTCTTCTTTTTCTTTGTTTTCTTTATCCTACATTTCTGTCAAAATTTGTAGATTTTTCATAAGATGGAGGTCACATTTCAATCATCATGGAGTGAATTTTAAAGTGTGGGAAAGCAATTTAATTAAGTAAGAGTTCCTAGCTATCACATTTTAAGGATCCCAGGTATGTATTTTTCAATCTTGTTAGGATCATTTGGCTTGGCAAATCTGAAAAATCTTTTAGTCTCCACACCACCGAGAGCACAAGTAGTGTTTAAACTAGCGCACTTATGTTTAGAACATTTTGTACAAATTTTTAGACACTACACCACCCCAAGCATGCCCATGTACTTCAAAAGGCACTTTTGAAATTCTAACAAAACTTGCTCTCGGGTGGAATTTTTGTGCCTAGCATGGCCTCGAGCACTGCCGTGCACCCAATGAGGCACTCCACACTTCACAAAATTTGCTCTTGGTAGAAATTTTAGTACCTTGCACGACCTTAAGCACGGCCGTGTACTCCAAGAGGCACTCTCCACTTAACACTCTTATATATATATATCATGCATCTCTCTCCTCCATCATTCTTCTTGCTGTCATTTTCGCACAAACACTCCTCTCTCTACATCATTTTCTTGCATTTCATCATCCCCATGCCACAACAACATCTATGCTTGTCCTCCCTTGCATTTTTGGATCATCACAACATAAGTAGGTCATTCTAATCCTCTCTTTTCACTTTATTAGGACGAATTTGCTGCACTTATTCTCGTGAATATGGGTTTTTGTAGATCTATGATTTGAGATTCCATCTTGTTATTTGCATGTGAATTGTTATGATTGTAATAGGTTGATAATCTCATGACAACATGATTTCAAACAACTTTGTGTCAATATTTCCATCAAAACAACAAGATTCATGAGCAATTCTAGGGTTCATGCAAAAAATTGACTTTGATAAAAATTGGGGCTTTTGTTCTATTATTCCAATTAAGTGAAATTGGAAGTAAGTAGTGTAAGAATCATCTCTTGTTTGTGCTTATAAAGTGTTAATTGCAAATATAGGGTTCATAAGTGTAAGAATTGGGGATTTTTCATGAATGAGTTGAATCAAATCAAGAATTCTTAATGACTTATGATCTAAAATCTATTTTGAATCTATTCACAACCATGTGCACGACCGATTTCCGTGCTTGTGTTATTTTGAATTTTTGACATGTTGAGAATTCTACCCCACCTTAGTACACAGCCGTGTACTTTGTAGTGTTGAAAGTTACACTTTGAATTCTTGTTTTTAACTTGAGAGATGTGACCATTTGAACCATTTGATGTATTTTAAACTTGCTTCCAAGGACTTCTTTCATGTAAGCTCCAATTTTTATTAAATTACACTGAGTCTTGTTTCTTTTGTAGAAATGAGGACAAAAAGAGTTGCTTACAAGAAATACAAAAGAAGCAATGTTGCTTAACAACCATCTACTTCATGCACTACCAAGAGGGCACGATAACATGAGAAACCTCAAGAGGAAGTGCCTCGGTTGATTTTAGATGAGGAGTGGAGTAAGAAACGAAGGGAACGTTTGGAAAAGATGACTTTTAATAATAATGAATACTTAGATTGAAGGACTTTACAAGCTTATGGGATTGACGAGGAAATAAGGGAATTGTTAAGAATTGGTCCATGGGAAAATTTTTTTGAAATACATGAGCCAATATATAGATAGATATCTTTAGAATTTCTCTCTACTTTACAACTGAATAATTATTGGATGACTTTCCAAATTAATGGTGAGGAACACAATGTTGCTACTCATAGGTTTGTTTATTACTTGGGCTCTATGAGTTGGAGGAAACTGATACTCCACAATTCAAGAAAATGCTCACAACTTGGCCCGAAGATATGACTCCCCAACATTATTGGAAAGAATTTTGTGAAGCTGACGTTTGCTACAATCCTTCCAAATCAAAATCTTCATTGATGAAGAATGTCAACTTGAGAGTAGCTCACCATTTACTGGTTCATACAATTGGAGGTCGGAAAAGTAGCCATGGCGTGGTAAATAATTTCGAACTTTTCATTCTTATAGCCTGGCTAAGAAAATTAAGATAAATGTAGGGTTAGGGGTGGCGAAGTTTCTATATAGGCAAGCCAATGATCCAAGGTCAAAAGGGCTTTGTTGTGGTGGTTATATCACCAAAATTTTGAAGGAATACAATCTTTTCAAAGCTCCTACCAATGATGAAGGGTTGTCTTGCACAAAGATTTCTGATGGTCCATTCCCTTCATGGAATCTAGTCAAACTAATCGACTTGCCTACCCCATCCCGGCATTCCATACCTCGTAGGGATGCCCCATCAACATCCATAACACCGCCTCTAATGACAGATTTTCAACAGTTGGTGAAAGAATTTTGGGAACAGAGAAAGTTTAATAGAATGGAGAGGAAAAAGAATAAGAAGTTTAGGGCTTTGGTGTGGAAATATTTTGATTGACTTACTGGTTGTTTTTCACCGCCACCAACCGATTTGCCTACATATGAGTCCTCTCCTGATCCTCCATCACCTGTCTAAGAAAACTCCTAAGCAAGCCGATAAAGCACCAGCTGTTCCATCCTCATCTAAGGACTCTAAAGATGATGAAGAAGAAGAGCAAAGGAGGAAGAACAAGCCACTGTGTCATAGGAAGAGAGTGACGAGGATGATTATGAAGATGATGAGGATGCTGCCAATTCTGATTGAGTGATTGATTGTTATGTTTTTATGATATTCTAGTCTGTACTATTGAGCTCCCTCCTATTGGGAAGACTCTTATTCTTTTCGATCTCCTGGACTTTATTTTGTTAGATTGTAGGATGAACTAATTCTTTGTTAGCTATCTTTTGCTTTTTCTTTGTTTTTGTTTTTCAAGCACAAATTTTGAGCAGGATTCACATAGAACCGACTGAATGAATGTTTTGTAAAAATTTGACTGGCAATCACAATTCAATGTCACACACAAGAACAATCCAGGGAAGTTTTAGTTTTTTTTTTCTTTCTTTTTACTTTCCCATATTTGTGATTGATATTACCAGACATTGGGGACAATGTCTTATAAGTGTGGGGAAGGGGTATATTAAGAAAGAAAATTATTTAGATCTTGGCTTTATCTTATTAATGCACTTATTGATCAAGTTTCCTCCATTTATAAGTTTGCGGTTGGTTGAAAATTTTGAATCTTGAAATTATACTCATCCAATTGTTATTAGCATTCAAAAAATCCATTGTTGCTTAATAGAATATAAAAGCTTAGTTCATATTGTTGGGCTTTGGTCCCTCAGAAGAGCGAAGTTTGACCCCTCTAATAACTACACAAGTTTCTTATAAA
Source organism: Combretum micranthum (assembly GCA_024138025.1). NCBI lineage: Eukaryota > Viridiplantae > Streptophyta > Magnoliopsida > Myrtales > Combretaceae > Combretum > Combretum micranthum. Next base: position 271,390 of record JAMXBD010001297.1, read on the forward strand.
ACAATTGATTTATCTATAAAAAAAAAAAAAACACATAGCCTTTACTCCGCTGACTCAGGCAAGTGAGTTAAGAGTATTGATATCTGAATGTTAAAGTGAAGAGAGTTCGTTGGGGTCCCTTTTAAACCTGGTCTCTTGGGTGATGAGCCTGGGATGTGCCGACTCAATAAACTTACTATGACATGAAGAATGGAAAGGCAAATAAAGCCGAAAAGATACGGGCTATACCCCATCTAGAGGAAATCCCTCTGAAGGCTATTAAAAGAAATTTTTGGAGAGATTTTAATTGAAAAGAAAAAAATCTAGGGGAATGATGGATACCATATGCTTTCATCCTAAGTTGTTGAGTTTAGAGAAGTAGTTGAATGTTTATATACTCTCTGATTAGTGGTGAGATGTAACCAAGCCACTTTTGCTTTGTTTGACTTTGTATTTCTTTTGTAACTTTGGAAGCGGTTCTTAAATGGTAAGGGTAATAGTTTGACTTATTTGGATTAATTCTAAAAGTTTAACTATAGTATGTTAAGTTCAAGTACAATTATGGTAGGTTTGAGCAGTAGGCACTAATGAGTTACTTGGTTTACTTAAACAAAAGAATGTTATTTGTGATTTGATATTTGTCAATGAGTATAATTGATGAGAGATTATATTGTCCTTGTTTTGTTTGCTATAGGATAAGCAAACGGTTAAGTGTGGAAGTTTGATAAGTGTTAAAATATCCTTATTTCTATCACTTAATGGATATGATTTTCTATTAATTTTATGAGAATAATCAAGAAGATACTTAATAGCTTCTTGTGTAATTTGAAGGTTTAAGAAATGCAATTCAAAGATTATGATTTGAGGTTAAACCAAGGAAATATCAACAAACAATGCAAATGTTTAGTTTTCAAAAGTACACAACCTACTACATAGCCATTCACATGCTGAGGCATAGGGTCAAAAAATGATTAAAAAAATTGATCTAAAAGTGCCCTATCTACTACCCTAGGAGTGTACAAGGTAGTGTTGGAAGAATGGAATTGATCAGCAGAGTTTTTAATACAATTATAGAGTGTACGCCCTCGAGCACGACCGTGCAGGTCGTAAGGCACTCCTTGTGACTCCAACTTCTCTAAACTCCTATAAATAGACTATGCAACCTTTCATTTGAAAGGAGTTCCGTCCGAAACACTTTTTAAAACCCTAATAGAGATAAAAAGAACTTTCGAGGAGAATTTGCCGGCACTTATTGAATATTACAAGACTTCCAAGAACCGGGTTTTCATTGTTTAAATCATGCTTATAGATTACTTTTTTAGATCTTTGCGTTGTATTTCTAAATCTATAGAGGAGTAGATCTATATACCCTTAGTCTTGTGAAACTCTAAACCCAAATATGTGATTTGGATTTGCTTTTAATGAATGAAAGTTTTTGCCTTTGTATTTATTCATGTTTTGAAATTGTCTTTCAATTGATTTATGGCCAAAGTCGATTGTTTGTATGATTCTTGTTAGATAGAAAGAGGTTTCATCTAATAGGATAGATCTCCATGAATAGAAAGATTGCATGTTTCACTTAGAGGTAGGAAAACATTCATTTTCTGTATAAAGATCTGATATTTATTAATGAATCTTGTTTTTAATGCGATTTCATATGGCGTTAGTGAGGGAGACGTCTCTATTATCTCATGTGAAATTAGGAATCGATTAACTCGAGGGAATAATTTATTTATCTGTGTGATTCACTTCTCATTTCATCAATCTTGTTTTATGAAATTAGGGTTTAGGGTGAATCAAGATGATAGGGTACATTTTGCAATTGATAATCTTTTTTAAAGGCAAAATCATTGATATTAGGGTTGATAAATTAGTTAATTAATTAGATAAGTAGTAATTTTAGATAATATTCTCATTAAAGATTCAGCTAGATAGTAAGAATAGGTAATACTAGTAATTGTTTTCAAAGATCCTTGAGGACGATACCTGATTTAATCTTGACTGCTTGAGATAGTTATACTTGCCAAGTGTTGATCAAAGGATTTGAATTAGGATTATAAACTTTAAAAAAGACAACAATCAAGTTTATGACGTTGTTGACGTGGATCTAGTAAGCCAATATTAGGCAAAGCCGTAGTATCTACTAATTTAGTTATTTATTTTAATTGTAATCTTGTTGTTTCTCTTACGGGATATGTTTTGATTTGGTTCTATTTGATTTCTATTGCAGTTGATGTTAAGAAGCTCTTCATCTGAAGATCTTGTTTTTGATCCAGAGATTGATAGAACATTCCATAGAAGATTAAGAGAAAGAAGGGTCAATCCGGTTAATCTTGAAGACATGGATGGAGATAGAAACCAAATGACCTAAATCAAGCAATTGATGGAAATCAAAATGATCAAAATCAAGTTGTTGCTAATTCAAACATTCCCATTCGTCTTCTTAGGAGTGGTACGAATACGATACGCAAGGTATATGGGGAGTACCCAACACTAATATATAAGTATTTATATACATATTTGTTTTTCATGGAGTCATGAATTACTTTAGATTTAGGACAAGTTGCAAATGGTTCTAAATTATGTTAGTTGTTTGGCTATTAAAGATAATAACCTGTGATTGTTGCATATATTGCTATATTGCATGTAATCTATATGCTATTTGCTTCTACGCATGTGATTAGGGTTTGGTGTACTAAGCCTTGTGCTCACTTCTTTTATTTTTCAAGAACACGTGATGATCTAGTAATCTTCATGTCACGTCCCGAAGGGTAAACTAAACATAACAGTCCGCCACACTCAATATTAAAGCTTAAGTATGACAACCTTAGTCATTCCCAAAAGCTTTGACATCAAGTGTAAGGCGTGCTCTCACAAGTTTAGAGGACCATACCCGGGATTATGAAGTTTAATAAGATACAATAACATGTTTAAGAAAAGAGAACTCATAATATTCATTCACTTATAATAATAATCTTACAAATCTCAGGGACATTTTTCCCTTAATCTCTAGTCTATTACAAGAAGATTACATATCTTATCCAAGCTAAACTTTATCTAGAATTTCTTTGTTCAAAAAAAAAAAAAAATAGCTGGCTGCAAGGTCCGCGTGGTCTCAACCACAACTATGGAAACTGCAAAAGATATCTATTGGGGTATAAGCTAACAAGCTTAGTGAGAACTATTTCCATAAATAACTTCTTGTAACAAGATTTCAAACAAGTTGTTTAAGCAATCAAATGGAATGCAACATACACGTGAGCAAACAAGCATATAGCTTTCCGGGAATTATATGTTGAATGGATTTGCGCCCTCTATTCGGGGTTTGGTGATGCATAATCTCAAATCAAGTAGTTTAAGCTAAAAAGTTTTATGCTCACGAGCACTCGTCGCCAAGCATTCCGAGTGTACTTGAATTGACCTTGCTTTTGGATTTTCCGCCAAGCATTTCCCTAAAGCCGCCAAGCAATCGCTTTCGAATACTCTGCCAAGTGTTGCATTCGAAATGAGCCTACTATCTTTTTCACCCAAGGATAATAACCCATATGCAATGTGACTCAATTCGTGGTATGCAAAAACCCATTTATTTATGATATCATAACATAATTATCGTTGAATTTTAAGGCGATAAAGGAATTTCATACAAATCAAATGCTCTATTAAACAAACACTTAAATCAATTCCGGGCTCGATATTCTTAGGGTTCTTTCAAATAATTATTTTACATACATATCCATTTGTCTAATGCAACTAATTTACAAGCACAACAAGTATAGTATTTTAAGGAAATAAACTTACGATGCCATGTCGACTATTCCTCTAAGCTGGTGAGTCGTTCACACACTCCACTTAATCGAAATAATCTTCGGGATAAAGGTATCCTTCCTCGGAGTCACCTAGCCAAATAAAATACCCGCAATGAGTATTCCTTGATGATTTCCTTGAATTTTGACAAAACAATGTCAAAAGAACGTTAAAGTTCGTATAAAGGAAAGTTCCAATTTAAAATGGCCATAACTTGGTCATTTTAACTTGGAATCGCGTATATAATATACCGATTTCTATCTACTCGAAAAGATCTATTCTTTTCTAAACTTATTTTTGTCAAAATTCACCATTTAGGCCCCGAAACAGTGGTGATGAAATTCACCACGAATTTTCTAACTCAAAAACAACTTTGGTTTATTCATTCAAAACTTGCTTGATAAATACTTAGTTATCTATATAGTTGAAAAATTCTCTTTTTATAGTTATATAACTCATATTTAAGCATGCTCAAGTGTTTTGTGTCCAATTATATTTCTTGAGTAAAACAATGTTGGTTTGAAGTTCTAGAAAACATAGTTTGCAAGAATTCAGTTTTGTAACTTTCTTGAAATGAATATTTTGTTTCCTTTTTGTTTTCCAAAAATGTTTCATGTTTGTTTTATTACTTTCCCAAGTAACTTTTTGAAAGTAAAATTTTCTATTTTCTAAGTTCTCTTATTTTAGTACTACTTTTCCTATTTATTTTTCATATATAATTTTTTTTGCCTATTTGTTTGAAAAGGTCTTTAGTTGAAAATTCCTTATCCTTTCATTTTGTTCATATTTTTCATAAAAACCATTCTTGTACCAACAATTACTTTCCTTTGAAAAACAAAGTGGAATAATAAAGGATTTAAGAAGCTTTTCATAGTAAAAGTAGTTTCTAAAATTATAGTGGATTCTTTTTGGTATCTTGAAAAGAAATGATTTTATTTAGAATATAGACTTTATACTTTTCATAAACTTATTTCTAAGTGACAAAATCTTCTTTTATTAATTACTTTTAGAAAATGAAAATTTTGGACAACAATCTAAATGAACATGATTCATGAGAAATAATAGTAAACAAAAATAACATAATAATAAAGTCAAGTATTGAAGTCTTAGCTTTTTCAAGGTTCCTGGGACTAAGAAGTAGACTAGTCCCAAAATAAAAAAAAAACTTGTTTTGACTTGATAAGGACAAGTCTAAGACTAGAGACTAGTCTTAAAATAATAAGGAATAAGTAAATAAATTGTAACAGAATTAATAAATAAATTGCAATGGAATAATAAATAAATAAATTGTATAAAGTAAATAAATTGTAAGTGAGCTTATATGCTCTAAAGAATATATACATGTATATATAGATAATACTTAGATATAGCAACAATAATATAACATGAACATAAATAGATTTTTCATGAACAAGAACAATACATAAACATAATGTAGCTTCCATAACTTTTAGTCTTTGGAAACTCACACTATGGTCATGTAAAGTTACATGACATGAAGAAGAAGAAAAATAGTAGAAGATGGTTACCTAAAGAAGATTTTGATAGTAGTATGTGGTTATGGGTTTTTGTTGTAGGTAGAAGTTGTTTTTGAATTATTTTGAGAGAGTTTTGGGATGGTAGTTGAAGAGAGTTTTGAGAGGAGAATTTGAGAGAGTTTTAGTAAGAATTTGTGGGTAGTAGTTGTGTGAAAGAAATAAAAAAGGAGGGGGGTATTTATAGGAAATTGAGGAGTGATTTTTGTATGATTAAAATAAATGAAAAATTAAAACAAATTGAGGGAAGAAGCGGGGGCGGGGGGATCTTGTGTCGGTCATAGTGTAGTAAGAGGGGAGAGATTTTATTTTTTTATTTTTGTTAAATAAATGTAGTAATAATAAGATAGATGTGAAATAAAGTTATAGGAAAGGTAAAAAGTAAAGGTTATAGGTTATGGTGTTTGTAAGAGTAGGTGTAAGAAAAAGTAGAGAAAAAGAATAGTGTAGAATAGTAATGAATAGTGTAATGTACAGTAGATATGACAAATAAAGTATCGGTAATAAGAAAATATGTGTATAAATGCTATATCTGATATTTTTAGCTACCGAAAAATTATGAAATTGATATTTTTGGAAATCTTATATTTTTACGAGTCTAACGGTATATTCGGAATATTTTATTATTCCAGTCCCCGGACATGTTTCAAGAACTTTGTCCGATCGGGTTCGAAACGGGTTGCGGTTTTACTAATCTGATCTTTTTATGCTACCTTATATAATTACGCACTATTCTACATTTTAAACTCCTACTTACTCTCACCGAGTTTCTTATTCGGGATTACCGGACTTTAAGCTACTTCGTATAACTAGGGTTTTGTTGACTTTTAGGTTTTCGGTTGACTTCTAGTTTAGGGTTTTATGCTAAATCGATTCAAAAAAAAAAAAAATTGGGGTTTACAACCTACCCCCCTTAAAGAAAGTTTTGTCCTCAAAACTTGGAAATTTCTAACTGCGACGTCAAACGAATACGAGTGCTAGGGTTTATACTTCATTCTTATCTCCTCAAGTTGCTTGAAAAAGATTCATCTTAATCGACTTCCTCATCTCTTACCTTTCGAACTTTCGGGATAAACGCCCATATTAGGTATTCCTTATAGGGAAAGTCCTCTTTAAAAGCACTTAACTTTATAAACTTGATTCCTTGACCAATCGTTATTAGGGATTTGGAATATGTTGCATGTTTCCAACATATTTAGATGATAAGCTAGACTTCTGACTTATTTTATTACTTCCCAAAAGATCACACGATAATCTCTTCCTATCCTTAAGCGCACATGATTTCCATTTTGAATTTTCTAAGGTCCTTTTTTTTGTCGATCAGTTTTATTTCTTTCGTCTATCTTGTATCTTTCTCATTTCATGAGACACTCTTGATTGTTCCTCCAAGGTCTTGAATTGTTCTTCTTGATCGTTTGTTAGGTAGCATCAAGGGGTCTCTTTTTCTCCAAAATTCCTTGTTAGCTTCATATTCATGTATTATTCTTATGTCCAGGTTTGTCATGCCTCTAACTAAAACTCCTCGCTTTCATATCAGCTTCCTTTATAAAGCTTTGTTAGGTTGTACGTAGAGAACGTTATATTAATCGATTATGAAAAGAACCATCTTTGTTAATCGATCAGCTTATGCTGTAATCATCCTTGCCTTCTTGTTAACAATGTGAGAAATCCAAAATCTCGAGAAGTTTAATTATGTCTTTTCCTGGCATCATCGAGACTTTATAGATCCTTTCGTCCTTTGGTGTTCTCACTTCTTTATCAATACTCCATTTCTTCTAATGTTCCTTAAACTTCGGTATATCTGAGTTCTCCTTGAACATGCCACAGGTCCCAATTTATGAACCGTATTCATGATTCTTTCTTACTGACTTCCTTGTCCTTAGTTATACTAAGTCGTCCTTTAGTTTCCTTCGATACACTTTTCTTCCTATATTTCCTCTTTATCCTTTGTATCTTCTCACCTAATTGTTAAGCTCCTTTATTCTTTTCTACCAAGGTTGGTTTCGATATCCTATTGGTTGTTTCCTCCTTTAAGCCTTGTTTTGAAATCTCAATGTTTAGCTTCTCAATCCCTTTTATTAACTTCTTATACTTAAGATTATATTCCCTGATTGTCGCCCTTAGATTAAACCACGATTTTTGTCAATTATTCATTATTCAACAGGGTCTTATATTCTTAGTTTGAGTCTAAAAAGCGTTACTAGAACTTATGGAGTTTATATGGGGTTTGTGGGGCATTCCTTTGAATCACTTTTTGTCTTGATCCTTGGTTGGTAATATTGCGATCTTAACTCTTAAGAAAACGAGTTCGCGTTTTATGATTGATCGAAAGATCTCTAATTCCAGGGAGTGGGTATTCACTTTGTTCCTTTTCGAGAGTCAGCATATTGGCTTAAGGGTTTATCCTTGTTCTTCCATTATAAGCTGAACTGGCATATTCCGGGGTGGTATACTTGATTGTATAAGGTCTTGATGCAAATATTCTTGTAATGGTTTCTCCAATTTCTCTATAAAAATCATTCATAGGCTATAAGTCTAGTTCTCCAAATTGATCCTTTTCTTTGGGTGTAGTCTGAGTCATTTATCCAGAAAATCTTCTTAAAACTTCTATTGAAATTCACGAATATCTCCAAGGGTCGGTTTCTTTTCGTTCTCTTTCGTATCATCGAGATATTCATTCATTCTCCTCTATCAACTTGAAAGAATATGTCTCTTCTTTTCTTGTGATAGCAAGTCCTTTACCAATATTATCTTTCCGTCTTATTGGTTTATGAGTTCTATGTTCTCCTTGTGACTTTTTATTGGGGTCCTATTTGAGAGGTATACATCTTATCCCAAGGATTACTAAACTCCATTACTCCGTAGAGTCGCAAGCGACTTCATATCGTTACGTCATTATTGGATGATCGTTCAACACTTTCTTGGGTTTCATCATCCTTTCTTATGGGGATTTTAAATTTTAAACTAGAGATTGATGCTTGTTATCGGTAGTTTAGACTAGGTATATCGAAAGAAGGTGTTGCTTTGAAATCCAAGAGAGAAAAATATTCCGATTTACTAACTGAATGCTTCTTACGTACTTGATAGGGGATTATTACTCATATTCTCTTATTCATCCATATAAAGAAAAGCTTTAAACTTTTGTGCTACTTGAAATAAAGGAACAACAACAAAAAAGGTTGAAGGCTTACCGGTTCCCATGTCGCTGTTATAGCCTTTAATGCATTCCAAGGCAGTCAAGTTTCCATCCTCTTCATTTATTTCTTCACTTATCCATTGTCCCTCCGGGTTATAGATTCGAATTCTTGAAGCAGTGAATTCTGACCTACTTTCACTTCCACTTCCATTTCTGTAAACCTCGGGAATTTTTCACATTAGTACCCGACTTCATAATAGATTATAAATTAGATAATAGAGTTAGATTCTGAGTGAAGACTAATAATAGTTTAATATTTAGATTTTTGGATGAATAAAAGATTTAGGAACCGAATAAAGAGATTCTTTAACCCTAGTTAATACCGAAAACGGGATCTGGTATCTTGAATAACTAATTCAAGATATGATCTAAAAACTAGACCCGAAACCTAGTATACCAATAGATTTAAATAGAAAATGTGAATATAAGGATTAAATGATTGTCTTGATCCCGATAATGATTCAAGACTAGAATAACGAGTAGTAATGAATTTATATTTAGACTTAAACCCTAATTTTGAGATTCCTAGTTAAATCTAAAAGCTACTAATAAGAATTTATGTTCAGTATCAAAACTAGAGATATAAACATAGTTTAATTTCTGTATGAAGCCCAATACTGTATAAATGATCATATACGCTTATAACTAGAAAACGATGATCCAAAAATGAACTGTCAAGATTTTAAATACACAACGAAAATATAAATTGATAAATAACTCAAAATCTAAACTTCAAATAAATAATCGGATCACGCTTTTGTTCTAAACCAAGTTTTCTTAAGCTATCGGAGCCTGAAACAAAAATTGACCTAATGAGCTTAAGGAATCCAAATCGCGAGAGATAAAATTATACGAATAATTAGCTACGTATATATATACCCTAAATTTGCATTATTGGAAAATCTAAGTGTTTTGTATAACTTTATACTCATATTTTTGTACAAAAACTTCCAATATTAGCTAATATATATACCCGTATAACTCGTATAATTAACTCAAAATTTAATCAAATAAATAAACTAATATATATATATATATATATATGTTTTGGCTGCTGCATTTCGATGGGAATTCGGATGAGGCAAGAGGGGAAAGAGGAGCTGCAATTGGGATCAATAATTCACAAAATAGTCAACAAAATTAACTTCCACACCAATCAAACCATGCAACACACCTAGCATTTATGAGGATGACAATAACAAATTAAATGAAGAGAATGTTGGAGGAAATCTGGAAGAAAACGTAGCCGCAACCTCTCCTTCTTCTCCTTCTTATATTTGTATTCATTGCTATTAATGAGTAAACAAACAAACTCATAAGTCCTCCACTCCTCCAGCACGAAAATACATCCAAACAATACCCAAATCGAACTGAAAACCAAGAACAAACAGATCACAAAACATAAACTCGGATCAAAGGAAAAACAAAGCCAAAAACCCTTAAAAACGAGCTCAAAGGTAAGTTGATGCGATTCAAATGATATTCTTTCAAATATAAGAGTTGTATCTGACTTAAAATCATCTTAGGAACTTATTAAACACAAACACAAGCTTCGGATTGCACTCAAAGAGCTCCAACGAGGTAAAATTTCAAAATCCTAGCCTTATGTTTCAAAGAATCGAAACCTGTGTATTTATGTGTTTAAACGTGTTAAAAGTTATTATATATCCTTATATATGATGTATAAACTCTTAGAAGTAGTTTAAGTAAGTTTCTAACATGTAAAAACCAAAGAAAAAAATCGAACCGAGGAGGAAGATGATGAATAGTGCAACGCTGCCTCAAGGCCGGCAGTGTAAACGATGTACGCCGGCGGCTTACATGTATAGGCCGGCGGCTTACACTTAAACAAGGCTACGTAAAATAATTTTCACGTAAAATATCAACGTAAGCCGGCTATCTGGAGATCTACGCCGGCGTACGTTGTAAGCCGGCAGCTTTCAACACCGGTGCTTTCGATAAAAAATTTTTTCTTTAAAATGAGTTTACACCGGCACCTGGGGATTTAGGCCGGCGGCCTTGAGCCGGCTTACAGCTAAAATTTTGCAACGAGAGCTTTTCTGACCTAAACCGAATATATATATATATAAATATCTACTAAGTATGTATATATGTTTGTTATGTAAATATGTATTAGATAGTGACTTTAATACAAGTATTTAAGTCTATTTAAAATTTATATCTAATAACTTTTGAAACCCTAGAACTAAGACAATATTTAGAGTATTATTAGTCTAATATTTGTTTTAACAAGATAAAATATATAAGAATGGAAATTGAAATGAGTTAATTTCTTGAGCAATGTGACTTCTAAAAATAACCAAACAATTATGTGAGATTAAATAGGAAAAACAAGACAATACTAAGTATTAATATCGAGTCTAGGACACAAGGCACATGTAGGAATTTAGCTAGATGATATTGATGAATATTTTGTTTTAAATAGGTAAATTTGACTCATTAGAAGATCTACCAGTGGACTACTACGACTGAGTCGGTATGAACAGGTGAGTAATTCAGTCATATTGTGCTGATTGTGGTTGTAAATAGTCGAATATGTAATGCAAGATAAACAAATGAGTGTTTGTTGAAAGTATGATATGATCTGATTGTATGATTGCTAAAATATCTTTATACAAGCGATAACGCAGTGGTTGGTGTTGTGTAGTAGTATATTGATGATTGTGTGTAATGTATGGTCACCCCGAATTTGATTAAGAATTATGGACTTAACCAAACAGTATGGACATGCATTGCACGAATTGCATTATTGCATATATGGTTGTGACAGCCTGCTACGTATTAATATTTCGGATCTCTGTTTTTGCTTGGTTGATCCAATGTGTGAGTCTTCCAAGGTTCTCTTTGGTCTGGCGGTCTTATGAGGAACTAAAAGGCACCAAAGAACGTCGCCCGTAGAATCGCTTTGAAATGATTAATACTTAGGGAGTTTCTAAGGGGATTGCAGGAGATGGTTTGTGGAAGCCACTATATTCAAAGTGATAACATTAAAACGAGAAATCGTTGATTCTCCTGTATACTTAGTCTCTCCTGGGCAGGTGGGTCATTGAGTTTTTGTTCTTCAACCCATTAAAAAGAGGGCATAAATCTTTTTCCTGTTTGGATTCTAGATCATCCAAACTTGTATCTGTGCATACGGTTGAGTGCTTGCATTGCATATGATTTGTTAATGACTTGTGTGATGTATGGTATGTCTGGTTATTCACTGAGCTGTGGTTTCGCTCATACTCCTACAGTCTTTTCAGGTTCACATTACGTCCCTGGTTAGTTACATCCAGGAATATGGCTCCGGTAAGGGCTTTGAAGCTAGAAGTCTATAGATCTATTTTAGTTGATGGTTATGTACTATTAGAGTAGATTATTTAGTTGTATACTTCAACAGAGATATATGGTTTGTAATAGTTTGTAATGGTTATTCACTAAAACATTTCTCTCATATATTTGTTATTTCTTATCAAGCAACTTAAAAGATCTTGTTGTTTTAAAAACCTGTCATTCTCTGAAGGTAATCTGGTGATAATATTCAAGTGTAACTTGTTTATTACTACTAGGGTACCCCTCGGGGCGTGACAATTTCCTTTCCTAACCCTTATAGGAACAACTTCTTCTGATGATCTTGTCAGAACGTTCTTCCCTTGCGGGTAGTTGTTGGCGAAATGCCCATTTGAGTCGTGGACACGGCAAGTATTACTTTCTTTCCTTGGACATTTTGACATCTTATGGTTTGCATTTCCATAGAAGAAACACTTCCCAAATAACTGAGGGCACTTCTTAGGGTAGTGTGCTCCATTGCACTTCCAGCACTTAACGTCTTTTGATCCGATTCTCCCACTATCATCTTTGTTCTTATAGTGGTTGGAAAACTTGAGTTTCTTTTGTGGGGTATGAAACTGGTTCTATCATGAAGCTCCTCCTTAAAGATCGGAGTCTCCTCTTCTTCTTTCCTTTCTCTTCTTTTTCTTGCTCCTTCTACAATTCGAGCTCTTTCTACTAATTCTCGATAGTTTCTTATGTCAAATTCTTTCAACCTCACTCTCAGGTCTTTATCCAATCCTCCTATAAAGACTTGTCTTTTTAACTCCTCGCTGTACTTATAAGAATCGGGGGCATATTGTAGCAGTCTACTGAACTCAGTCTCATATTGCTCGATAGTTCTCCCCTTCTGAGCAATTTGCAAGAAGTCTGCGCTATGCCTTATTCGTAAACTTCCTAGGAAATAATTCTCCAAAACCTCATGTCTAAACATTTCCCAAGTGATTGGAGTCATTAGCTCTCTTTTCTTTGACTCCCACCATATCTTAGCGTTTAGACGAAGCATGAATGTCCCTACTTGATTTGCAGGTGGTGCGGAACCTCATATGCATCAAAAGACATTTCAATCTGAGCTAGCCAATCTTCGGCCTCCTCTGGCTTATCATAAGCTCCTCAAAGTAGCGGTTGCTTTTGATGAAATTAGGCAACATACTCTTATATGGCCTTATGGTGGAGGTGGAGGTAGTGGTGCACTTTGGGTATGCATGTCCTTATGCACGAATGCCTCCGTTGGTGCTTGTTGTGGCGGCGATGTTGGTAAGGTGCCGGTGCTGTTGTTGGTGCCGTTTCAGGTACGGGTGCTTATGCTGCATGTTTTGCCTAATCTCTTCTAACACATGGGCTAGATGTCCTAATGTGGCGTGTAAGTCCATTTGAGGTGCAACAGCTCCTTGAGCTGCAGGTTGCTCCGCTTCAACATCAGTTGGTTAGAGGCGCTTTGTTCCTCTCTTCGTCTACTCCTATTTTGCTATTTAAAACTTTCCTAAGTTAGGTTTTAGAAATTTTTGATACTTCATTAAATTTTCGTTGGAAATTGGTGGATGTATCGGAAACTTTTAATATGCATAAAGTTAATAAATTTAAATCAAGACAATTTCTGAAACAAACTTAAAGCATCATCATAGAAATAAAATTCAGACATGAAATTAGAAATCTCCAACAAGACAAATCACAAAAGGAAATTTACATAGAAATAAAAAAACATTGTTCCGGAAATTTTAAAAGATAAACTAAGATCATGGATCTAGTCTAAAAATTCAAGTTGGACTTTTAGGATTACGCTCCATCTTCTTCCTTTATTCTTTGAGCGCATCTCCCAGATTGCTGCTGGATGATCCTGGGTTCAAACTCCTCATGATTTGGTTGAAATATTTCCTTCTTTTCTATTCCCTCTCTCTCGCTCTCTCATGGTATTCGATCAGTTCTTCTTCTATCATCATTGGCGCTATCTCATCAATGGTCTTCCAAGTGACTGTTCCTTCAGTCTCCATACTGTCATTTTCATTGGTTGGAGCATTTTCCGTATCCATTGTTGAGTCTATTCCTTGTCGTCCTCGAGTCTGTCGTCCCTCTAGATAGTGGATGATTCTTAACTCATCGTTAGTCCAAGGTTCCTCGACTCCCACAGCGGTCTGATCTCTTGCCTCTTGCACTGGTCTTTCTTCTTGGTTTTCCTCTAGGTCCTCATCAAGTTCATCTTCCGAACTATCACTTTCTCCTTGCATTGGTTCATCTCTTATTACTGATCCATCCTCTTGCAGACGTAGGGCCTCGTTCCTCCTCAATTGAATTCCTGTGAAGGCAGACGGCTCAGTGGATACTTGAGTTGGGGGTCATAGCACCTCCTGATACACTCCATGCCAGTGGAAGATATCATTAATGTCCGCCTTCATCCATTCCAGATGGTCCATCAGGTTATCGTGTGCATAAACGTACACGGGTTCGATTTTCCTCCAGGTTCGAAAGTCAGGCGAAGTGCGGCCTCCATCTTCTCTGAGGATGAAGGTGGCTTCTTTTAGCATGGGCCTATCCTCGGCGATGGCAGCGATACGTTCCACCATGTAAATCATCTCTAATTCTATCATCCTTTTTCCTATATCGCAATTGTGGACGGTTTGCACCACTTGTTTCCATTGTGTCTGCATCATTCCTCTTTTCCAGATGAGGAACATTTCCCTAATGGTCTTAGGTTGTCCAGCTAGGGCAAACTCCTCGTATACCCTAAGTCTCAAACGGTAATCCTCCAGGTTCTCCTAAGGTCCTTTGCGGAAATTCTTGGCTTGAAGACGGGCTTCTTCTAAGGCAAGCTATGCAAAAGAGAGAGAATCAAAAGCTTATCTACCCATTCTATCTCATCTAAGTCTTTCTTATTTCTATTCTAAGTCAATTCTTCTTAAGTCCAATTCCATAATTATGACTCCTAGGTTCTTAACCATGCCCTATACCAACGAAACTGTCACGCCCCAAAGGGTACCCTAACGTAAACAGTCCGCCACACTCAATATTAAAACTTAAGTATGACAACCTTAGTCATTTTCAAAAGCTTTGATATCAAGTGTAAGGCGTGCTCTCACAAGTTTAGAGGACCATACCTGGGATTATGAAGTTAATAAGATACAATAACATGTTTAAGAAAAGAGAACTCATAATATTCATTCACTTATAATAATAATCTTACAAATCTCAGGGACATTTTTCCCTTAATCTTTATTCTATTACAACAAGATTACATATCTTATCCAAGCTAAACTTTATCGGAATTTCTTTGTTCTAGAAAAAAAAATTAGCTGGCTGCAGGGTCCTCATGGCCTCAACTATAGGTATGGAAACTGCAAAAGATATCTATTGGGGTATAAGCTAACAAGCTTAGTGAGAACTATTTCCATAAATAACTTCTTGTAACAAGATTTCAAGCAAGTTGTTTAAGCAATCAAATGGAATGCAATATACACGTGGGCAAACAAGCATATAGCTTTCTGGGAACTATATGTTGAATGGATTTGCGCCTTCCATTCGGGGTTTGGCGATGCATAACCTCAAATCAAGTAGTTTAAGTTAAAAAGTTTTATGCTCATGAGCAATCGTCGCCAAGCATTCTGAATCTACTTGAATTGACCTTGCTTTCGGATTTTCCGCCAAGCATTTCCCTTAAGCCGCTAAGCAATCGCTTTCGAATACTCCGCCAAGTGTTGCATTCGAAATGAGCCTACTATCCTTCTCACCCAAGGATAATAACCCATATGCAAAGTGACTCACTTCGTGGTATGCATGAATCCATTTATTTATGATATCATAACATAATTATCGTTGAATTTTAAGGCGATCAAGGAATTTCATACAAATCAAATGCTATACTAAACAAATACTTAAATCAATTCCGGCCTCGATATTTTTAGGGTTCTTTCAAAGAATTATTTTACATACATATCTATTTGTCTTTTCTTAATTCTAATGCAACTAATTTACAAGCACAACAAGTATAGTATTTTAAGGAAATAAACTCACGATGCCATGTCGACTATTCCTCTATGCGGGTGAGTAGTTCACACACTCCACTTAATCGAAATAATCTTTGGGGTAAAGGTATCCTTCCTCGGAGTCACCTAGCCAAAGAAAATACCCGCAATGAGTATTCCTTGATGATTTCCTTGAATTTTGACAAAACAATGTCAAAAGAACGTTCAAGTTCGTATAAAGGAAAGTTTCAATTTAAAATGGCCATAACTTGGTCATTTTAACTCGGAATCACGTATATAATATACCGATTTCTTTCTACTCGAAAAGATATATTCATTTCTAAACTTATTTTTGTCAAAATTCACCATTTAGGCCCCGAAACAGTGGTGATGAAATTCACCACGAATTTTCTAACTCAAAAACAACTTTGGTTTATTCATTTAAAACTTGCTTGATAAATACTTAGTTATCTATATAGTTGAAAAATTCTTTTTTATAGTTATATAACTCATATTTAAGCATGCTCAAGTGTTTTGTTATCCAATTATATTTCTTGAGTAAAACAATGTTGGTTTGAAGTTCTAGAAAACATAGTTTGCAAGAATTCATTTTTGTAACTTTCTTGAAATGAATATTTTGTTTTCTTTTTGTTTTCCAAAAATGTTTCATGTTTGTTTTATTACTTTCCCAAGTAACTTTTTGAAAGTAAAATTTTCTATTTTCTAAGTTCTCTTATTTTAGTACTACTTTTCCTATTTATTTTTCATATACAATTTTCTTTGCCTATTTGTTTGAAAAGTTCTTTAGTTGAAAATTCCTTATCCTTTCATTTTGTTCATATTTTTCATAAAAACCATTCTTGTACCAACAATTATTTTCCTTTGAAAAACAAAGTGGAATAATAAAGGATTTAAGAAGCTTTTCATAGTAAAAGCAGTTTCTAAAATTATAGTGGGTTCTTTTTGGTATCTTGAAAAGAAATGATTTTATTTAGAATATAGACTTTATACTTTTCATAAACTTATTTCTAAGTGACAAAATCTTCTTTCATTAATTACTTTTAGAAAATGAAAATTTTGGATAACAATCTAAATGAACATGATTCATGAGAAATAATAGTAAACAAAAATAACGTAATAATAAAGTCAAGTATTGGAGTCTTAGCTTTTTCAAGGCTCCCGGGACTAAGAAGTAGACTAGTCCAAAAGAAAAAGAAAAACTTGTTTTGACTTGATAAGAACAAGTCTAAGACTAGAGACAAATCTTAAAATAATAAGAAATAAGTAAATAAATTGCAACGGAATTAATAATAAATTGCAATGGAATAATAAATAAATAAATTGCATAAAGTAAATAAATTACAAGTGAGCTTATATGCTCTAAAGAATATGTACATATATATTGTCGAGCCTGGATTTTTCCACTATCTGGTTCATTTCTCCTAACCTGATTTACATTAAACCCGAACCCATTTAAATGAATCCTCGACTAGGGGTTAAGAGAAATTTTAATTTTTGAAAATGATTTAGAGTCGCCACCCGATATAAATCGGGAAAAAATAAAAGCTAGGATCAATGGGTCGGTTGATCCTAACTTAGCTACTAGTTTGCGAAAATTTGATTTGAAAAATCAACTTTTAAAACCAGATATCATGGATTCAGGGGCTAACCTATTAAAACCAAATGGTTACCACTTTTGGAATTTTAAATTTATAATCTATCCTTTTCATGCTTAAAAAATTCAAATAAAAATATTATAACAGAAATATTTACAAGTCAAATCATTCCTTTTTTTTTTACGTGCTTTTCTTCATTTTTATTTATTTTTTTAGAATATGAATATCAACAAAAACATCTTATATTTACAAAATATTTATTCATAATATTAAAAAAAAAACATTTTTTTCATTTTTAATGTCGCTCCGCAGGTGCCTACGCACTCGCTAATCAAGATCAGACAAAACGTAGTTCTTTTAAAAAGAACTTTAATTTGTTGATCAATTTTATATTTTTGAACTATTCTCACTTTAAGTTCATTGAATTTTAAATTTTTTATGAAAATCATTTTTTGATGATCCTATGATCTAATCAATTGATTTTTTATTTTATGAAAATATAATTTTTCTAAGTCCAAAAATCATTTTTTTATTTAAAAATTTGGTTTTGGAAAATCCAATTTTGTCATTTTCATTTATTATTATTATTATTATTATTATTATTATTATTATTTATTATTATTATTATTATTTATATATTTTTTTTAATAATCATCACATAAATTCACAACATATTCAAAATATTTTACAATATATTAAAATTATTTTCATGCATTATATACGCATTTCTAAAAGCAATTTATGTATAAATACATATTAAAAATATTCAAAAAAATATCAAAAAAATAAATTTATATGAAAAATAATTATTTTGATTTTTCTGGATTTTTCTGAATTTTTCTGAATTTTTCTGAATTTTTTACTATTTTCTGAAATTAATTATATAATAAACTAATAATAAAATAATGCGGATTGACCTGGGCTGTTGGATGGAGCGGATCAGATCTGGAGCGTCGGTCGCGCTTGCTTGATCTGGATCGTCTGATCTGAAGACTTCCAATCTGGAGCGTTGATTTGCTTGATCAAATCTGAGCCGTCTGATCTGCTTGATTGAATCTGGACCGTTGATCTGCTTGATCAAATCTGGATCGTTGATCTGGATGATTGAATCTGGGCCGCTGATCTGCTTGATCAAATCTGGACCGTCTGATCTGGATGATTGAATCTGGGCCGTTGATCTGCTTGATCAAATCTGGACCGTTTGATCTAGATGATTGAATCTGGACCGTTGATCTGCTTGATCAAATCTGGACCGTCTAATCTGGATGATTGAATCTGGGCCGTCTGATCTGGGCTGACCGTTGACCGTTGACCAGTGGGCTGGTTGGACTTTGGCTTTTCGGGTCGAATTCGACCCGATCGGGCGAAGAAGACGATTACGGTGGTTTCGAATGCTTCCTCGGCCGTTTCTGGTGGTTTTCGAGGCTGGAGGGGTTGTCGGCCCGACGCCTGTGGGGGAGCCGCAGCTGGTGGCGGTCGTGGATCGCGCCCAGATCCACCGGAAGCGGCGGTTCGCAGTGGTGGTCGCTGGCGGTGAGATTTTCAAAAAAATAAAAAAATTACAGAGAGTAATCTAATCAATTCTAGCAAATCTAAGCACAATAAATCATCAAAATCAAGTTTCTAATACTCCTAAAACACTCAATTTGGATCAAATCTGATCCAAAAACTTTGAATTTGAAAATTTCGAATTCTACATCCTTAATTCGAAAATTTCGAATTGATCTTGTTATGTGTGTGTTTCTTGCAATTGAGTTGTGCCTTTTGATCCTAGTATCCCCTATTTATAGATTGCAAGCTCAATTTTACGTTTCATATTGCTTTAGAAACGAATCGATTTTTGCCTCTTCATTTGCACGAATTTAATTCAATAATTCGTGTTTAATTTGTTTCAAACTGATGAATTAATGATTGATCTTTCATATTCTTCATCAAATCATTCAATGTGGGTAGATGAATCATCCAATTTTATTAATTCTTGTAAATCATCATTAATGGACAATTAAAGCTTCATAAATTGTATTTTTTTTTTTCAATTTTTCTAGCACTAATTTTGTGACTTTTGGGTTGCTGTTACTCATGAATTGTGCACTGATCTTTCATATTCCATGTCTACTTTGCAATGGCATCATCAATTTCAACAATTAATGATGTTTTGTCAGTTAAAAATTGATGCAAAGTAAGGCAAAAAGTCACTTTGAGGAATAAGATGAAAAGGCAAAAAAAATAAGATGATAAAAAGGCAAAAATTTGCCTTTACTAGGGTTTGAACCTGGGTCCTTGAGCTTGGGTGTGTGTTTGGGTCAATGTGTTTAACCAACAGGCCATTTGGCCTGTGCCTTGATCACTTAGCCAACTCATTACTTAATTAAGGCTTTTTGGACAAATGAGTTTAATTAAACTTTATAAATTTAAGCCTTAATTAATTAGGCAAAAATTGGGTGTCTACATATATATATATATATATATATATAGATAATAATACTTAGATATAGCAACAATAATATAACATGAACATAATTAGATTTTTCATGAACAAGAACAATATATGAACATAATGTAGCTTCCATAACTTTTAGTTTTTGGAAACTCACACTATGGTCATGTAAAGTTACATGACATGAAGAAGAAGAAAAATAGTAGAAGATGGTTACCTAAAGAAGATTTTGGTAGTAGTATGTGGTTATGGGTTTTTATTGTAGATAGAAGTTGTTTTTGAATTATTTTGAGAGAGTTTTAGATGGTAGTTGAAGAGAGTTTTGAGAGGAGAATTTGAGAGGGTTTTAGTAAGAATTTGTGGGTAGTAGTGGTGAGAAAGAAGTGAAAGAGGAGGGGGGTATTTATAGGAAATTGAGGAGTGATTTTTGTATGATTAAAATAAATGAAAAATTGAAACAAATTGAGGAAGGGGGTGGGGGGGTTGGTGGATCTTGCGCCAGCCATAGTGTAGTAAGAGAGGGAGAGATTTTTTTCTTTTTTTGTTAAATAAATGTAGTAATAAGTAAGGTAGATGTGACATAAAGTTATGGAAAAGGTAAAAAGTAAATGTTATAGGTTATGGTGTTTGTAAGAATAGGTGTAAAAAAAAGTAGAGAGAAAAGAATAGTGTACAATAGTAATGAATAGTGTAATGTAAAGTAGATATGAGAAATAAAGTACCGGTAATAAGAAGATACATGTATAAATGCGATATCTGATATTTTTAGCTACCAAAAAATTATGAAATTGATATTTTTGGAAATCTTATATTTTTATGAGCTAATGGTATATTCGGAATATTTTTACTATTCCGAGCCCCTGGACACGTTTTTCAAGAACTGTGTCTGATCGAGTTCGAAACGGGTTGCGGTTTTACTAATCTGATCTTTTTACGCTACCTTATATAATTACGCACTATTCAACATTCTAAACTCCTACTTATTCTCACCGAGTTTCTTATTCGGGATTGCCGGACTTTAAGTTACTTCGTATAACTAGGGTTTTGTTGATCTTTAGGTTTCCAGTTGACTTCTGGTTTAGGGTTTTATGCTAAATCGATTCAAAAAAAAAAAAAATTTGGGGGTTTACACTTCAATTTGCCTAGTTATGATGTTTTCATAAATTATGGAGAAGATAATAGTGGAGTCGATTTTCTAGCTGATTATTAGATGTTTTGTATTGGAAATAGCTAGAGTTAAGACCATGTGAAGTTTTAATTAGTTGTTACGACTCTTAGAGTTTACACATCATTTTTTACGGTCTGATGTTTTATGATTTTTGATATAATGTTTAAGTTTAATTCAAGTTGGCACTTGGTCTATGCCAACCAAGTTGTTCAAAAGTTTTATTATGACATAAATATTTTAGAAGTTTCCTTTAATATGAGAGTTTGTAGTTATTTTGTGTTGTAGTTGTGGTTTAGTAGAATCTAAATCTTAATTGTCTATCTCTAGTGAGGATATGTGGTTGGCCATTAATGCTCTCAGTATAGAGCGTTACAAAATTACTGAAATTATTTTCTATTTTTTAGTTTATATTTATACATAATTTATTATAAATATAAAAATCACAAACCTGCTAACAAGTCTATTCGCAAATTTAGTCATAAGACTAATCATAAGCTTAAACGAGCTAGCTCATAAGTCTAAAAGCTCAAGTTTAGATCGTTCCTAAGTAGCTCGGCTTCTTTTCTTTAGCCCTCGTCTCTTCCTGTGTTTAGATTTTTCCCCCTCATTTGAGCTATTTTTAACCTCTATCACCCCACTTCCCTCGCACCTTACAAACGTCAAACCCAACTCCTCAATGTTTTCAAATTGCACTTATTTAATTTCAACTCCCAAAGTTCTAAATAACTTATCCCAAAATTTTCTCTTTTTCATAAAACTTATTTTTATTTTCTCCTCCTAATATTATTTGCTAATCATATAATAATCTTTCATCATATTTACTTTCTCTTCATAAATACATATTGATTAGTATATATATTTTATTTATTTAGTCTAATGATGAACTTTTTTCATATATGTAAGCATCTTGTGGGTATATTTCTACTGGTATATAAAGATACATGCTTAGGCTAAAAAGGAAAAGACTATATCTATTCAACCCCTATTTATTTCTATTCAAACTCTATTTAATTTCATGATTTAAGAGATACCAAAAATATTTTATGCTTATATGCTAAAAAAGGAAAATACTATGTCTATTTAACCTCCATTTAATTATATTCAAACCATAATTAATTTCATAATTTAAGGGATACCAAAAATATTTTATGTGGAAAAGACTATGACTATTCAATCCCTATTTAATTCTATTCAAAACTTATTTAATTTCAGGATTTCAAGGATGCCAAAAATATTTTATGTCCATATGCAAAAAAAAAAGGAAAAGACTATGTCTATTTAACCCTTATTTAATTATATTCAAACCCTACTTAATTTTAATGATTTTAGAGATATGAAAAATACTTTATGCTCATATACTAAAAACATTATATTAAAAACATTTATACTAAAAACACCAAAAGAAGTGGTTTTGCTTTAATAGTATAGATAGATATTTATCATATATATATATATATATATATAATGTAGACTATAGAAATTAATACATATAAAATAAAACCATATATAACAAATAGATAAACTAAATATATTTATATATACACACACACATAGCATTAAATCATTTGATAAATATAATCTATATGTTATATGCATGTTTTATAGATAACATTTAATATTAAAATATGTTATATAAATTTCATAAATAAATAACATAAATATAATTTTTGTACATGATATAAAATATATGCATATAACAAGTACAATATAAAATATGAATAATATATAATATATGTAGATTTTAGAAATATATATATATATATTGATTACACAAAATAAGATCATCCCTAGATGCCATGTCAACATATTAAGAAACTTTTACTTTAAGAAATTTTGAAATTTATCCCTAAGGATCTTAAAAAGTAGTTTCAATACTTATTTATATTATTTAAGGACCCATATAATAAAAATTATACATAACATACATTAAAATTAAAAAGAAAAAAAATTGGTTTTACCACTTTTATGGGATCTTTGTTAGAGAATCTCGAATTTTCTGAGAGCAACTTTACTTGTATGTTGCTTAGGGAGTTGCTTAACATCTTACGTCAACAAGTCAAGCGTTGATTCCTGTATTGAGGAACTTCCTTAGCAACACATTTTATTGGTAAATTCTTAAAGAGAATTATTTAACAATTCTTTAAAAGTTTTTTACTTATCACGTGTCAAGTTCTATAAAAAAAATAGAAGAGAAAGTAAGAAATTTATTTTTTGAGATACTTAACTAGTAACTTTAACAGAGATTCCTGTGTCAAGCAACTTTTCTTGCAACTCAATTTATTGATTTTTTAAGTTGCTTGGTATAGGGGTCCATGTAATTGTATTGATCTCATCTTTTTAGGATATAATGTTGATTTTGATAGCACTAAACTCGTCTCTTAAGAGGGCATCGCATCTTTAAGAGACAAATTTAACATACCTAATTCTTGGATTATTTTTTATCTCAGTCATATTTTTATAATTTTATTTTTTAAAAAAAGTAATATTAGTTTCCTTATCTCCAAAATCTCAACTCTAAATGCAGCTGTATTGTAACAGTCACCGTATATACCACTTTATAAGAGAAGGTGACTATTAAGTTGTTATTATATACATACTATATGCAAGACTCTACAACAAAACAATTTCGATACTTATTAAGCAGAAATATAAACAAACTCATTTTCACTTATGAAGAGAAAGTACAGACTCCACTGTAAATGGGATAAATAATAGCGAGAGCATCTAAAAGTTCATGTCTTTTTTTTTTTTTTTTAATCAAAACAACTTTGATTTTATTTAGTTTTTGTACATGAAATTTTTGAGAGGAAAAAGTAAATGAAAAAGCAGAAAAAAAAAATATATGTTATCATACTATAATCTTAAACTTTTTGAAAGACATATATGATTTAAAAACTCACGACTGTAATAAATAGAAAATTTTTGTCGACGACGGGCGACAGGATAAGAACACCCGTCACAGTCCATGAATTGTCCACAAAATGAAATATAAAACACATGTATGTTGTCCCTTCCGATCTCATTTTTAATAAAATCATTTCGCCTCATGGTCATGGTTATTATTGTTATTATTATTATTATGGTGTCGGCACCATCGCCTTGTTTCCATTAGTTGAGAAGAAGCAACTGCCTCAACATGAAAATATGATCGTGTAGTTAAAATCAGGGACGGGCCCAAAAGGGGGCCAAAGGAGATGCGCGACCCCCACCCCACCCCCCCTCCCAAGCCTAAAGAATTCTCCCCACATGTCTGCTTCCTTATATTACAGGAAACCAGGCAAAGCCCGTTGCAATAACATTCAATTCGGCTGATTTCAAATTACAGGCCAATAAAATAATTCCAGACTTTATGCACCATTGTCAGCATATGTCCTTTTTTTATTTTAAATTTTCCTTTTTCCCTCAAGAGATAAGATGTTGATCTAAGATTAATTATTTGTTTTCTTCTTTTTTTTTTTTTTCCTCTCCTAGATAAATAAAATGCTACATAGTTAACATTAATTAATAATTATAATTGTTATGTTTGTTTTACTTTTTCTATTTTCCATAAAAAAAAGAAGAAATGTGCATACAATAAATATAATTAGTAATAAAAAAAATTGATCATGGTTTGCTTTTCCTTTTTTTTTTTAAAACCATATTAAATATTATAAAAATATTTTTCAACTTAAAGAAAATCTTGGTAAAAAAATAACATATAAAAATTATTGAAGCTTTCAATGGCAATACATCAAACAAATTAAACTTTTATACCAAACTTTTTTTTTTTAGTGACAACTCCCTATAAAAGTTGCTATACTTATTAATCTTTTTTTCTTTTCATCAATATTATAATATTACTCTACGATATTTAGGAAAATGAATTTGATTGTTAAGATTTGAAAAAAAACAAATTAAATAAATTTTCTCTCTTCTACTCTCTATTTCTCTAAATTAGCTATTAAAACAGAAAAGTCCATTTTCAATAGTATGAGTTACTTTTTAAGAATGAAAGTTATAATTAAATATCTTAAGTCTTTTAATATTGAAATATAATGATGCCATCATGTTATATCTAATATAATGTTTTTTCTTCCATTTCTGTATAACTAATATAAATTTCATTAGATGGTGTTGTCCTTTTATTTTTAATTTTCTATAACTTTGATTGAAGTATTTCAATTGGGTTTTTTTTTTTCCTACATCTAATATAAATATTATTATATATGTATTATTCTTTTTTATAACATGTTAATGTAATAAGTGTTGTACATAGTATTGTAAATGAACTACAATTTACAATTAAGCTCTTTATTAATTAAAATGTCATGTGACTTCAATATATATTTGTTTGATTAAATATAATTTGTGACGTAATACACTCTTTTCACTTACAATTATTATTTATTTGTCACAAAAAGCTGATAATTATAATTAACTTATGCGAAAAGAATTGGTTCATTCTTATCATCTTCAAGTCAAAAAGAGTAGAAAATTCCAGTTCATTCTACCATCAATATCCTGAAGAATAGATTGTGGAATAAGATGGGCATTCAATTTCTGGCTAATTGTCTTTTGACGCAAATTCTATTATAGATGAATTTTATGATAGGAAAAAGTAATGAATGTAACTCAATGATTTAATTTTTTTTATTTGAAAATTTTAAATATATTTTTTTATCACTCGTTAAAATGGTCACTTTTTTTCTTTTTCCTTCTCTCTCTTTTAAGAAAAGAATTTAATTAGTTTATGGATTAAAAAAATGAATAAAAAAACGATTGCTTAAAATTATGGAGAGGAATGAATGGCTACCCTTTTAAATATAATGGGTATATACATATATTTTTTATATATCATATATATACACACACACATATATATATAAGATCGTTTTCTGTCTATACCTTAGTTGAGATAATTCAAAAACATAAAATTAGGGGACAGATAATATGAGAAATCACTATCTAAAATTTTACTAAATTTTATTCCGAAAATTTGAAGTATGTTTGAGGGCATGCTCTTTTAAATTTTCACTTTCAATTTTATTATTTTGGCGATCTTCTTTATTTTCCACCATTGAACTTTTGCCACTCATCTTTCCAAAAATTGTGGAAATAGTAAAATTAGCAATAAAAAATCTTACTTGGTATGTGTAGAAGATGAGCTAGGGATCGTAGCACAAAATGTCGTTATGAGAACTTAGACTAATGACATGCAGTTATTTGATATGTCTGAAAAACTTGCACTACTCAGTGTTACTTAGCTACAAGTTTGTTTATTCATATTATTGAGGTTATGTGAGTGTGGCGCAATTACAAAGAATATGCATACAATACAAGTATACATGGTACGAAATTCCTTGATTCCTTTACTGACAATTTGTTTGTGATGTTAATCTATGTCTTTATTATGAAATCCTAGTAGAGTTTTTGGGGTTTATGTGAATGATTTAGTACTTTAGGTGCTCTTGAATGTAATTAGTTAGCTAAAACAAAAAAGCAAGGTTAAGTTCAACGTGAAACGCACATACAAGAAGTCTTCTTTTTTTGACCAAACACACACACACAATAAGTTAAAGAGAGAAAATATAAATAGGGAAACTCTAAATATGTATTAATTCATTGTTTGGATGAATTACAACTTCAAAGCCGTACTGTAATTTTCTAAAAATGCTGCTATGATTGTCTACGAAGTGAATTATCTCATCTATGTTGTTAGATATGTTATAACACCATAATTTTAGTGATTTATTGCAGTTTATATCTGTAATCTATTGTGATTCATTAAATCTAAAATTAAACCTTATTTTGATAGTAGAAAAGGAAATTTAAGGTACCTATCTATGAAGAATGTGCTTTGCTTATGAAGAATCTTGCATTTGTTTAAATTAATATGGTGATCTATGAATATTTGTTTACATGAGGATGTAAATTTTCAATTGTGTTCTAGTACACGATGCAATTAGGTCTCCAAAGGCATTCCCTCTTTCAATCTCTAAGCTAGTCAAGGAAAAACTTGATAATTTAAGTAAAATACCCCAAACCTCCACCTAAATTAGAAATTAAGTTTAGATAGATTGAGTAAGTCAAATGAAAGATAGGATGTAATTAGAAAAGTTGAAATCATTAGATTAGTAATTAATTAAGTTGAAATTGAGATTTCAATACCTAAAACCCTAAACATGTTGTTGAAATGTTTAATGGGTTCCTAAACTCTTAAACTTTAGTCTAAATTTCAATTCCTTAATCTTTATAAAATTTGAGTTCATTTATATATATAAAAGTATCAGTTCTTAAACCTGAATTTAAATTAAATATCATTTTGATCTAAATTAAATTCTTAGATTAAGTTTTTAATTTCTAACCTATTGATTCTGAAACCATCTTTTAAATACTACTAGAACTAAAGATATTGATATGAAAGTTATAAACCTAATACATTTATTGTAAAATGTCCTAATTTTAGCCTTATCCTTCCTTTTATTATTTTCTTTCCCCTGCGTCCTTATTCTCTTCCTTTTTCTTTGTATTTATGTTTTCTCTCTCTCCCTCTTTTCTTTCTCTTCTCTTCTTCTTCTTTTCTCTCTTCCATCTTTCAAATTTATCTCTCTAAATCTCAAATTTAAGAAGAGAAAAAGAGAAATCAAGTTAGAAATGAAATAGAAGAAGAGGAAATCAAATTTAGAAATAACATAATAACAAGAACAACAAGACGAACAAGAAGAAGTGTAGAGAAGATTAAGAGTGCATATGATTGCCAAAAAGAGATAAGTTTTGCTTTTTCCTTTGTTTTAATTGTTGTTTATATTTGTATGTGTTGTTTTGATGCTTGATACATGTTGGGTTGGTGAAGGAGATAATGAATAGTGAATATAGGGTTTGATGGAATGGTTTGGAGGTGTTTGATGTTGTTAAATGAGTATAAAAGTGTTAGAAGTATGAAAACTCGCTTGCATGATGTTTAGATGATGTTTTGATTGAAGTACACTGTTATAAGTTGATAAAATTAAGATAAAAAGACAAAAGAAAATGTAACACGGATTCCCCTATTCATTACGGTCGTATTACAGCTCGTGATCTCCTTGGAACAAGAATTTTCAAATGAAACAAGCCAAATCACAGCTATAACAAAGGGAGTTATCTCTTAGGATCAAAATTTTCTTATGCGATATTGTTTTATAATTTAATCATAACTTTTCCATAAAAACTCGGATTAAGATGATTAAAAATGATTTGGAAAGCTTAAAAAGAGATCTACAACTTTTGTGTTTTAAGTTTTTGCAAATTATAAAAGTACTATGGCTTATATTTTGATTGATTCTAGCTGATACATATTCCAAACAAAGTTAAAAACTTGTGTTTGCTTGTTAAATGTGTGTAGTTAAGTGTAAAATGAACTTAGCTAATAAACCTAGGTTCAAATTGACTAAATGGACTTGAATGAATTAAAATGAATTAGATTAATTAAGTTTAATCACTTGGCTAACTTAGTTAATCAATCTAATTTCAACTTGACTAAATAGACTTTAGTAGGCTAAAATGGACTAGATTGACTAAGTTTAATCAGAATGACTTAGTAGTTGAATTAAATGATTAACTCTAATCAATTTGGTTAGAATTAAGTTAAAATAGGATCAATAGCTAATAATTGTATTAGAATGATATGTTAGGATAAACCATAAATAACATAAGGAATATATTGTTTCAAATGTTTTTTTGCTTCGAAAATAATTTCTTTTTTGAATATGAATGCTTTGTTGATGCTTTTGTAATAAAATACTACAATCAAAGTGAAAAGAATACTTTGACAGACAATGAAAAACTATCCGTATTTTAGCGGACGGATCTTCACAGCTATAGCGAGATTCCTAATTAGTATATGATCAAAAAGGATAATAAAATAAGTTTGATATAATGGACTATTAATTGAATTTCTTATATGAGTTTAATTCATTAATAGATATGGATATCTGATTTATCTTTTGAGATAGCGTTGGACTGCCTTCTATTTCTGATTAGACTTCAAATATGAAAGGTACACAGTAATTTGCGTGATGACTGTTAGGAGAGGCATGCTAAAATGAATTAAATCTTAAACTCGGCTTAATAATTGATGAGTGATGGTTATGCATGTGCCGTTGAATCTGATCCGGGAAGCGACAACCCTATCATGATGCAATAACACGGTAGTTAGGTGCTGAGATGTCATGATGCAATGACAAATACGATGGTGCAATGGTATACCATGATGCAATGGCGATTTATATGTGATTCAGCGAATAGCTAATGGGGCATATAATATCAGCATAATGTTTACTTAGGCTCAAAAACATGTTTTAGTTCACGTTTATGGGACCGGTTGAACTAACTGATGTTATGGACTGAGATAAGGAGAGTGTGTGTAATAACTGTGAACCCTTGAGCAACTACTGTTTGACAGGGGTCATTTACTCTAATAAACTCGGGATAATTTATGTTTAATTTTGCTTTGAACCTGCTTAAAGTTGAGTAATATGGTAGTTAATGCCTAAATATGTTCATTTTAGGTGACTAAAGGCAAATTCTCAACTCTTAGGTGAATAAAGATCATTTGGAGTGAAAATGACTTGTCACCATCCTCCTTACACACATGACACAAGTAGTGATTTTTGCAGATTTAGGGTCTGTTTGTTTTGGCTTTTTTTCGGCAGATGCAGACACTTTTTCAAACTTGTTGCTAACAAATTATTTATCAAGAAATAGATATAGATAAAAAAAAGTTAACAGTTCTCAAAAGATCAAATAGAATAAATGTAGATAAAATTTAGATGCAAATCGGATATATTTACACATATCATTTTAAAAAAGATACAGATACAGATGAAAAACAGACAATCCAAACAGACCCTTAATTTATGGACTCATCACCACCCTCATCATGCCTGTGACAAAAGGGTGATCGCCATCGCTACCCCCATTACCGGCGGTGATAAAGATTGTGATCTATGCTTATTTGGTTAGTTTGCTCATCACCACCCTCATCACGACCGTGACGAAGGGGGTGATCTCTATTGATTTCATTTTTAGGCCTATCATCGCTCGAGTCACAACCATGATGAAGGTGGTGATCTCCGCTATTTCCACATTAGATGTAAAATAACCGTTTCTTGAAGAGATGTGAAGGCCAATGGACACAAGGAGAAGATGCCATTCATGTCTAGTCACTTGGGAACTATACATACAATACCCATACATACCATTAAGGGATCCAAATCATTTTGTACACACTAAAACAATATAATTCAGTTTGGTTTTATAACATTATACCTGTTCAGAGTCTTCTACATTGTATCTTGTTGTAATGTACTCCTTAGAGACTCGTAAGAGATAAGGAAGAGGAGATGGGTTGTTGTAGTCGTTTATTGAAGACTTCAACATTTGTATCATGAAAAGGGAGTTTTCTCTCATGTTTCCTTTGTGTTTTATATTTTGTTTTGTTTTCTTGTTGCATGATGTATGAGTAGTGTTGCTTAGGCCTACTGTATCATAACTGGATAGGTATTGGTACGTTTAATCAATGAATTATTATTAGTTTTCTTAAATTCAGTAGTTAATATTATTGAATCGTGGAATTGTATTGTGCACGGTATAGTTTGATTTCAGATTTCATTAGGACAGATCAAGAGACAGTCCCCTTGAACAGATCTAAGCTATTGGAAGGAATTGCTCATGATGCCTACAGATAGGATTATGAAATTCTTCTGCATATACTTAATTAAGTAAGGAATTCATGAATTTAATGTGATCATAAGTTACTATTAGCGAGGAAGAGATTCCAATGGATAAACTTAGGATTAGATGTTAGTGATCTTGAGAAAGATGCTAATGTACCTAATGAATTCTATAATTTAAGAAATTAATGATATTAATTGCTTGCTCTTAATGTACATTTCAAGTTTGTTTGTGAAGCAAGGTCTAAGTCATTGTGTTCTGCATTTAGTTAAGTAAATTGATGTTAGTAATCATTAGTAATAATTTGTAGGAGGACTCACTCAATTTTACAGGCTAGATAATAGAAAAAAGGTGAGTAATAGTAATTGTCAGGATCTCCAAGGAATACAACCCTATATTTCAGTGATATACTATGCGATAGGTACACTTCCCTAGTGTTGACTAGTTCATAGGAACGAGATAATATGAATTAATTTATTAAAACTCGATTAAGAAATAATGCAACCACTATTACTCACGACCCCCCAGATTCTCAAAGGCTTATTTTAGAGTATGAGAGCTCCCATGTTGGTTGTTTTATTTAAATGAAAGGTAATAACTTGTTGTTTGTTGCGTTACATTTAGTTAGACTTGCATGTCATTTCGTGTATGTCTGTATTATTATGTACTGGGCTTCAGCTCATTATTATTGTTGTTGTTCTTTCTCTAGGTATTTTATTGAATTGGTGATGATGATGATGATGATGCTAATGTCAATAATAATAGTGTTGGTGATGATGATGTTGATGTCTGATTCGAGTTATGGGTGATCCTAAGGATGTAAGAAGAGAAATGAAATGAGTTAGGACCGATGATATATTTTATTATGTTTATGTTTTATTATAAAGAGCTGGATTTATCTTTTGAAAATGTATTTTCTCTTAAAATGGGCTTGGTGGTGCCCATACGTTTATAACTATTGATCTACTCATGAGGGCAGCTTATAAAACATTTTCAAAAGTTTTATGTTTTAGAAAGTTGGTCTACTCTGATGGGAATAGAGATTTAAAAATTGTTTTTATGAAGTTTTATTCACTACTGCTAAATCTAGTTGTTTTAGAAATCTAAACCAATGATTTCATTAATTAAAATCAGTTCGCAATGTTCAAAATAAACATATCATTTAAGGAGGCCTGAGCGTGTAATACACAAAGTATTATACATGGCAGCAACTGCTCTAATTAAATTTAAGGCGTTACATTAATGTGTGGTAGCTTCTATGGTCCCACGACAAGACCGTCTGGTTAACGATCTAACTATTAAAATAAATATAGTAATTGGAATATTAACTATTTTAGTAGTTCGATCATAGTTGGGCATGGTGTGTGTTATACCCCGAGGGGTACCCTAAACGTGGCAGTCCACCGTACACAATACTAAAGCCTAGGAATGACTACCTCAGTCATGCAAAGGTTTCCATATCATGTACAAGGCGTACATCACAACCAAGAGAATGCATTGGAGTAGTACAATTTATATTGATAATAAATAAGTAACAAGGCAAAAAGAATACTTATCATAAAACCTAAATATATTAAATTACAATTCTTAGGGGTATATCCCTCTATTGTCTTCAAATAAATATACATATTAGAATTTCCAAAACACTAACATAGACTACATTATATATAAAGAACCTTACAAAATAACTTCATCTTATGTTTCCATTGCCTTCATAAAAGCTTAACATCCTTCAATGACTTTCTTAATGTCATGATCCTCAATTTAAGCCATGGGTATACCTGTTTCATCAAAATCTATAAAGGGTATAAGCTACAACTAGCTTAGTGAGATATTCATTTTCATTCGCACCATGTTTTCACGTAAGTTCATTTAAATTTTCACACATATGCTATGCGTACAATGTAATAATCACGTGATTACGCAAATATATATAGTTATCCAGAAACCATATATAGAATGAATTTACCCCTCCGTATCGAAGATTAGGGAATCGGTGATGAAGATCCTTGATCTTCTACTACTAGTCCCTAGGTTCCCACCCAAAGCATTCGGTTGACTCGGCTCCGAACCTAGAGTCGCATTTCCCAGGGGATTTAGATTCTCTAGGAAGGAACATGGCCTGTGTCATAGCACGATAACAGCCAATCCAACTCTACGAGTAGGAGTAGCAGCCTTTCGAAAGAAATGTGACTCGATGGATGCTATGCATGAGCGTTTTATTTTTCTTAAGTCAAATCTTATTAAGGTTTATTAAGGGGAGATCAATCAACTTAGCAAATAATAAGCAGTCATATAAGTAAGTAAACAAAAATACTTAAACAAGCAGCTTGAAGTTGCGATATTCTTAATTCTTATTTCACGCATAAACATAGAATCACATATATATATACATATACATATACATATCCCCAAATTCCCATACATATCCATTTTTATCTTTTCTTAGTATGTTAATGCCACTACTTTACAAGCACAAGCAAGATAACGAAATAAGAGGAATAACTCACTCGTTCATTTCGAGATCTTCTTAGTCGTAGTAATCTCCAAGAAGGGTAATCTTGTATCTTTTGTCACCTAAACAAAAGAAATACCTGGGATAAGTATTTCATAGAAATTCTACTTAAACTTTCTAATTCTATTTCACTATGTTCGTCAAATTCGTATATAATGAAATTCCAATTTAAAATAGCCATAACTTGCTCATTTTAACTCGGAATTTCGCATATAATACACCGTTTTCTACCTATTCGAAAAGATCTATCTATTTCTAAGGTTATCTTTGTCATATAAGGTCATTTGGATTCCGAAAACGTTGGGTATAGATTTAAAACGAATATTTCTAGATTTTGTTACAAAACTATTTTCTAACTCAACTTCATTAAAAAATCCTTTAGTAAAAATATAGATATATATATATATATATATAATTGATAAATCATTTGAGTATATAGTAAGCTCACTTTATATGGAAAAATTCTAATGGTAGTATCTCAATAATTTATTCCATAAAATAATTCATTTTAAGTTGTTAAAACTTTAACTTTAACAATTTTTTTCAAGTATTTTGAAGAAACATTATATTTTCATAGGTTATTATAAATGAGGATATTCTTATTTTATTTCCTTCATTCCTTTTTACAAAATAAGTAAATTTTCCTTTAACCTTAGTTTTTCATAAATTTTACTTCTAGTGATAAAAGATCAAATTTATCAAAAGTGTATTAAGTTGTTAAAAACCTTTTTATAAATTTGTACTTAAAATGGTTTTAGAAAATGAGTCTTGTCTTCTTATATTTATTATTTAAAATATAAGTTTTTATTTTCTAAAACTTGTTCTTTTATTTCCTTTGAAAAGAATCCTCTATATTGATAAAATCCTTTGTTTTTTATCTTATCTTATTTCTATTCATTGAAGATAAGTTTTTTCTTGAAAATCATTATTTTTCCTAAGTGGGTGTATAACTTGTTGAATTCATCCTTAACTTTAAAACTAGTTTGTTTCTTAGTTTTATTATGGAGTGAAAAAGAGTTTAATCTTAAGCTTTTTTTTTTTTTTTAACTTTGAATATTAAAAAATTATTTTACTAAAACTTAGGTTACCATAATGTACAAAGAAAGTATTCATTTCTTATGTTTCATTGGTAAAGTTATCTTTGTTATTTGAGAAAAATTTGAGAAAACTTGTATTACTCTATTTTTATGTTGTTGATAATAAATTCATTATTTTGTGACAAGTCACATAATAGAAAATTTAGTTTTAAGTTTCTTTAATAAAGTAAAATTCTACTTTTAAATTAGTTGAGACAATATCATTATGTAGATGCAAGTATTATGAGCATGTAAAATAATAAGAACATGAGAAAATACTAGAAACAAATAATAATAAGCTAGATAATAAAAATATCAAGTATTAGGAACCTTAACTTCATCATGGTATCCGGTCAAGTATTGGGAGCCTTAGCTTCATCAAGGCATCCCAAGACTAAGAATATACTAGTCCCAAAAAAATAAAGAAAATAAATAAAAGGTTGTTTTGACTTGATATGGACAAGTCTAAAAAGAAAGACTAGTCTTACAGAAATAGCATAAATAAATTGCAAAACATGAAATTAAATAAACATCAAGTGAGCTTATATGCTCTAAAAATTAAATATAAATACATAAATATATTTAGTTAGATATGAATAATAAATTACAATAATAAAATCAACATAACAACATAATAAAATAGGAAGTTCATGTGCAAGAACAAAACATGAATATGTTGTTACTTTTACTACTCATATAAGTTTCAAAACAACACCATAGTCATGTTAAGTTACATGATATGAGTAAATAAATGGTTGGAAGAAGTTTACCTAAAGTGTTTATGTGGTATGAAGATGGTAGATGAATGGGGTATTATGTAAGTGGTGATATGTGGTAGATAGTTTGTGTATAAGGAATGATTTTTATGAAGAATTGGTTTAAGAGAGTTTTGGTAGAGAGAAATTTTAAAGAGATGATTTGTGGAGAGATTTTGGGAGAGTTTTGGTAGTGAAATGAATTGTGTGAAAGAATGAAGGAGGAATGGGGTATTTATAGAATTTTGGAGTGAAAATTTGATGTAATTAAATTAATTGAAAAAAAATTAAATGGGGGTGAAGAGAGAGAGGGGGGTGGACGACAATCTTGGGAAGGGAGAGAGAAGTTTGATTAAAAATTAATTTTAGAAGAAAAGTGTGAGAGAAGTTTAGTAATATGTAGTGTAGAATTTTTATGGGAAAAAGAAAAGTGTAAGAAATAGTTATGTAGGTGTAAGAATAGATAGTAAGAAAAAGTAGAGATAGAGAAATAGTAATGAATAGCAGAAAAGTACTATGAATAGTAAACTAGACAATTAAAATACTGGTAGTAATAAAAATATGCGTATAAATGTGATATTTGTAATTTTTTGTTACCAAAAAATTCTAAAACTGATATTTTTGAAAATCTTATATTTTACGAGTCTACAGGTATTTATGAAATATTTTACCATCCAGTGTACTAGGGCATGATATTTGAAAATTGATCCCGTTCGGATCCAAAGGACACTAGAAATTTGCGAATCTGATATTTTTAAGCTTTCCTATATTATTACGAACTATTATCAACAATTATTTTCATTTCGTTGTTTAGGGATTAAGAGCATGAGATTGTTAGATCTTAAATACTAGGGTTTGTTGTAAGTTTTGTTGACTTATTTGTAAGATCATATAATTTTGGAGTTTTGACCGTATTATATTTTTAGTTTGATATCTATGGTTTATCTCATTTTATTTGTGATTATTTAATAGTTTCAGCTCTCGGGATCGTTTAACCGAGTCTAGGATTATGAGTTGACTCAGTTTGACTTTGATTTTGATTTTTGGTGAAAATTAAAATTTCTGATTCTAAAATTCACCGAGGGTTTTAAGATCTTAGCATTTCATTGTCGAGCGTTATTTGAATATATCGTTTTGATTTGCGTTTTAGGAATCTGGTAGATGATTTGATTGGCGTATGGATGTTGATTTAACCGTTAGTTGGATTTTATATTTTGTTTTGAGGGTTCTCATTTTCTCAAGACTAAAATTTTCGTGTTTAACCTGATTTAGAATTTGGTTTTAACTTGGATCAATTTTCGAGATTTCAATTTTTGGTATTCGACTTCTAGGATTATTTTTTAGGAATTATGAAAATTTTCGGAGGTTTACAATGTAAGCTATTGGATAGTAACGGGACCGATCCGGTCAAAATTAATGACTGGACTATAAAATTTTCCTAAGTGTGTCCTAAGCCATATGGATTTTATGTCATTTGAATATTTTTCTTTATAATATAAGTCAATTTCTTTATCGAAGTTATTATTAGCCACCTTTTTCTTTGATGAAAATATTCCTTGAATAAATTGGTTATTCGTTATGTTATTAAAGTATATGACTTTAATAGCAAAATCATAAGATAAGAAATAACTTTATTATAAATTATTCATAGTCGTTCATTATATGGAATACTAATGAATTAAGACTACTATGTTGGCTGAATGATGTTCATGTTTTACTGATCATTGATATGAGATATCGATTCAACACATGGATACATGTAAGAATACATCGTATTGGAATGACCAACTATGGGAATACTACATGGATCAATATGATAAGCATTCTCATTATAGTGTTGCTTTAGTCCTTTGACCTGATGACACCAGGGATTCCTATATAATACGTTCTATGTTTTGATTCAGCTCTTCATTATCTTTAATCGGATAATTATAAGATTGTACTTGGACATGGAATAAGTTATGCGGAGGAATATGAATGTTCGTGAAGGAATTTGTTCCTCTCATTAATATGAGAGAGATATCTTTTGAATCTCTTCATGAATAAGATTGAGAAATGCATGGCCGTGCTTGAATGAACTGATAAGGAGTTATCAATATCATTTGTTTAATTAAGCTAGACTTTGGATTCAAGAAATATGTGATTAAATAATGTATTGATCCACACCTTATGTTTGATCACAAGATATCATATGACAAAGGGACTAAATAACAAAATGTTAATTAGACCTATAGGAATTATTATAATTATTATTTGCAACTAGAATAATATATCTACCTTTGTCTATATCAACTAGAATTTTTTGCACCCGTTTCATCTCGGCTACAGTTACACAATGCCTCAACAAGATTTTTTTTTTTCAGTTGTTTTATTATATTTTAATGATTAAGAGTCCTTATGATAAACAATTTTTCCTTATCAAATATTTTACTTTCATACATATACGATTTTTTTCAGATACAACGTAAGTTTTTAGTTTCATCTATATTTGATTAATTGAGGATTGCTTTCATAAATAAGAATATTTTCTAGT
Organism: Combretum micranthum; assembly: GCA_024138025.1. Classification (NCBI taxonomy): domain Eukaryota; kingdom Viridiplantae; phylum Streptophyta; class Magnoliopsida; order Myrtales; family Combretaceae; genus Combretum; species Combretum micranthum. The sequence goes on from JAMXBD010001297.1 coordinate 308,983, forward strand.
AAATATTGATTGTCCATGCATGTCTATTGATTTTTCAATTCGTTTTTTTCTTTCCTTTTCCTTTTTCTTTTTTTCCTCTTCTCTCCTAAAGTTCTACAGGTGAGGAATTGCTTTCTCTCTTTATCACTGAAAGGTTATGGTAGAAAATTTTCTCCAGTTTTTTGATTTAATGATTTTTTTTTTTTTTATGATCGATGGTATAAGTTGTCTTAACTAAAAATCATATACTTTCACGATTGTGCATGTATTATGCCATATAAATTTGGTCTAGAAATAAACTATTTAATATGCGCATATTTTTTCTTTCTCACTAGAATTTTGTTCATAACACTCTATATTCAAACTTTCAATATAATCTTGGCCAAAGGGGGGAAAAATATCTTTCAATATAAAATCTATAAGGGCTTGATTCACCAGGTAATTTTTTCTCTTTTCCCATCTTTGTTTGGCGTTGTTTCATGATGCTTTTAAAAAATATAAAGGAAGCAACAAATGAAATCATGACTATTATTAATGATTTCTTTTTTTTTGTTTTTTTTTTAAACATCTATTGAAAATCTTATACCAAACTATTGAAGTTGTCAATTGCAATACATCAAACATATTAGACTTTTATACCAAACTTTCTTTTTAATGACAACTCCCTATCCAAGTTGCTATACTTTATTAATCTTTTCTTTTTCTCCTTTTCATCAATGTTATAATATATTACTCTACGCTATTTAGGAAAATGAATTTTATTGTTAAGATTTGAAAAAAAAAAAAAAAAAAACTCTTATTTGGATTAAAATTTTCTTTCCCTCTTCTACTTCTATTTCTTTAAATTAGTTGTCGAAACACAAAAGTTCTTTTTCAAGAGTAAGAGTTACTTTTGAAGAATGAAAGTCACAATTAAATATCTTTAGTCTTTTAATATTGATATAAATGATTCCATCATTATTGTTCTCATTTGAAGCAGGTCAAAATTTTTTATTATATCTAATATAATGTGTTTTTCTTCCATTTCTTTATAACTAATATAATTTCATTAGATTGTGCTTGTGCCTTTTTTTTTTTTCCATTTTCTATAACTTTGATGAAAGTATCGGGTTTTTGTTTCATTTTCCTACATCTAATATAAAATATTATTATATATGTATTATTCTTTTGTATAACATGTTAATGTAATAATTGTTGTACATAGTATTGTAAATAAACTATAATTTACAATTAAGCTCTTTATTAATCGAAATGTCACGTTGCTTCAATATATATTTGTCTAATTAAATATAAATTGTGACGTAATACACACTTTTCACTTACAATTATTATTTATTTGTCAGAAAAAGTCGATAATTACAATTAACTTATGAGAAAAGAATTGGTTCATTCTTATCATCTTCAAGTCAAAAAGAGTAGAAAATTTCCAATTCATTCTACCATCAATATCCTGATGAATATGGAATACGATGGGCATTTAATTTCTGGCTAATTGTCTTTTGATATACATACAAAGAAGTACTGTTGAAGAAATTGATACCAATTCTTTTATAGATGAATTTTATGATAGGAAAAAGTAATGAACTCAACTGGATGATTTTATTTTTCTATTTGACAATTTAAATTATATTTTTATATGACAATATGAAAATAATTTTATTATATTGATGATGGCTCCCATATAACTCTTGCGTCTATCTCTGCATATGTCATATACATTTTATAGAACCTTATATCTCTTTATGAGTTTTTTTTTTTTTTTTTTCCATCGATCTCTTTAAGAGTTACAACAATATTCTTACATAAAACAAACATCGTGATTTGCACAAATTTGACAATGTTTTTGCCCTTAACTTATATGATGTTCTCCACATCTCGTAACTTTTTGCTTTTCTTTTATTTTTTTTTCCTTCTATCTAAAGCACCTAAGGTTTATTTTTATTTATTTTTCTAGCTTAACTACGGCTGCAAATGAGTCAAGCTAGGCTATTTTGAAGACTTAAGCTTAGCTCTTTTAAAATTTATCAAATTTGAGCTTGAGCTTTGTGTTGAGCCTCTTGAGCTCGTCAAATCATACAAGTTTTTTATCAAGCATACCAAACTTTTATCACGTCTCAAATTTATGTTCAAGCTCATCCCATTAGATAGTGTGTTCTTTTTTTAACATAAAATTAATATACAAGAGTTGTTAAATATATACATTAAACAAAAATTACTTTCCATTGTTTTAGTTATGCATTTATATAAAATTTATCATAAATATAAAAATAAAAAATCTACTAACGAATTTATTACAAATTTACTCTTAAGATTATTCACGAACCTAACCAAAGCCAGCTCGTAAGTTTAGAAGCTTGACTTTGGCTCGTTTCCGAGCAGCTCGGCTTCTTTTCCTAAAACCAACCACCGCAGATTATACTACCAGTACAATAGAGTATTTATAGCCTTGTCTCTTCCCATATTTCGATTTCCCCTCTTATTTGAGTTATATTTAACCTTTATCCCCCTAGTTCCCTCGCCCTACAAACGTCAAAACCCAACTCCTCAATGTTTTCGAACTTCACTTATTTAATTTTAACTCCCAAAGTTCTAGACTAAACTTTAGGTTTTAAAACTCCTATTTATCAAAATGAACTTTCTTTTTTTCATTTCAGAATTTCCTTTATTATTCTTACATTGATTTAGGGCTTTTCACTAATAGTAATTACAAATATAGGCAAACTCATTTACATAAAATATAATTTGTATTCAAAATATTAGAAAAACGTTACAAAACCATTTATTACATAGCCATAACAACTGGAAAAAAGCAACATTTTTACTTTTCTATATGTCGATATCTAATCAATTAGAACCCTAAATGTACACCAAGTTGTTATAATGCATGACTAGTTTAGATTTAGTTCAAGTTTTATTAATGTTGGATCATGACAGACCAAGCAATTCATAGAAACCTCAAGGTAGAGTAATGCACGTTCGATCACAAATCACAAACATATAGTATAACTACCTTTCAATCAAAACAATGTTTGTATGTAGGCATTGCATGCACAAATTCATGATACTTAAAACCCCAAGCAAGTTTTACAATCTCTAAGTATACAAATTGTATACATACAATGAAGCATAAACCCAAATATTTAACTTAAGTTTTAGTCTCCCCACTTTGCTATGGCATCATCTTTGCACTTGAATTTCCTATATTGTTATGATGAAACTTCTTCATAATTTTGTGAAGTTATGAAAACACTGTAATGTATATATTAAGTTAAGCTTCATGAATCAAGTCATTTCTATTGAACATTAATATATATGTATATATATTGTATATATACCATGTTAAGGAATTATATACCTTAAATTTAGGAACATTTAATTCCATTAGAAACACTATAAAAAATTCCAAAATCACTCACTCATTAATGAATTTAAATAGCATTAGAATATTTTCACAGATTTGTAACAATCACTCAAATACCATCTATAATTGTATAAATTTTCCTAAAAGATAATTTAATAAATCTACATATTAATGTTGTAAGAATTATACATTAAGACTAAATGATACCAATAAACACTAAACACATATTACAACTCAAACCAACTACACATAAATTATTACATGTCCTCTACTCCTATTAGAAAGTCTTCATTACTAGCGCTATTCCTAACCCACTATCTAGTTATGACTATCGATGCATCGATTCATACATTCATTACCTGCACCTGAAAAAGATAAAGGGATAGGCCAGAGCCCAGTATGGTATACCATAAATACACACACAAGATTCAACCAGCACACATTCACATAAAGACTAATACTAATCAACAATCAATATTTTAATATCTTTATTTTAATCCACGTAATCAACATAGGATGATTCAGTAGCTCGCTACATGTAAATGTAATAATATATATATATGCGATGTTAGATACTTCTTAACATCTATGAGTCCAAAACTAAATATTGGATACTCCCCATTATTCTCGAAATCAAAGCACCTAGATCTACTCAAATTTTTCATACATGGCTTCACTCGAGGCACCATTACACATAAATCATTGGGATGCCATGATGATAGCATGGATACTCTCCACCTATTACCAGTAGCCATGCATAAGCAAAAAACACATTATTCAAGTCGATTAATTAATTAGTCCATTTAAGTTTTACCTTAAACAGACATAAGCAATAAGTAAGGTATACACATACCTAGATACTTGATTTGTTTTGTGGACTAAAAGTCCACTATTATTGTTTTTTCAAGACTTTGAATCTATTTCAATCCTAGGACAAAGGACTAGAATAAGTTTATTGGCTTTTAAGAACAAAATAATTAATTTTAGGGAAATTGTGAGAAACATGGCTTGATAGGGAGGTTATGAACGAACTAATGCATTAAGCTGTGTTTCTTGACTGTATTTTTGCAGTACAAAATTTTAAGTCACAAAGAGGTGCACGACCTAGTACATGAACTCGTGTATAGATCGTGTACCTTTGAAATTCCATTTTTGATAAAGACATAGAGAGAAACATGACCTAAAGCATGAGCTTGTGCTTAGGTTGTGTTCTACTAGATTTTAAACCTTTAATGTTTGAGAGACACACAACCTAATGCATGGGTACGTGTGGTCATGTGTACTTCTATATTTCACTTTTTTTTCATGTTTCCAAAGGGTACACAGCTTAGTACACGAGCGATGTATGGGTCACATATACGTAAAAATCATCCTTTTTCACAATTTTTCACTTTTCAAACTAGAACATGTTTTAATCCTTTCTTATTCACTTTAACACCCTTTTTATAACCTTGTTATCATCATCCCAACAATACAACCAAGACATTAAATGTAACCTCCACCAAAAGTATTATAATGAATGTTAAATGAAGGATTAAATGTTAATAACTTTTTAGAGTTTCTAATTCTTTCACTTCTATAACCCTTAAATCTTGATTGGTAAAGTTTCCCAAAAAATTTTCTCACAAAACTTGAACTTTCCTATCGGAGATTGCTGCTAAGGCTCTAGAAGATCTTAAATTGAATGTTATCGTAGATGTAAAACGTGAAGGAAGGAGAGAGATTTAACTTTATCATGGTGATTCTTCAAAAAATCTTCAAGATTCGTAGTTACCATACGAGAGGAAGGGAGGGTATCAATCATGTTAGAAAGGTAGGAAGGAAAGAATAATGATTACTCTCTAGATGATTTATACGTTGCTTTTTCCCAAACATATCTTTTAAATTTTAACTAAAATGGCCACATTGCCCCCATTAGTTATTGGATAATTAACTTCCTATCCTTGCATATAATTTATTTATTTTTAGGGTATTTTATTCTCCCTGCTTTAAAAGAACTTTCACTATCAAAAGTCCCCTGTACCACCAAAACTCTTTTAACCTATGCTTTCGTTTAGTGTTTTAGTATACAAGTTGTTTTTCACTCAATCATTGTTTCCTTTCATCCAACCCACCTTTATCTAAACTTATTTCTCTACTTATCCATATAATTATACCTTCCAACTTGAATGTAATTCAATTAATGACTCCACAACTCGTAATTTTTCCTAATCAAATTGGGTTTGCTTCCTCCACAACACCTCAAGAATATTAGTCTAACTTATTAGCAATACTTGTCATGAAATCTTGCCTTTGTTTATCATTTTCTCTATTGAATGCCTCCCTTGCACATAATCTCTAAATTAATTCTTCAACCTACATTTAAAAAGTTAAAGATCTTACAGCAATAATTTCACCTTAAACTTAATAGGTCATACCTCACATTGACATGGTGCTTAAGTATCATGGTATCTATATTTCTATTAATTCAACTTAGTTTTACCATGATTATTCTATATTAGAGTTAACTTATGACATTTTTTATTTTTCACTATCCCAATGTTCCTTTATAACCGTAACACTTCCCTCTACATTACACTCGATATCCATGATCTTGTGTAAACTTGTTTTAGATCCATCTGTAAGAAATCATTATTTTACTCTAGTTTTTTGTCACTACTACCAGACATCCTCTCAAGATCTTCTTTTGTATAGCTCATCTAGATCGCATTTCATTCTTTCAATACTATTTCATTCATACTTCATTATTGTGGGGTTTAATTATTCCCATACTTGTACTAGTTATCTTTAAATTATGCTTATATATTCTTCAATGTGAACCTTCTCACTTTGTTTTTTCATCTACCACTATATTCTAAAAAACAACAATTACATTTTACACTGCCAATTATTTATTAGATTTTTGTGTCTCTTAATTATATGCTAGTTCTTCTAGCTAATCCTCATTACCTATCTTCTGCCTTTTAAAATTTTATCCACTAATGACCTTTTACTAATTTCATCTCATCTCAATAACTTTCTTTGTTCAATCTTTATGTTGCTAGCTATTCTCTTTCATTTATGACTGTAAGCCCCTAAAAATTTTCATTTTTGAATAAACCTTTATAATATCAAAGCAAATTGCATCATAATGATCCCTTATTGGTAAGACCTTACAAACATCTGATAAGACCTAGAACAAGAACAAAGATATTATTGATATCATGAAATATGAAAAAAAACCCTAAACTCAATCTTAAAAATATTATTACAAGTGTTGGGACTGAAAACCTTAATTTAGAACCTATACCCTAATCGCGTAGTTGAAACCCTAATAATAACCAATCGCATAACCATGGAACCTTAAATGTCGGTTTCAAGAATTATTAATAGTGAATTACCACCTCATATGATATAAATGAATATGTCTTTGAATAATTAATAAAATTGTCCTTTGGTACACAAATATTAGACAGATAATAAAGTATTCATCACTTATACATTATTTTAGAAAACAAAATTTCTACTTTCTCCACTCCCCAGCCATGCACCAATATAGTATGACCATCATCTTTTCTTTTTCTCTTGCTAAGTTTGGAGAAATAAAGAGGAGATACAAATTTCCATAATAAGGTACAACAAGTACCATTTTCAAATGACATGAAGTGACTCAACCACTTCCTCTTACACTTGAGCCCCTAAACTATGGCCTAAGTATGATAATTATACTTTTCTTAACAAATCCCACAAATCTCATTTACACTTTCAAACTTAAAATTTTAAGCTACCATCAAATCACTCTTTACTTCTATCAACATTCCACAATCTTACTTAACAATTCTCAATCCTCATTCTTTATCTCTCTCACACATCTCTCTTACTCTCTCTCTCTCTCATCAAATTTCTTTTTTTTTTCAATTCTTTCACTATTGAGCCACCATCAACTCCTTTTATGATGCCCGTGATCTCGATGATACTTGCAATATTCCTTTGATTCTTTTCGTTTTGTGCTAGGTCTCATGGGAGAAGTTGGCAAGAGCCCCTGGTTTCTCACTTTTAGGAACACTCATGTATAAGCAACTTTAAAGGGGTGAACTGTCATATAGGGAATAACTTTCTTTTGTCGCAGTCTTTGCGACTTAAATTAGCATTACTTTGGTTGTTGATGTTATGATGATCTTTTATGTGTCTGTTATCTCGATGCTAATTCTATTTTGGTCGAGCAAGCTCGATCTTAGCATAGGTTTCCTTTCTAGCATTAATGGTATCCACCTATCAAATGTATTTCTATGCTTTTTCTCTTATTTGCTCTAGTGTAGTAAGTTAACACTTCAAGAAAGAGTCAAAGAAGGGACTGTCTGTGAGGACTCTTTATTTGATAGCTTCAAGGGCTATGCCCTGATTTAGATTTGGGACCTCCAAGCATGCTTTATTGAATCTTGCTAGATAGTCCCTCAAGGGATTTGCCCTACCTTCATCATATCGTCTGTAGATGGGTCATGACTTGTATGGCCAGATTGGGCAAACCAATTTGACCAGTTGGTGCTAAGTCAAGTCGAGTCACTTATCCGGCTCAACTCGTGCTAAGGTCTAAATATGACTTATGCAAAAAAATCCCAACTTTGCAAGTTTTTTATGTCTCCAAAAAATTCAGCACTTTTAATGTAATTTGCAAACAATAACATATTCGTATCTCTAAATGGATCACTTTAGATAAACCATTAAATTTAAAGGTCTCTAAGTTAAAGTTTTTCAATTAAAAAAAGGTACCAAAATCAAATAGAATTACATAGATCACTTGGTTTATTGGAATGGATTAGAGTCCGAGAGGAGAAAGAATTATTTTGATTTTTTTTTTTAAACTGGGGTGATTATGAAATAAAAGTCCTATTATATGAAAAATAGCATTCCATTAGTTAAGAGAAGAAATAAATTTTCAATTAGTTTATCTACTTTCTATCATATTTTATAAAATTCTCTTTCTTATAAATTTCCTTGTAGCCACTCATGTTATTTTGTCTTCTTTTTAAAAAAAAAAATTCACGTATTTTTAAATTGTTTATACATTATATTTTATTTCTTGGTCAAATATAATGTTTTCTTTCTTTTTAAAATCAATAGTGATGCATACATTTTCATATTTTAATTTTACTCTGTTAATATTATATTTAGTTTTTACAAATTTAATACGGATGCATACATTCTAGTATTATATGTATGTGTGTGTATATGCTTATATAAAATACAATATTTTTATTTTTGACTAATCTGTCATCTCAAAAGTATCCTAGACGTGGTAGTCCGCTACATATGGTATTAAAACTTAAGGATGACTTCCTAAAGTCATGCAAAAGCTTCAACACCATATGTAAGGCGTCTATCACAACAATAGGACACCTCGGTGGATGTATAGTTTGAGATAGTAAATATTGCATACAAGAAATCTAGATAAATATCTAACTTCAACGTATAGGAATGTTGTCTTTACAACATCTTAGGGCATTCCCCCAAAAATCTCCAAAGATAAAATAACAACTACTAATTCACATAAGAAACAATATTAAAAGATATTAAAGGGAATCTATTTAAGATCTTCAAAAGGATTTCCGAAAGCTTCCTAAAACATAATTCCACTTGGTTATGTGAAGTCCTCAAGCAGAAGAGATATCGATCATGTGTCAACAAAAGTCTATTGGAGTGTAAGCTTAACTAGCTTAGTGAGAATATTCCTTAATTAACGTACTTATATCAATAAATTTCAAATAAGTTATTAAACAAGCATGTGAATGCATCAAGCATGTAAGCAAGCAATACATATGATCTACCAGAATTCATATGTTTGAATAGATTTACCCCTCCATTTGGTGGTTAGGTGTTTCAAGCTCTTTAAAACCCATCTTTGAAAGCCAACTTATGTAGTTTATTTCAGGCTCCTACTCGTCTATCCTAAAATAGTTCTTTTAGGCTCCTATTCACTCATCCTTAAATAGTTCTTTCAGGCTCCCATTCGCCCATCTTGCAGACTTACGGGTTTTCGTAAACCCCACTATGATTCTCTTGTACTATCGAGCATAGTAGTTAATGAAATGAGTCTAACTACGTGATATGCATGAATCAATTAATATAACTCGTAGTATATGATTAGGGTAATTTAAAGGCGATCACAAAATTTGCACACACTCCAACATAATAATAATAATACATAATTTAATTAACACTAATTCATGTCTCGATATACTTAAGGTCTGTTTGGATAGTCTGTTTTTCATCTATATCTGTATCTGTATAAAAAAATGTGTAAATATATCCTTTTTGTATTTAAATTTTATCTATATTTGATTTATTTGATCTTTTCATGAGAATTGCCAACTTTTTTTTTTATCTATATCTATTTCTTAATAAACAATTTGTTAGAAAAAGTTTGAAAAAAGTGTCCGTATCTGTCCAGAAAAGCTAAACAAACAGACCCTTAGTATTCTTTCAACCAATATTATCATGCATAATCCATTTCATCCTTTTCTACTTCTAGTGCTTTTAGCTACAAGCATAAACAAGTACGTTAAGGTAGGAGATAAGCTCACTCGGCAATCCTTGCTAAAATCCTTTACTCGTAATAATCCTCTAAATACAGATCCTCCCAAGCTTCGTTACCTAAATGAAAGAAATACTCGGAATGAGTATTTCATGGAAATTCTACTTGAACTTTCTAACTCTATTCTAATATTTTCGTCAAAATTCGGGTAGAAGGAAATTTCAACTTAAAATGGCCATAACTTACTCATTTTAACTCGAAATTTTACATATTATATACTGTTTTCTACCTACTTAAAAAGATCTATCTATTTATAAGGTTATCTTTGTCATAAAAGCCATTTGGGTTGCAAAACACCATGGTACATAATAGTTACAAATTTCATAGCCCTTAAAATATGATTTTCCAAACTTTTCTTTACCCGAAAATCCTTAAACAAAATACATGAATATTTGTATAATTGAAAAATCCTTTGAACATATATATATAGATATATATATATATATATACTCATATTGTATGCATGATTTTTGTAGGTTTTCTCAACATTGATTTTTCACAAAATAATTTGTCTTTAAGAGTTTTTAAAAGATGAAAACTTTGAAAATTTTTCCTTTTTAAATTGCTAGAAGGAAAACTTGAAAATTCTTGTGTTGCTATAAATGAGTGTTATCCTATCATAATTTCATTTCCTAACTTTTCAAAGATAAATTAATTTAAAATATTTGGTCCTTTAAACTATCTACCAATTTTATTTCTAGTGATTGAAAAATAAGTTTTTCAAAATTTTTCTTAAGTTGTTGGTGTGATCTAATATTTGGAGTTGTGTTAAATGTATGTTTTCCTTTAATTTTTTTTTTATATTTTTTTTCTTCTTTAGAAAATAAGTTTATCTTTTTAAAAACTTCACTTTCTTGGTAAATTTTATTTTTCTAAGTTAATTTCTAAAATAGCATGTTGATGTTACCTTGACTTGAAAAACTTGTTTTATTATTAATATTCATCAAGTGGTGGCATAATCCTTTTAAATAAGTTTATAAGAAAATCTTTCATAATAAAGAATTATCAACATTAGAACTATCAACATTAGAACTTAGCAAAAATTTATTTTAACTTTGAAAAAAGAATAACAATATTAGAAATTAAGTCTTGTAGAAACTTATTTAGTACGTGATTTTCAAAGTCTATGATGAATCTATTTAAGTTTTATGAAAAATATGGTTGGGTTAAAATCTAAAGTTAATGCTAAAAATTATATTTTTATGGAGTATTTAGTTTTGATTTATAAAAGAAAAGAGTTCTTTTTATTATTTGAAAAAATCTTCATTACTTCAAATAATAAAATTTGTGATTAGCTTGTCCAAGCTTTTGAAAAAAATTATTAAAAATAATACTTAGATCTCTTGTTGAAAAATCCTTTATTAAGAAATTTAGTTTACTTTTCTTTGTTTAAGAAAGAGCCATTTTTATTTTTATTAAAACAAACATTCTAATCATGCATGAATATGATTATGTAGCCATGAAAAATAAGAATAATACATAATAAGATAGAAAGAAATATAATAAGCATATAAACAAAACAATATGGTCAAGTATTGAGAACTTTAACTTCATCAAGGTATCCCGGTCAAGTGTTGGGAGTCTTAGCTTCATCAAGGCTTCTCGGGACTAAGAATAGGCTAGTCTCAAAAGAAAAAGAAAAAGAAAGAAGGAAAGCAATAATAAGAGCAATAACAATAAGAGTAATAATAATAAGCATGTTAGTGAGAAGTTAGTGAGCAATTTCTGCTATAAGAAATATATAGATATATATATTTAATAATATATATAAAGTTAGATTAGAAGCATAATAACAACAAAATAACAATAATATAAGAAAATAATATAATCGATATTATTGGAATGTGTAAGAATAAAATATGAACATATTGTTGCTTCTACAACTCACATGAGTCTTTGAGAAACAATACCATGATCATGCTAAGTTACATGATATAGGAAAAAAGCAATGGTAGAAGTTTTTCCTAAGTGTTTTTGAGTTGAAGGAAGATGGTAGATGAGTGCGATATTATGTGGATAGTAATAAGTAGTTAATGATTTATTTGTAGATAAAGATTTTGGGAGGGTTTAACTATAGAGAGTTTTGGTAGAGATGAATTATAGAGAGAGGATTTGTGGAGTGAATTTGAGAGAGTTTTGTTATGTAAAGTGAATGTGTGAAAGAAGTAGAGGGAAATGGGGGTATTTAAAAGTTTTTGAAAGTGAAAATTAGATGTAATAAAATAAATTGAAAAATAAAAACATTAGAGAAAAGAGAGAGGGGGCTGGCGCAAATTGAAGGAGAGAGAGAGAAAGAGAATTTTGTTTTGTTTTGTATTTTTGTAATGAAAAGTAATAATGTGTAAAGTGTGATGTGAATAAAGTTATATTAGAAATGAAAAGTGTAAGAGTATGTGTGTAGACTATAAGAAAAAGTAAAGATAGTAAAATAGTAATGAATAGTAGAAATAATATTATAAATAGTAGACTAGACAATTAAAATATATGTAGTAATAAAAATACACGTAAATGAGCAATATCTGATATATTTAGTTATCGAAAAATTATGAAATTGATATTTTTGGGATCTTTGTATAATTACGAGTCTTTTGGTGTCATCATAATATTTTTACTATTTTAGGCATCGAGGCATATTTTTCGAGAACTGATCCCGTTCAAGTTTAAAACCAATCGAATTTTGACAAATCTGATCTTTTTAAGCTATCTTATATTTTTCCGAACTTTAATCCATTATTAACTTATTTCTATTATTCTTAGATTTCAAACGCGTGATTGCCAAAGTTGAAACTGTTAGATCGTTTTGATCTTAGTTGATTTTTGGAATTTCAGTTTGACTAGGATTAGGGTTTAATCTAGTTTTATCCTAGAAATTGAGGAGTTTACAATATCAATGGGGGAAATTACAAAATATCTATCTTCTCTACTTTTAAAGTGAGCATTCCAATCTCTTTAAACTTTTAGAAAATTTGCACATGTAAGTAGACTTAACATTTTTGGTTAAAAAAAGAAAAACAAAGGGAGTTATAAAATAACATCACGAACTTTTACTTATATGTGGATTTATCTTTTAAACTTTTATCTACGTGCAGATTTGAGTAATTTGCAAATTCCCTTTATCAATAATTGCATTGGAATACTGGATTATATGGACTCGGGAAGAAATGGAAACAAGATGATGATAGCGATATGATCGTGATAAGAACAAATCGAACGATCATGACAATGAGACTAAATAACAACGTTATACCGAAACACAGGACCATGGCCATGGCCATGACAATGAGACTAAACAACAACGTTATATCGAAACATAGGACTATGGCCATGACGAAGAGACGAAACAACAAAGTTGCACCGGTTTTACACTTTATTATGAATGAGATGAGGAGACTAGGGTCTAGGGGAAGTGAATCATAGAGAACCACAGCACATGTATTTCGGAATTATATATATGGACCACATGACTGGAGTTCTTATCGCCTCCACGTCATATATTTTTACTTTATTTTATTTTATTTTTTAAAAAAGTGTTTCCAGACAGGATATTTTGATATTATTTCGTGGACCGTCTAAAACCAAGACTCAATTACTAGTATTAAAGTTACAAGTGAACACCAAAGAAAATGGAAACAAATGTAAGTCATAAGTTTTATATGCATTACGGAATTTAGTGCATATTACCACACTCCCGCACTCTCTTAGGTTATCTGATCCTTCTTTTTTCCCCTCGTTTTTACATGTTTTTAAAATTTTTCATACTTTGTACCTTTCTTCCATTGATCAAGTGTAATTTTCTTTCTTTATCTTTTTGATCAACAGTCATGCATGTATTTTAATATTTACTTTTACTTTGTTAATTATTATATTTAACTTTTGTGCACAAAATGGTATAGCGATATAGTAAAAGAGATGAAAATACTTTCATACAAAAATGAGGATGAAATTAAGCTGTGATACTTTCGTAATTTTGGATGGTTCTATTATGGGGATCCTAGCACAACTGGAAATTTACTAGCGACAAATTTCTTTGTTTGGGTGGTTAAAATCACCATTTTTTTATTAATTCTAAAAATTGTGAAAATAGTAATAACTTTTAATTGAAGTTTCCATTTTTAATGCCACTATGGGAATTTTATTTTCCTTTTATTTATTTTATATTTAAAATATTTTTAGACATGAAAAATTTTAGGTTTTTAGTATAAATTGCATTTATTAGGAGAATATTGCGTCTTTCATCAATTTATGATAAGGGTAATATCATGAATGGTATCTAAACTTTTGTAAAATATGTAATTATGTACCTAAACTTTGAAATTGATCGATTTAGTGCTTGAATTTTGAAATTTGATCAATTTAGTATCTAAAAGAACTTGATGAAGGTACTACTGGTGTGAACGAAATTTTTTCATGTACTAATAAATTGATCAATTTTAAAATTGAGGCATTAAATTAATCATTTTCAAATTTAATGTATTTAATTACATATTTTATTAAATTTTATGTTTTGATTGAGTACTCATATTTCCTTTTCTTTACCCAAATTAGTGTTCTAGTGAAATTATGAATTTTGAACCCTAATAATAAATATATAAAAGTTCTACTGTGTCATATAGGAAAAGAATCTTATATTTATCGTTTAATTACATTTTAATATTTGCAAGCTTGTAATCTAATAATATTAATATAGATTTTTTAAGTGTGATTAACATATTTGAACCATTTTCTTGTTATAATAATAATAATAACAATAATAATAATAACAACAACATCAACAGCAACATTGGATTGAATACGGAGGACGGGGGAAGAAATGAAAACGAGACAGCGACACGATGTTAATAAGAATGCAAAAGTCGATACGCGTGACAATGAGGCCGACGTCACACCGACTTTGTTTACGAATGAGACGGGGAAGGGAAATGTAAGAACCACACACTTGTTTTACATTTTCTGGACTTTATATCGATTGTGACTGATGTTTGACTAAAAACAGTAAACCAAAAACGTGTCTATGACAAGGATAGATAATTATTATTATTATCATCATTCCTCGTCTAAAGCTAAAGCTATAACTCAATTAATAATATTACAGATACGAGCAAACATCAAAGAAAATGGAAACAGATGAAACACCTCATAAGTTTTATATATTCGTAACGAAATTGGGTGCAACAATTGTTTTACTTATGTCACTAAATATTATAGATGCAAGGTTCTTGTTGGTAGTGGTCACACACACGTCGCGTGGAACTCACGTCTGGCACGTGACTTTAGAATACTGTTGAAGAAATGATACTTGATGACGAGATGACTTGGAGAGAATGATAAGGGATGAGGAACAGACAATCTCAGTATCTCAAATGCATAAATGACAGGTAAGGGAGTTTGAGTAGACCTCACACGTCAATCTTACAGTTCTTGAGCAGGTGGAGTAGAAATTACTTGAGTTACCTTATTTGATATTTCTAAATAGAACCTCATTTACAAACTATTATATGTCTTTTTTCCCCAAAAGTTCGAAATGAAAAAAAATGATTAAATATTTATAGACACTTGGTATGGATGACGATCATCAGATTACCTCAATGATTGACATATGTGATGGAGTCAGCTCAATTCATGTTTATCCTAAATGAGTTTGTCACGCCCCAAAGGGTATCTGAATGCGTAGTCCGCCAACTCGATATTTAAACTCAAGTATGACCCTTAGTCACTTCATGAGTTTAGACACGAGGTAAGGCTCACGTTCAACATATAGGGGATCGTACTTTGAATCGAAATAGTTTAAAAGACATACATAGCGATAAGAATATAAATCATAACAGTTATAATCAATATTAATCTATTACAAAGATCTAAGGGCATACCTCCATCAAAATATTAAGAGTCCTTAGGTCCTTAAAAGTCTCTTACATCACTATATATATAAGATTAAGGAGATTTAACTAGAAGTTTATGCCTAACATCTAGATCTCGACTTCTTCAAAAGTTCCTTAAATTCCAAAAAGCTGTACCTGAGGAAAGATGCCTCTCGAGGATAGCCATAGATAATCATACTGCAATAGGAAATTATAGGGGTATAAACTTACAGGCTTAGTGAGATTCACTTCTAAATTAAATACTTCATCATACAATAGGACAAACAAGTTATATTAGACAATCATATGAAATGCACAAGCATGTGAGCATACAATACATAAGACTGTCTAGGAGTCCTATATTGAATAGATTTATGTCATCCATTTGGGGATAAGTATTTCAAGCCCATACGACCATAGATTTCAATTTTTCTCATTTATATAGTGGTTGATTTAGGTGCCACCCACTCACTAATTTTGTAGTTGATACAAGTGCTTACACCACTTTCATTTTAATTCAGGCCATTCATGCCAACATTCGAGTTTTCAAGCCCCTCGTTGCCCAACTATTATGCCTTCTTCCCACAAAGGTATAATAACAAATGTAATGTGACTCAACATATGGTGTGCATGGTCAATTTAAATATAAGATCATTGCATATTAATTAATGAATTATGTGCAATCATAGATATTGAAGACACTTCAATTCTATACTAAATCATACAAATATTTACAACAATTCCATTTCGATATTCTTATCATTGATTCAATCAATTAAAAATCATATACACATTTAAATTTTATCTTGCCCTAAATCTAATGCCACTATCATTAAAAGCACAATATAGCATATAATTTAAAGATAATGAACTCACTTTACCGTGATGCGAAAATTCACTTAATCGTAATAGTCCTCGAGAAGGTCTAGTCCGTCTCCCAAGTCTCCTAATCAAAAGAAATAACTCCAATGAGTATTTCTATGAAGTTTGAGTGAACTTGTACATTCTATTCTAACAAGTTCATCAAAGTTCGTCTAAGAGGAAATTCCAACTTAAAACAGCCATAACTTGGTCATTTTAACTCCAAATTCGCATATTATATACCGATTTTCTACTATTGGATGAGAGCTTCTATTTATAAAGTTATTTCCATCAAACAAGGTCATTTGGTCCATGAACATAAGGTACGGAATGCTATACGAAATTCCCAACCCACAAATCAATTTCTAATTTCAATGTAAGCATCATTCCAAAGCTTTGATAGATACTTAGTTATCATTATATCTCAAAAGACTCTTTTTATATATAAATAACTCAATATCATGCATGATTCATGGGTGTTGGTAATCTATTTCCTATGTACTTAGACAATGCTCTATGAGATGTGTAAGACTTTATTCGCCTAGTTTGTTTCTACCAAGTGCATTTTATGTACATGCATTACCTACAAGTTTGCTATCATGAATGTCATGAGATGAGCTATCTATATGTACATCTCAATGATATATGATATCAAGAATTTTTTAGAAAACTTTTGTTTTATAAAACTTTAGAAATTACTAGATTTAAGAAAACTAGTTTACTCTTTGCAAAATCATACTTGCCTTCATCAAAACTTAACCTTAATGACCTATATGCCTAACACCTTCATTATTTTAATAAAATTCTTCATTTTGAAGTTAGAAAATAGATGTTTTCATAAGGGGTTTACCTAGTTACGAATTTTACAAAATTTTTAAGAAATGAAAACATTGTTTAATCTATACTTTGAAACGTTTCCTTGTTGTAAGATTATACTTTGATAAATTTCATTTATTGTCAAAATTAGGTCTTTATTACATGTATTTCCTAGGACTCCTATTTTTCCATTAAAATCCTCATTTTGGCATTTGGAAGTAGGTGTTTAAATAGATGTCATTCTAAATCCGAATTTTGAAATTTTTATTTGAGATTGTTTTTTTGTAAAACTTATTTAATCTTTCTAAAATTAACTCCTAATCAAACTACTCCTTAAAGCTTCCATTTCTTTAATAAAAATCTTATTTTGAGGTTGAAAAATAAGTGTTGACATATCAAGCATTCCTTATTATGAATTTTAAGTTGGTTGTTGAGAGTGAAACATAACTTTTGAAACTTTTCTTGTTTTGAAAATATTCCTTGGTAGAACTAAGCTTTACTCATAAAAACCACTCATTTATAATACTATTCCCTAAGCCTTTCATTTTTAATGTAAAATACTTATTTTGAAGTTGAAAAATAGATTTTCCAAATATGGTTCTTTTTAGATACGAATTTCCAAAAATTATTTTTGTTGGAACTTAAATAGATCTCAAGCTTCAAACACTTTCCCACTATTAACATGCTACTATAAGTTCTTTATGTACATAAAATAAAACCTAAGGCATTTATGAACTCAAAACAACCAATCTAATTTATTATACTAATCATAAATGTAAACGCACTATAGTCCTTATGTAGTTACGGTTAAATAATGAATAAATGCACAAAACATTAATAATAACAACATAACTACAAAACAAAGCATAATAATAGCAAAACAACATAATAGCAAGATCTACAACATTGTGATGGCAAGGATCTTATGTCCAAGTGTTTCCACATCCTTAGCTTAAAGCTCATGGAATTTTTGCATGGAATCACACATGAATGATCTTACCATTACATATTTTTATGTGGTAGGGTATAGATCTATTACCTATTAATGGTTGAGAACAAGAAAACTTGAAGAAAAAAATATGATATGTGTGTGTGTATAAGGGAGGGGGGCTCACGGCATTTGAGAGGAGAGGAGGAGAGAGTTTTGTAAAAGTTTTTCAAAAGTGAAAATGAAGAAAGAAGAAAGAAAATGAAATGGTAAAGGCATAAAGGAGTTTATATAGAGAATGGAATTAGGGTTTGTGTAATAAAAGAAAGAATAAATTAAGCAATTTGAGAGAGGAAAAAGAGGGAGGGGGCACTGGTTTTGCTAGGAAGAGAGAGAGAGAGATGTGTGACGATTTTGTGTAATAAAATTCAAAATTTAAAAGTAGTTTATGTAATAAAATGTATTGGAAAATTAAATGTAAGGAAAATTATGTAAATTGTAAGAATAGGTTGTAAGATGTAAGAATAGGATATGGGTGGTTGTACTTATGAATAGTATGATTAGAAATCAAAAGTAGATTAGACAATTAAAGTACCAGTAGTAATGAAAATACGATAAAAAGTTATAACTGTAACTTTTATAACTCAAAAAATTATATAACTGATATATTTGAAATCTTATGAAGTTATGAGTCTAATGATACTAATATCATATTTTTAGTATTTTGAGCCCATGACACGTTTTTCAAAATCTATATCCGATTAGATTCGAAATAGGTAGAAAATTTACAAATCTGATATTTTTAAGTATTATTACGAACCAATTTACACACTTCACTCATATTTCGACTTCTTGGTTTAAGAACACGAGGTTGCCAGATCTAAACTGCTAGGGTTTCCTAAGGATTTGTTAACTTAGGTTTCCGATTGACTTTCCAGTTTAGGGTTTAAGCTTGAAATTTACCCTAAAAATTGGGGTTTATAGAGCTCCTCATGGACCAAAGCCAGTAGTCATTTCTAGTGTCCATGAGGCTACTTGAGAAAGATGGGATGTGGTGGACCGATCCAACGATCTTTTTTTCGAGAGCACCAAGTAAAATCTCCCCATGCCATCTCAATAATTGAACCAGACTCATCAGGCCTTGTTACCAAGCCCACGAGTCAAGCCCAAATAAATAAATAATATTTATATTTTACGCCCATTTACAGATATTAATAGTAATACCATACAGTTGTTTAGTTCTTGATGATCAATTTTGTTTTACTATATCAATATACCATGCATGTGCGTATAACAAAAGGTCAATTAGATTATGACTTCTTCTTTGTTTGACACGTTTTACTTTTCACTCGTAATAGAATCCTCAAACAATAATAATACTATTTAGTCATTTTATGTCTAATTAGAGATTGATAAAATTGGCATTAAGTTGCTATATCCTCGGCCTCATCAGGTTTTCCAAAGGCTCCCTCATAGTATCTATTACTCCTTATGAACTTGGGCAAAGAGCTCTTGTACGACCTAGGGGGTGGTGGTGGAGGTAAAGGTACGGTATGGGATTGCGCATTTTCAGGTATCGACATAGCTACAGATGCCTATTGCGCTGAGGGCGGTGGAGTAGGAGTTGGAGCAAAAGCGAGAACAGGAGCAGGAGTAGGCATAGTTTGTCG
Source organism: Combretum micranthum (assembly GCA_024138025.1). Taxonomy (NCBI): domain Eukaryota; kingdom Viridiplantae; phylum Streptophyta; class Magnoliopsida; order Myrtales; family Combretaceae; genus Combretum; species Combretum micranthum. The sequence goes on from JAMXBD010001297.1 coordinate 329,027, forward strand.
AATAGCCTCAAGCACTTATGCCAGTTGCCTTAAAGTCGCTTCTATAGCGGCTTGAGCATCAGCCATTGGTGGGTTTGGCGGTGATGCCGCTTGTTGTTCTCTCCCCACATTTGGTTATTCGATACGCTTTGCTCTTGTCGTCTCCTTCCTCTACCACGGTTGTGTTACGTTTTATTTAACTTAGTTAAGCAATCTTCTAGTAACATTATTAACATTTTATATCAAGATTCGGAAATGTCAGAAATTCTTATACAAGTGAATAATATAAAAGCGAAATATAATTTAAGAAACATAAATAAGAAATCTCAATTTTATAAAACTAAACATAATTTTTCATTAAAACTTCAACTGCAAGTACAAAGAACTTTACATTGGTATTGAAAACTAAGCATAATGATTCAAATCAACCCAACATGAAACAACCACAGACAACATCTCGGAACAACAAAAGCTACTATGACCTGTCTTTCAAGGTTGCAACTACAAAATTCAGCTTGGACTTATGGGTCAAAACATAGGTCTCGCTTCCTTCCTTTAATCCTTACATTCTCTTTTTGTAAACTACTTCTTCCCCTTCTTCATCCTCATTTCCTTCAGATGGAATAACAACCTCATTCTATATCTCATCCACTTCTTCCTTATGGGGTGGGTAAACGATTTCACTTTGTGGAGGTGGCTGCGCCATGTCGGCGGGTGGAGGTAGTATTTCCTCATACACTTCCCACCAAAAGAAGTGACTTTGAGCATCCGTTTGAAGCCAATCCGTGTGATCCCCCAACGAGTCATGTGCATAAACAAACAGATATCCAATTGGGTTCTAGGTTTGAAAATCAAGAAAAGTCGGTCTTCCTTCATTCCTTAACACAAAAGTAGCTTCCTGCAACATAGGTTGCCACAACTTATAAACAACAATCCTTTCTAAAGCATATATCACTTCATGCTCCAACCAACATTTCTTTCTTATAGGGCAATACTCTATGTTGTGACTACTTTTATGCCACCCGGTGTTCATCAACCCTCTTTGCCACAAATCAAACATCTCTCGGATTGACCTAGGGTAGCCAGCTAAAGCAAATTCATCGCACAAGACCCTAATTCTTAAACGGTACTCAACCAAGGATTCATCGAGTTGCTTACGCATTTACCTTGCTGCTATGCGGGCTTCACCAAGGGTAAGCTATTCACAAACGAGGAAAGGATTAGAATTGAGAAACCCATACTCCCCAGTTATTCTTATAAGCCTTCATTATTTAATTCTTACCCTATCTTAGTCTTTTCTTTTTATTTATTCCTTAAGTCTATTAATTAAAGCTATTATTGTAGATTCTTAACCATGCTCTAAATCAACTTAAACTGTCACACCCAAAAAGTACCCTAAACGCGACAGTCCGCGACACTAGATATCTAAACTCAAGTATGACAACTTTCGTCACTCCATGAGTTTAAACACCGTGTGCAAGGCTTAAGCCATCATATAGGGAACCATACTTTGAATCGAAATAGCTTAAGGAGACATACATAGTAATAAGAATGTAAATCATAACAGTTATATCCAAATTTAATCTATTACATGATCTAAGGGGCATACCCCTGACAAAATATTGAGAGTTCTTAAGTTCTCAAAAGTCTCTTACAACAACCATCATATGTATCGATTGAGGATATTCAACTAGAAGTCTATACCTATATCTAGGTCCCGACTTCTTCAAAAAGCTCCTTAAGTTTCAAAAGCTGTACTTGAGGAATGTGGCCTCTCGGAGATAGCCATAAATAGTCATACTGCAGCAGGAAGCTATAGGGGTATAAGCTTACGAGCTTAGTGAGTTCTACTTCTAAAATTAAATGCTCAACAAGCAATATATAATAGATAAGTTATATTAACAACCATATGAAATGCATAAACACGTGAGTATACAATACATAAGATCGTCCAGAAATCTTATGTTGAATGGATTTACACCCTCCATTCGTGGTTAGGTGTTTCAGGCCCATAAGACCATAGATTTAAATTTTTCTCATTTATATTGTGGTTGATACAGTTGCCTACCCACACATTTTTAATTCCGACCTTTACGCCAACATTTCAATTTTTGGCCATTATGCCAACATTTCAATTTCTAGCCATTATGCCAACATTTGAGTTTATAGGCCTCTCGTTGCCCAACTATTATTCCTTCTTCCCACAAAGGTATAACCTATGCAATATGACTCACATATGGTATGAATGGCCAATTCAATTATAAAATTATAGCATATTAATTTGCCAAATTATGGGTGATCATAGATATTGCAGACACTTCAATTCTATACTAAGTCATACAAATATTTAAAACAAGCTCATTTCGATATTCTTATCATCAATTCACCCATGTAGAAATCATATAACATAGTCAAATTTTTATCAATGCCACTAACATTACACGCACAATCGCAAGCATATAATTTAAAGATACTGAACTCACTTTGCCATAACGTGAAAATCCACTTAATCGTAATAGTCTATTGGAAGGTCTAGTCCGTTTCCCAAGTCTCCTAATCAAAAGAAATAACTCTAATGAGTATTTCTATGAAGTTTGAATGAACTTATAAATCCTATTCTAACAAGTTCGTCAAAATTCGTTTAAGAAGAGATTCCAACTTAAAACGGCCATACCTTAGTCTTTTTAACTAGGAATTTCGCATATTATATACTGATTTCTACCTATTCGATGAGAGCTATCTATTTCTAGAGTTATTTCTAACAAACAAGGCCATTTGGTCCATGAACAATAGGGTACATAATACTATACGAATTTCCCATCCCACAATTCAACCCCTAATTTCCAACCGAGCATCATGCTAAAGCTTTGATAGATGCTTAGCTATCATTATATCTTGTAAGACTCTATTATATACATATGTAACTCAATATCATGCATGATTCATGGGTGTTGGTAATTCTAATTCCTCATGTACTTAATAATGTCAAATAGGATGTATAGGATATTATTTTCCTAGCTTTGTTGCTACCTAATGCATCATGTATATATACAACACCTACAAGCTATTTTCATGAAGGTTATGAGATGAACTATCTATATATATTCTTGATGATATAGCATCAAGAATTCTTTTTGAAAAACTTTTGCTTTGAAAAACTTTTGAAATTTACTAGATATAAGAAAATAGTTTTTCTTCTTGTAAAATCATACTTGCTTTTATCAAAACTCAACCTTGATGACCTATATACCCAACACCTTCATTATTTTAATAAAAACCTTCATTTTGGGATTAGAAAATAGATATTTAAAAAGGTGGTTTACCTAATTACGAATTTTACAAAATTTTAAAGAATGAAAACATTGTATAATCTATTCTTTAAAACCATTCCTTGTTTTAGGATTATACTTTTATAAACCTCTCTTATCATTATCAAAATTAGGTATTTATTTTATGTATCCCTAGGACTTCCATTTTTCCATAAAAATCATCATTTTGGTATTTGGAAATAGCTATTTAAATAGTGGCTACTTTCAAATCTGAATTTTGAAAATTTCATTTGAGATTGTTTTCTTTGTAAAACTCATTTAGTCTTTCAAAAACCATTTCCCAATCAAGCCTACTCCTTAAGGAATCCATTTTTTTTAAAAAATTCTTGTTTTTGAGTTGAAAAATGAGTGTTTACACTTAAGCTTCCCTTATTACGAATTTAAAACTTGTTATTGGGATTGAAATATAGCTTTTGTAAACTTTTCCTTATTTTGAAAATATTTCTTAGTAGATTAAAGCTTTACTCATCAAGATCACTCATTTATGATATCTATTCCCTAATCTATTCATTTTTAATGTAAAATACACATTTTGAAATTGAAAAATGGCTTTTCTAAATATGGTTCCTTTTTTATCCGAATTTTCAAAAACCATTTGCGTTGAAACTAAAGTAGATCTTGAGTTTTCTAATATTTTCTTACTATCATCATGCTATTTCAAGATATTTATGAACATAAAACAAAAGCCTACTGCATTTATGAACTCAAAACAACTAGATCTAGTTTACTATACTAGTCATAAATGCATGAACATTATGATGATTAGGTGAATATGATTCGATGATGAATATATGCACAATCATCAATAATAACAACATAACTTGATAATAAAACAAGGTAATAGCAAAATAACTCAACAACAAGATCTATAACATTGTGATGGTAAGGTCTCATGTTCAAGTGTTTTCACATCCCTAGCTTGAAGCTCATGGGGATTTTTGAGTGGAATCACACATGAATGATCTTGCCATTACATGTTTTTAAGGTAATAAAGTATAGATCTATTACCTATTAGATGTTTGGAAAGAAACTTGAAGAAAATATGTGAGGGTGTGTATGTGTGTGTTACGGTTTGCAAGGAGGAGAGGAAGAGAGAAAGAAAAATTTTTGCAAGAGTTTGGTTAAGTGAAAAGTGGAAAAGTGAAATGAAGTTGGTATAAAGGGGTATTTATAGAGAAATGGATTAGGGCTTGTGTAATAAAAGGAATTAAATAAAACAAATTGTGAGGAAGAGGGAGAGGGAGTAGTGCCTATTCCAATAGAGGAGAGAGAGAGGGAAGTGTGTTGTGTAAGTTTCAAAATTAAATAAGCAGTTTAAGTAACAAAGGTTGTATTGGAAAAGTAAATTGTAAGCAAAAATGATGAAATTATAGGAATAGGTTGCATGGATGTAAAAAATAGGTTATAAGTAGTTGTACTTGTGAATAATGTAGAAGAAATCAAAAAGTAGATTAGACATTTAAAGTAGCGGTAGTAATGAAATACAATAAAAAGGTTATAACTGTAACTTTTATAACCCAAAAAATTATATAACTGATATATTTGGAAATCTTATCAAATTACGAGTCTAACGGTATTAATATCATATATTTAATATCTCGAGCCCTGGGACACACTTTTCAAAGTCCTTATCCGATCGGGTTCGAAGTCGAAAATTCACTAATCTTATCTTTGTAAGCATCCTAATATTATTACGAGCCAAACTACATTCTTCACTCGTACTTCAACATCTTGGTTTAGGAACACGGGATTGTTGGATCTAAACTGCTAGAGTTTCCTAGGGATTCGTTAACTTAGGGTTTCCGGTTGACTTTCTGGTTTAGGGTTTGAACTTGATATTACCCTAAAAATTAGGGGCTTAAATCCTACCCCCCTCAAAGAAAGTTTTTTCCTCAAAACTTGAACCACGCACCTGATTTCTCAAACAATTTAGGGTATTTCTGTCGCATCTCGTTTTCGGCCTCACAAGTTGCATCCCCGTGCGAATGATTTCTCCAAAGAACCTTAACATACTTGATTTCTTTATTCCTCAACTTTTGAAATTTTCGATCTAGAATCTGTACTGGATGCTCTTCATAAGTGAGGTTCTCCCTTAACAACACCGGTTCCAATTCCACAACTTGATCCGGGTCTGTTACATACTTCTGAAGAACAGAGACGTGAAAAACATTGTATACTCTAGACAAATTTGGTGGTAAAGCAAGGCGATACGCTAACTCCCCAACTCGCTCTAGTATTTCAAATGGACCAATATACCGAAGGCTAAACTTTTCTTGCGAGTGGATTCGATGAATACTCTTGATAAGATTTATTTTTAAGTACACATGATCTCCTACTTGGAACTCAAGAATCCTCCATTTTAGATCTGCCCAACTCTTTTGTCGATCTTGAGCCTCCTTCATTCATTGTTGAATAACTCGTAACTTTCAGTGACATCTTTATAAGATCCGGTCCAAGAACCAATTTCTCCACATCATCCCAAAATAACAGGGATCTACACTGTTGTCCATATAAAGCTTCATAGGGTGGCATTTTAATTGTCGAGTGGGCTGTTGTTGTAAGCAAACTCTACTAAGGGTAAGTGTGCTTCTCAACTTCCTTTAAACCCCATTACGCATGCTCACAGCATGTCTTCTAAGGTTTGTATGGTTCGCTCAGACTGTCCATCGGTCTAAGGATGATATGCTATACTGAAGTGCAACTTAATTCCCATACACTTTTACATGCTCCCCCAAAACTTGGACACAAACCTTGGGTCTCTATCTGGTACAATCCCAGCTTGTTGTCACGCCCCGAAGGTATCCTAGTAGTACTAAACAAGATACACTTGGATATTATTACTAGTTTACCTTTGAGAATGAAATATTTTCAATAAACATGATCTTTTAGTTGCTTTGATAAGAAGGACAAGTATATATAATACATAAATTAGTAAATAACTGTCATTCAAAGTTTGAGAATAATGATAATATTATAGACCATAACGTTTCTATAAAATCCTCCTAATATATAACTAAAGTTTCTAATGCTAAATACTTGCAACTAAAAATAGAAATATAATCTTATCCCATACTACACCTTAAACTTCCAGCTTATAAATTCTTACGGGAACCATGCTCCTGGAAGTAATGAGCCAAGGTCGTAATGTGAACCTGAAAGGACCGTTGGAGTATGAGCTAAACCACGAACTCAGTGAATAACTAGAACTTACTACATATTAATCAAGTATATTAACAATCATATGAAATGCATTAATCAAGCATATGCACAAATACATGCTTGGATAACTCGGAATCCAAACAAGATGAAGATTTATGCCCTCTCATCGAGATTGAAGGATCACAATCTATAGCCTACCTACCTAGGAGAGACTAAGCTTCCAGGAAAACATAAATACTCACTTTAATTGTCTCTTTGAATTTATTATCTCTTAAACATTCATTTCCTGTTTTAACTTTAGAAACTCCACTAAGTGTTAGTCATTTCCAAGCAATACCATAAGCGACGTCCTTCATTTACCATTTAGTTCCTATGGTATCAATAGAACAAAGGTAATCTTGCGATTAACTAATAGGTTCTTTACATAGATAAACCATGCATTACCAGAGATCCGAAACACTAATACATAGTAGGCTACCACTTACTCAAATGCTACTTTATGTAAGACATGCAATGCATGTTTAATTTCTTTATGGTACTAGTAGTTTTATTCAAGTTGAAGGCGATCAATCAATGCACAGGCCATCAATCAAGTGACACAACCAACTGTTATTATATTTTTAAAGTGACTTGGCAATTAATATTTCATACAACAAACAGTTCCCATAACCATTACAGTGTACTCAAGTTATTATCTTTTATTTAAGATTCGCTAAGTTACAAGCACATACAATGTAATAAGGTTGAGTTACTCACCTGCTCATGTCAACTAGTCGTAGTAGTCATCAGGAAAATCCTCACAAGTACCCAAGTCACCTATTGAGATGATTAATATATTCATCAATATCACATAAATTATATTATTAAACTCCTATAATTGTCTAAGTAACCTATATTGATGTTGGTTTTCATTCTAGTACTATATTATTCCTTTACTGGTTCTATGATATTCCAGTTTTATTTAATATTTATTTTCATTTTGCTTGTCTTCATCTTATTGGATATTTATATACATTTATCAACTATTTGAAAAATTGATATTAGATAAACTTATATTTTTGTAATTATTATTACTATTTTTATATTATTTCTAACTGACCCATTATAGTAACTCATATTTATTTACCATTGTTTAGTGTCGTCATGTTTCCCTTAATCTACTTCACATAATTATTTTGTCATTTTTAGAAGTCACCTTATTCGCAAATTTAGCTTATTTTGATTTCCATTATTACCTATTTATCTATATAGAGCAAATATTTAACAATTATAGTTGCTAGTAATACTTAATATTTCTCTATAGTTTTTAGGGTTTAAAAGTTCTCAAATATTAAACATGTTATTATTTTTCTAAGTATTTATATTTGTTTATTTACTTAGTAAAATCTGTTTTGATATATATATATATATATATATAATTATATAATATAGTTGTTTATTATTATTTATACATATATAGTTTCTTTTCATGTAATACAGACTATACGCAGGACAAACATGTGTATACGCCGACTCAAATGCTGCTAGCGTTGATACCTGGATGCCGGTGTTCATAGGTTTTATATGTTATTTTGTATCAAGCTACGCTAGCGTGTAGGCTGCCAGCTTTAACTCGTAAAAAAGTAAACTTTTACGTAACATCTGTTCCAAACTACATGGTTATTTACACCGTCGGCCTATCCTTATAAGCCATCAGCGTTAGGGGTAAAATTTGCCAGCGTTGGGCTACTACTGGTACTTTTCATCGTCTTCTTCAATGAACCAGTTCATATTTCATCAATTTTCTACGTTAGAATCATTCCCAAATTATTCTTAAGTGTTTCTGTGTGATATATATCAACTCATAATGCATCAACATGTATGTGACCTTAAATTTTCGAATTTGAAAAAGCACAACTAAGGTTTTTGAATTTTACCTTGTTTGAGCTTGTTCGGTGCAATTCGAAGCTTGTATTTGGTTTGGTAATGATCCTATGATCATCAGAAGTCAGTTTAAATCATTGTTTTTAACAAATAACAAGCCAAAACAAATCAACTTACCTTGTTACCAACTTAAGCGTTTTTAGTATCGCTTTGTTGCTTTGATCCGAACTGGGGTGTTTAGGATGAGTTGGATTCTATTTATAGGTTGATGTAGTCGCCAGTTGAGAGTTCTTTTGTTCTAGAAATTCTGGTAATTAATGAAGTTTTTTTGCTTATTCCTTAATGTGCTTAAATGTATATATAGAAGAAAAGAAAGGAGAGGTGGTTTTGGTTTTCTTTCTCCTCCCATGTTTACTTCTTTCACTTACAATTTGCTGCATTAATTGAGCTTGTTTTTTTGTCTTTATATAATAGGTTAATGTGTGTTGAAGTATTGACTATTTGACACAATTTGAGACAAATTTTGGAGACAATATCGACTTACACAAATCTAGGAGATCTCCACCGTAGAGAGCATGCAACTTGCATAAGTCTTGCACCGAAAGTGTGATTTATAAGTATAAATATTAATATAATAATTATTAGTTGATAGTTATTTTAGTTTTAAGGTAGTTTATTAAGCTAATCGGGTATAAATTTATCAAATATTTGAGAGTTTTTATCTAAAACTATTTTTTATAGAATTTTACAAAATTTCTAGGTTATCAAAAGATACAACTTTGAGTTTTAAGTTTACGCGATTAATTATTTTTAGAATTTTATCTCCCGCGATTAAGGTTTCCTAAGCTTATTAAGTCAATTTTTATTTTAGGTTCCAATAGCTTAAGAATGGCTTAACTAGAACAATGGTGTGACTCAAATATTTATTTGGAGTCTAAATCTCTAATTATACATCTGTTTATGTTTTTAATATGTATTTATAATCCTAATAGTTTATCTTTAAGTTATCGTTTCCCATCTATAAGCGTAGTTGGTTATCTACTCATTATCGCATTTGATACATTAGCTAAGTTATTTATATATCTTAGGTTTTTTATACCTACTATGAAATCTTATTAGTAGTGTTTAATAATATCTAGGAATATTTGATTTAGGGTTTAAATCCATGTATAGGCTCAATACTACTCATTGTTCTAGTCTTAAGTCTTTGTTGAGTTCAATAGTAGTCATTTAATCTATATATTTATATTTGTCTATCTATTCCTATTTGTATGACAAGTTTCGAGGTTTGAAAATTTGGGTTACCTTTAATTATATCTTGAATTATCAGCTCAAGATACGAAATCTCGTTTTTAGTATCAATTAGGGTCAAAGAAGTTCTTTATTCATCTTTTAGATCCTAATCCAGCCAAATTCAAGTCATTGATCTATTCTTAGGTTTTGTTGAATTCTAGGTTTACTAACTAGTTTATACTTTTTATTTAAGAGTTGTGTACTAATGAAAAAATTTCTAAGGTTTACACTGGTACTCCATGTAGACAACAATCTTCTTGATGTAGAGCTTTGCCGATTTATGCATAGAATAAGTCATACCTATTGGTAGGAAGTGAGCGGACTTAGTTAGCCGATTTACTATAACCCATATAGCATCATGCCCTGTTGGCATTTTCGGCAATGCACACACAAAATCCATGGAAATCTGATCCCACTTCCATTCCAGTATTGGTAAGGGTTTCAACAATACTCCCAGCCTCTAATGCTCTACTTTTACTTGCTGGCAAATCAGACACTTCAACACAAATTCGACTACGTCCTGTTTCATTCCGCTCCACCAGTACTATCCTTTGAGATCTTGGTACATTTTCGTTCCTTCTGGGTGTACCGTGTACTCAGAATTGTGAGCTTCACTCACGATCTCTTTTTGTATCTCATCATCATTTGGTACACAAAGTCGTCCTTTCATTCTTATTACATCATCGTCATCCACTATGAAGTTAGTAGATTTTCCTTCTTGAATTTCTCTCTTTATTCTTTATATTATCTCATTGTAATGCTGAGCTTCCTTGATTCTTTCCACTAAAGTGGGTTCCATCACCAAATTTGCTATTTCCATCTCAGTATCTCCTCCCATGAACTCAATACTTAACCTTTCAATCTCCTTCACTAATTCCTTTTGGTTGGTGAGCAAGGATACTACTTCTTCACGATTCTTACGACCTAAAGCATCAACAATCGCATTCACCCTTCCCGGGCAATAATTAATCCCTAAATCATAATCATTGATTAACTCGAGCCATCTCCTTTATCTCATGTTCAACTCCTTTTGTGTGAACAAATACTTAAGGCTCTAGTGATCAGTATAGATCTCGCACCTTTGCCCATAAAGGTAGTGTTGCCATATTTTTAAAGCGAACACCACTACCGCTCGCTCTAAATCATGTGTAAGGTAATTTTCTTCATGTGGCCTTAACTGTCTTGAAGCGTAGGCAATCACCTTCCCCTCTTGCATAAGTACACATCTGAGACCATTTCATGATGCATCACTATGAGCTGTATAGGGCTTCTCGGGATTTGGTAGTACCAAGATTGGGGCGAAAACAAGTCTTTACTTAAGTTCTTGAAAGCTTTGGTCTCTCTTTTCCATCCATATAAACTTTTCATTCTTTTGGGTTAATTGGGTCAAAGGTTTGGCCATTTTGGAAAAATCCTTAACAAACTTCCTATAATACCTGGCCAAACCTAAAAAGTTTCTTACTTCTATTACTGTCTTGGGTGGCTTCCAGTCCATTATGGCTTTTATCTTTTCAGGGTCCACAGATATACTCTCTCCTGATACCACATGTCCCAAAAATGAAATCATATCCGACCAAAAATCACACTTGGAAAACTTGGCATATTACTTGTGTTCTCTTAAGGTTTGTAATGCCATGCGTAGGTGTTCTTCATGTTGCTTGCGCGTCTTTGAGTAGATAAGGATATTATCAATAAAAACTATAACACTTATATAATGAAGGCTTATACACTCAATTCATCAAATCCATGAATGCAATAGGAGCATTTGTTAACCCAAATGACATCACCAAAAATTCATAATGTCCATATCGAGTCCGGAAAGCCGTTTTAGGTACATCTTCTAGCTTAACCCTTAGCTGATGGTATCCTGATCAAAGATCAATCCTTGAAAACATACTTACTCCTTGTAGTTGGTTAAACAGATCATCAATCCTAGGGAGCGGATACCTATTCTTGATTGTGACTTTATTTAGGTCCCGATAGTCCACACATAACCTCATTGATCCATCTTTCTTCTTAACAAACAAAACAGATGTACCCCATGGTGACACATTTTACCTTACAAATCCGTGATCCAAAAGTTCCTGTAATTGTTTCTTTAACTCCTTTAACTGGACAGGAGCCATGTGGTAAGGCGCTTTAGATATCAGTTCCGTGTTTGGTGCTAGATCAATCTCAAAGTCGATCTCTTACTTTAGGGGTAATCTTAGTAGTTCATCAGGGAAAACATCCAGAAATTCATTAACAACTGGTATATCCTCAACTCGACGCAACTCTTCCATTGCACCAAAAGAACTTTCCTTTTTGGTCTCGACCTCCTCATCTACAAGTAGTTCAAATGAACGCAACTCAATTCCTCTTGAAATTGCTGTCTCTCCCTTAAATTCGACATCTTTTCCATCCAAGTCCTTAAACTTCACTTTCTCCCGTCTACAATCTACAACAGCTTTAGCAATAGTCAACCAACTCATACCCAAAATCACTTCATACTTACTCATTACGAAAATAATCAAATCACATCTTGTGTGATGTCCTTGAATCACTATTGGGTTGTCTTTCTAAACCTCATTAGTTGTTACTACATTTCCAGTTGGGGTCTTGATACGTAAGCCGGAAGTGGCAATGGCTAATGGTAATCCGACTTGTTTCGCTAACTCGGTGGTGATAAATGAGTGTGTGGCTCCAGTGTCAAACAAGGTGTAAGCAGCCGTCTTATCTACTCATATGCGTCATGTATTCAACATGACTAATTACTATCCCAAACCACTCTAGTCCATTCCCTATCTTTATCTTAGATTATGATACTTACTTCTCCTTTTTATAACCCTTAGATCCTAAGCAATTTACAATCATTTGAAAAATAGAAACAGGGCTGGAAGACTAACCTATCACGAGTCCAAAATATTGGCTATCATCTTCCTCTAGGGCAGCCAATTCATAGCTTTCGTCCTCAGCTTCCTCACAAACCCATTGTCCCTCTAGATTATATATCCTCATGCCATGCATAGCCGATCCAGAACGGCTGCCAAGGTTTCCATTAATCCCATTTCTGGGCCTTATTGAGGATGATCCTCCAAATGTCTTGGCTAGGGCACTCGACCTCTATGGGCGTTCGTTGGCAAAGTGTCCAACTCGCTTACAGACAAAGCAACTAGTAGTGGCCTTCTTTGCGCACTTAGAGATCTTGTGACTTGTCTCTCCGCAGAAATAGCACTTGTCCCTCAACTGCGGACGTCTCATAGGGTAGTGCTCTCCCTTACACTTCCAGCAACTTGGGGTTTTAGAAATGTTCTTTCCTCCATTTCCTCCGCTTGTATTTCCTTTAAAGCCATAAAGCGGCTTGAAACTTTTCTGAGGATACCTTGAACTTGACCCCCCATAAAACTTTCTCTCAAACACAGAGGGTGTTCTACCTGCGGTCTTTCTCTTTCTCTTTTGGCCCCTTCAACAATCCGGGCTCTTTCAACCAATTCCCTAAAAGTTCGGATGTCGAACTCCTCAAGTCTCACCCTCATATCCTCATCCAAGCCATTCAGAAACATCTCTTCAGTTCCTCACTATATTTGTATGAGTCAGAGGCATACTGGAGTAGCCTATTGAACTCGGTCTCATACTGTTCCACTATGCGGTTTCTTTGTGATATGTGCAGAAAATCCACACTATACTATACGAAGAGACTTCTAAGAAGTAATGCTCAAGGAATTCATAGCAAAACATCTCCCATGTAACAGGTGGCATGAGTTCCCTTCTCTTAGATTCCCACCATACTCTTGCATTTAGCCTTAGCAGGTATGTGCCATAGTTAACTCTTAAATGGTGGGCCACTTCGAAGGCATCAAACAACTATTCTATTTGGGCCAACCAATCCTCGGCCTCATCAGGTGTTCCAAAGGCTCCCTCATAGTATCTATTACTCCTTATGAACTCAGGCAAAGAGCTCTTGTACAATCTTAGGGCAGTAGTGGAGGTAAAGGTACGGTATGGGATTGCGCATTTTCAAGTATCAGCATAGCTACAGATGCCTGTTGTGCTAAGGGTGGTAGAGTAGGTGTTGGAGCGGGAGCGGGAACAGGAGTAGAAGCAAGCATAGTTTGTCGAATGGCCTCAAGCACTTGTGCCAGTTGCGTTAAAGTTGCTTCTACAGTAGCTTGAGCATGGGCCATTGGTGGGTTTAGCGACGGTGCCGCTTGTTATTCTCTCCCCACATTTGGTTCATTCGACACGCTTTGCTCTTGTCATCTCCTTCCTCTACCATAGCTGTGTTATGTTTTATTTAACTTAGTTAAGCAATCTTCCAGTAACATTATTAACACTTTATATCAACATTCGGAAATTCTCATACAAGCGAATAATATAAAAGCAAAATATAATTTAAGAAACTTAAATAAAGAAATCTCAATTTCATAAAAATTAACATAATTTTTCATTAAAACTTCAACTGTAGGTACAAAGAACTTTACATTGGAATTGAAAACAAATCATAATGATTCAAATCAACCCAACATGAAACAACCACAGACAACATCCTAGAATAACAAAAGCTACTATGACCTGTCTTTCAAGGTCGCAACTACAAAATTCAGCTTGGACTTGTGGGTCAAAACATAGGTCTCGCTTCCTTCCTTTAATCCTGACATTCTCTTTTCGTAAACTACTTCTTCCCCTTCTTCATCCTCATTTCCTTCAGATGGAATAACAACTTCATTCTCTATCTCATCCACTTCTTCCTCATGGTATAGGTAATCGATTTCACTTGGTGGAAGTGGCTGGGCCATATCGGCGGGTGGAGGTAGTATTTCCTCATACACTCCCCACCAAAAGAAGTGACTTTGAGCATCTGCTCAAAGCCAATCCATGTGATCCCCCAACAAGTCATGGGCATAAACAAACAGATATCCAATTGGGTTCTAGGTTTGAAAATCAGGAAAAGTCGGTCTTCCTTCATTCCTTAACACAAAAGTAGCTTCCTGCAACATGGGTTGCCACAACTTATAAACAGTATTCCCTTCTAAAACATATATCACTTCAAGCTCCGACCAACATTTCTTTCTTATAGGGCAATACTCTATGTTGGTCACTACTTTATGCCACTCGGTGTTCATCAACCCTCTTTTCACAAATCAAACATCTCTCGAATTGACCTAAGCGGCCAGCTAAAGCAAATTCTTCACACAAGACCCTAATTCTTAAACGGTACTCAACTAAGGATTCATCAAGCTGCTTACGCGTTTTCCTTGTCGCTATGCGGGCTTCACCAAGGGTAAGCTATTCACTAAAGAGGAAAGGATTAGAATTGAGAAACCCATAATACCCATGTTATTCTTATCTAAGCCTTCTTTATTTAATTCTTATCCAATCTTAGTCTTTTCTTTTTATTTCTTCCTTAAGTCTATTAATTGAAGCTATGATTGTAGATTCTTAACCATGCTATGATACCAACTAAAACTATCATGTCCCAAAGAGTACCATAAATGTAACAGTCTGCCACACTTGATATTTAAACTCAAGTATGACAACCTTAGTCACTCCATGACTTTAAACACTGGGTGCAAGGTTCACGTCATCATATAGGGAACCATACTTTGAATCGAAATAGCTTAAGAAGACATGCATACCAATAAGAATGTAAACCATAACAGTTATATCCAAATTTAATCTATTACATGATCTAAGGAGCATACCCCCAACAAAATATTGAGAGTTCTTAAGTTCTCAAAAGTTTCTTACAACAACCATCATATATATCGATTAAGGAGATTCAACTAGAAGCCTATGCCTATATTTAGGTCCCGACTTCTTCAAAAAGCTCCTTAAGTTTCAAAAGCTATAACTGAGGAATGTGGCCTTTCGGAGATAGCCATAAATATTCATACTGCAATAAGAAACTATGGGGGTATAAGCTTACGAGCTTAGTGAGTTCTACTTCCAAAAATAAATGCTCAACAAGCAATATATAATAGATAAGTTATATTAACAACCATATGAAATGCACAAACACATGAGCATACAATACATAAGACCGTTCGAAAATCTTATGTTGAATGGATTTACGCCCTCCATTCGGGGTTAGGTGTTTCAGGCCCATACGACCATAGATTTCAATTTTTCTCATTTATATTGTAGTTGATAGATGTGCTTACCTACACACATTTTTAATCCCGGCCTTTACGCCAACATTTCAATTTTCGGCCATTACGCCAACATTTCAATTTCCAGCCACTACGCCAACATTTGAGTTTACAGTCCCCTCGTTGCCTAGCTCTTGTGCCTTCTTTCCACAAAGGTATAACTTATGCAATGTGACTCACATATGGTATGAATGGCCAATTCGATTATAAGATCATGGCATATTAATTTAACAATTTATGGGTGATCATAGATATTGCAGACACTTCAATTCCATACTAAGTCATACAAATATTTACACCAAGCTCATTTCGATATTCTTATCATCAATTCACCCATGTAGAAATCATATACACATAGTCAAATTTTTATCTAATACCACTAACATTACAAGCACAATCACAAGCATATAATTTAAAGATACTAAACTCACTTTGCCATGGTACGAAAATCCACTTAATCGTAATAGTCCTTGGGAAGCTCTAGTCCATCTCCCAAGTCTCCTAATCAAAAGAAATAACTCTAATGAGTATTTCTATAAAGTTTGAAGGAACTTATAAATCATATTCCAACAAGTTCGACAAAATTCGTTTAAGAAGAAATTCCAACTTAAAACGGCCATAACTCGTCTTTTCAACTAGGAATTTCACATATTATATACTGATTTCTACCTATTCGACGAGAGCTATCTATTTCTAGAGTTATTTCTAACAAACAAGGCTGTTTGGTCCATGAACAATAGGGTACATAATACTATACGAATTTTCCATCCCACAATTCAACTCCTAATTTCAAGCCAAGCATCGTACTAAAGCTTTGATAGATGCTTAGCTATCATTATATCTTGTAAGACTCTATTATATACATATATAACTCAATATCGTGCATGATTCATGGGTGTTGGTAATTCTAATTCCTCATGTGCTTAGATAATGTCAAATAGGATGTATAGGATATTATTTTCCTAGCTTTGTTGCTACCTAATGCATCATGTATATATGCAACACCTACAAGCTATTGTCATGAAGGTTATGAGATGAACTACCTATATGTATATTCTTAATGATATAGCACTAAGAATTATTTTTGAAAAACTTTTGCTTCGCAAAACTTTTGAAATTTATTAGACATAAGAAAATAGTTTTTCTTCTTGTAAAATCACACTTCCTTTTATCAAAACTCAATCTTGATGATCTATATACCCAAGATCTTCATTATTTTAATAAAAACCTTCATGTTGGGGTTAGAAAATAGATGTTTAAATAGGTGATTTACGTAATTACGAATTTTACAAAATTTTAAAGAATGAAAACATTACTTAATCTATCCTTTGAAACCATTCCTTATTTTAAGATTACACTTTTATAAACCTCTCTTATCCTTGTCAAAATTAGGTCTTTATTATATGTATCCCTTAGGACTTTCATTTTTCCATAAAAATCATCATTTTGGTATTTGGAAATAACTGTTTAAATAGTGGCCATTTTCAAATCCGAATTTTGAAATTTTCATTTGAGATTGTTTTCTTTGTAAAACTTATTTAGTCTTTCAAAAACCATTTTCTAATCAAACATACTCCTCAAGGCTTCCACTTCTTCAATAAAAATCTTGTTTTTGAGTTGAAAAATGGGTGTTTACACTTCAAGCTTCTCTTATTATGAATTTAAAACCTGTTATTTGGATTGAAACATAACTTTTGTAAACTTTTCCTTATTTTGAAAATATTTATTGGTAGAATTAAGTTTCACTCATCAAGATCATTCATTTATTATATCTATTCCCTAAACTTCATTTTTAATATAAAATACACATTCTGAAGTTGAAAAATGGCTTTTCTAAATATGGTTCCTTTTTTATCCGAATTTTCAAAAACCATTTTTGTTGAAACCAAAGTAAATCTTGAGTTTATTTCCTACTATCATTATGCTATTTCAAGATATTTATAAACATAAAACAAAAGCCTAATGCATTTATGAACTCAAAACAACTAGATCGAGTTTACTATACTAGTCATAAATGCATGAACATTATGATGATTAGGTGAATATGATTAGATGATAAATATATGGACAAATCATTGATAATAAAAACATAACTTGATAATAAAACAAGGTAATAGTATAATAACTCAAATAACAAGATTTATAACATTATGATGGCAAGGATCTCATGTTCAAGTGTTTCCACATCCCTAGCTTGAAGCTCATGGGGATTTTTGAGTGGAATCATACATAAATGATCTTGCCATTACATGATTTTAAGGTAATAAGGTATAGATCTATTACCTATTAGATGTTTGGAAAAAGAAACTTGAAGAAAATATGTAAGGGTGAGTGTATGGTGTGAGTTACGGTTAATATGGAGGAGAGGAGGAGAGAAAGAAAAATTTTTACAAGAGTTTGGTTAAGTGAAAAGTGGAAAAGTGAAATGAAATTGGTATAAAGGTGTATATATAGAGAAATAGATTAGGGTTTGTGTAATAAAAGGAATTAAATAAAAAAAATTGTGGGAGGAAGAGGGAGAGGGAGTAGCGCTAGTTCCAATAAAGAGAGAGAGAGAGAGGGAAGTGTGTTTTGTTGTGTAAGTTTCAAAATTAAATAAGTAATTTAAGTAATAAAGATTGTATTGGAAAAGTAAATTGTAAGGAAAAATGATGAAATTGTAGGAATAGGTTGTAAGGATGTACGAAATAGGTTATAGATAGTTGTACTTGTGAATAGTGTAGAAGAAATCAAAAAGTAGATTAAACATTTAAAGTACTGGTAGTAATGAAAATACGATAAAAATGTTATAACTGTAATTTTTATAACCCGAAAAATTATATAACTGATATATTTGGAAATCTTATCAAATTACGAGTCTAACGGTATTAATATCATATATTTAATATCTCGAACCCTGGGACACACTTTTCAAAGTCTGTATCCGATCGGGTTCGAAATAGGTCAAAAATTCGCTAATCTCATATTTTTAAGCATCCTAATATTATTACGAACCAAACTATATTCTTCACTCGTATTTTGACTTCTTGGTTTAGGAACATGGAATTGCCAAATCTAAACTACTTTCCTAGGGATTCGTTGAGTTAGGATTTCCAGTTGACTTTTCAGTTTAGGGTTTGAATTTGATATTACTCTAAAGATTAGGGGCTTATAGTCACTTGTTCAAAAAATTCAGTGAGTTGTCTTCTTAAAACAATGGATTCCTATTCTTTATGCGGATCTAATTGAAACTTCAGATTACTGGTTTTAGCTAGATCTAGAACTATTGATTTCGAGAGAAGCTTTAGTTTAATTTAGAGAATCTGACGGTATAAACATACTATTTCAAATAGCTTTTAAGAATTTATTGTCATTAAAAAATCATTCTGATAAGGAATTGGTGAAGTAACCCTGAGCTATTGTTTCATAGAAGTTGCAAGTTTATTTCTCATTTTACCTAGTAAACATTTGTGAATATTTCTAACTTAGTTTAATTTATTTTTCTTTATGATTTTCTAAAGTCTTTCTTTGGCTAGACAATTAATGGGATTGATAGTATACTAGTCGCTAATCATTATCTTGAGACCAACCTAAATCATTTTCTATGCTACATTTGATGGGTGTGCTTGCCTTGTGAACTGTAGTTGTTGATTTAAAAAAATATTTATAAATTTGAAAAACTTGGTCAATAATTAGTGGAATTTAAGCTTTAAATTTCATAAATCACATTTATTAACAACAACAACATAAAAACCTAAACCATGTTGTCTCAATGATTATACTTCATAAAACAATTTGTCTTATGGTATTAAAAACTAGAACTTTAACAATTTCCCTTCTATGTGTTTTGAAATAACATTATAAATTCTTAGGTTATTATAAAAGAGTATATTCTTATAAATTTTTTTTTTTTAATTTCTTTTCTAAGACAAATTAATCTTTTCTAAACTTTGCTCCCTTAAGATATCTACAAATTTTATCTCTAGTGGTAAAGAATTAAGTTCTTAAGATTTTTCCTAAGTTAGTGATAGCCTCAAATAATTTGAGTTGCATTACATATATTTTTCCTTTTAAAAGGGCTTTGATTGAAAATTATAAATAAGTCTTTTCCTTTTATATTTCTATTTTCTAACTTCTATAAAGATAGATTTTATTTCCAAAAACCTGGTCTTTTAAGTTCTTTACAAAATTTTTACTTAGAAGAATCACTTTCAACATTTCTGAAGTTGTTGATATTATCTATTGTTTTTTAAACCTATCATGTTTATATTCTTCTAATTCTTTGAAAATGAGCTTATCATTTAAAAACTTGGCAAACTCTTATTTCTATAAGGGGAGTTATCATACTAGTGGTTTGATTCTTGCCTTAACTTTAAAAACTAATTTAGTTCTTGGTTTTTATTATGGAGTTAGAAAAAAATTTTATAATTAAGTTTTTATTAAAAATTTGGATATCAAAGAGTTATTAACACTAAGTTTTAATAAATTTTATGTTACTCATCATAAAATGATAGTATTTATTTCTTTAGTTAATTTCTTTGGGAAAAATCATCTTTATTATCATTAAAGAAATTTATGATGGGTTTGACTAAATTTTTGAAAAGAATTTATAAAAATACTTTTTCTATATTTTTTATGACAAAATCTTTATTTAGGTTCAAAGTTATATAATAAAAAAGTTTGGTTTCATTTTTCCTTTATTAAAGAAAATTCTACTTTAATTTTGTTTAGACAATATCATTATAATGATGCATGCACATGATTATGTAGTATGAAAATGATTAAAATATAACATAGTAATCCATGGAAGCTATAAGAAGCAAAAGTGAGCAAAATAATAAGATCAAGTATTGGGAACCTTAACTTCATCAAGGTATCCCGATCAAGTATTGGGAGCTTTAGCTTCATTAAGGTAACCCGGGACTAAGAATAGACTAGTCCCAAAAGAAAAAGAAGAAGAAAAAGAAAGAAAAAAAAGAATAGCAATAATAAGAGCAATAATAATAGTAAAAGCAAGTTAATAAGAGTTAGTGAGCATTTAGGCCCTAAGAAATATATAGATATACATATAGATAATATATATATATATATATATAAGGTTAAGTTAGGAGCATAATAACAATAATAACAACATAATATTATCATAATAACAACATAATAAAATCGAAAATTTTAGCATGTGCAAGAACATAATATAAACATATAGTTGCTTCTACAACTCATATGAGTTTCAAGAAACAACACCATAGTCATTCTAAGTTACATGACATGGAAAATAAATGGTTGAAAGTTTTGCCTATAAGTGTTTTTGAGTTGAAGGAAGATGGTAGATGAGTGTGGCATTATGTGAGTAGTAATATGTAGTGAATGTTTTATGTAGAGAAGGATTTTGGAGGATTTGGTTGTAAAGACTTTTGGTAGAGAGGATTTGTAAAGAGAGGATTTGTGAAGTGAATTTGAGAGAGTTTTGTTATGTAAAATGAAGGTGTGAAAGAAGTGGAGGGAAATGAGGTATTTGTAAATAAATGTGGAGGGAAATTAGATGTAATAAAATAAATTGAAAAAGAAATAAAATTGATAGGGAGAGAGAGACTGTAGCCAGCGGTACACATGGGGAAAAGAGGAGTTTTGATTAAATTTTGTATTTTTGTGATGAAAAGAAATAATGTGTAAGAAGTGATGTGAATAAAGTTGTATTGGAAATGTAAAAATGTAAGAATAGGGGTGTAGATTATAAAAAGTAGGTATAAAAAAAAAAAAGTAGAGATAGTGAAATAGTAATGAATAGTAGAATAACACTATGAATAGTAAACAAGACAAATAAAATACCGGTAGTACTAAAAATACATGTAAACGGGCTACATCGAATTTTTAGATTCCAAAAAATCCTAAATTGATATTTTTGGAATCCTTATATTTTTACGAGTCTAACGGTGTTATCGAAATATTTTTACTGTCCGCTATACCAAGGCATGGCTTTCAAAAACTTATTCCGTTTAGATTCAAAATACACTAGAAATTAGTGAATCTAATATTTTTAAGCTTCTCTATATTATTACGAACTATTATCCACAATTATCTCGATTATGTTGTTTAGGATTTAAGAGCGCGGGATTACCGGATCTAAACACTAAGGTTTGTTATAGACTTTGTTGACTTTTAGGTTCCGGTTTGACTTCCAGCTTTTTGATTTATTCGTAAGACCATAAAATTTTTAGGTTTTTGGCCATGTTATATTTTTGGTTCAAAATTTATGTTTTACTTTATCTTTATGATTTATTTATATTTTCAGTTACCGGAATTGTTTAATCGAGTCTAAGATTGTGTGATTGACTGTTTGCCTTTAGGTATTAATTTAGATTTTTATTTCAAATTAACCAAAAGGCTTAAGGTTCTATAATTTTGTTGTTGAATATTATTTGGATATCTCATCTCAATTTATGTGTTAAGGATCGAATAAATGAATTGTTTCATATTCGGGTTTTGTGAGTACGGTTATTGAATTTCTATTTTTGTTTTTGAAGGTTCTCTTTTTCTTAAGGCCATGAAATTTTGTGTTTGATATTGTTTAGGGTCTGGTTTTAAATTGGGTTGGCTTTTAGGGTTTTGATTTAGTATTTTAATTTTAAGATTATTTTCTAAGAGTTACGAAAAATTCAGATGTTTACAGGTATGATGCTTGATACACGTTAGGTTGGTGAAGGAGATAATGAATATGGAATATGAGGTTTGATGGAATGGTTTAGAGGTGTTTGATGTTGTTATATGAGTATAGAAGTGTTAGAAGTATGAAAACTAGTTTATATGATGTTTAGATGATACTTTGATGGAAGTAAAATGTGTAAAAGTTGATAAAAAGATGTAAAAGAAATAAAGCAAATTCGTGATAGGGATTGCGAGGGCAACATATGTCACGCTCCGAAGGGTACCCTAAACGTGGCAGTCCGCCATACACAATATTAAAGCTAAGAATGACCACCTCAGTCACGTGAAGGCTTCCATACTATGTACAAGGGTCTTAACACATGGAGGAGACTCATCGGAATAATACATTTTACGTTGATATAGCTTGAGTAACAATGTAAAGGAAATGCAAATTTACTATACTTCAGATACAAATCACTAACATTCAAAATACAAATCATTCAACTCCAATTACATTCATCCATAGACTTCCTGCATAAAACTATTACAAGACAAGTCATAAAACTAGCAGATACTTCAAACATTCGTATTCCTTGCCGAAATCCCAAAGTCATTCCCGACTTCAAAATTTGGTCCCCACCTTGCATTCTTGAGATAACATGTTCATTTAAATAACTATTGGGGTATAAGCTACACTAGCTTAGTGAGAATTCTCTTAATTCCGTACCATAACAAACAGTTATAATCAGTCATATGCTATGCATGAACAAACACGTGAGCAAGCAAATATGCATGGGTATCCGGAACCCACACACAGAACGGATTTACGCCATCCGTATCTTAGGTTAGGAATGGTATTGAGTCTACACGACCGCATCTAGTCCCCAAGCCCTTGGCTCTTAGCACTCGACTCGGCTAGGCTCATCCAAGAATGCATCCACATGCACCTTAGTACCCCTGAATGAGCTCTGGCACCGGGTTCGTTATCCAAACGAGTCATCCAGGACCATACTGATCAACCTGCTAGGACTAGCATGCTACCAAATGCAATATGTCCGATGCGATGCATGATCAATTTAATTTTCGCTTAGGTCAAAATATTTATACATTCTTTAGAGTGACCAACCAATATCACACACATAACAGAAATAATATGAACGTTGCAGTTATTCAATCAAATCGTGGTTTCGATATGCTTTAGTATTCTTTGGCATACATTCATCACAGTCTCATCACATCTCCCATCCCCATTCATATCGATTTTTATCTTGTTCCTATAATTCTAATGCAACTAACTACAAGCACAATCAAGGTAACAAGACAAGGAGAAAACTCACTCGGGCCAATGGTTCACCGGTCTTCTAGTAATAGTAATTCGGTGGTAGGGAATCGTCGATCTCGGGATCTCCTAAAAAGGAAGAAATACTCTAATAAGTATTTCATCACTTGACTAATCCAAACTATCTCATTCAAACTATCAAATTCGCAATTCGCGTCCTAAGCGGAATTCCAACTTAAAACGGCCATAACTTGGTCATTTAACTCGGAATCTCGCAAATTATATATCGATTTCTATCTACTTCGAAAGATCTATCTATTCTAATATTATTTAAGTTTTGAAAACTTTGAAGCTTTGAAAATTTCGGATCAGATTAGGGCAGCAACAATTTTCAACTTCCAAAAAGTAGTTTTGTAAATATTTGTAATGTTCCTATATAAATTGGCTATACATGCAATATGAATGATTTCCTAACATGAATGACATTATGAGACTTAATGTATGCATGATCTTGATGATTTTTGCTAAAAAGAAATTTTATAACTTTTTATCTTGCAAGACCACAATAACAACTACTTATGAAAAATCTAGTTTTCTAATCTTTGATCATTTCCATTTGCTTTGGATTTATTACTTAAGAAAATATAATTATTTTTTGTCAAGATTGAGTCTTCATTATATATATCACTTATGACCTTCATTTCTACATAAAAATTTCCATTTTACACTTTGTAAACATGTTTTCACATATGATTTACTCAAAAATCCGAATTTTAGAAAATTCACTTTTTGAATGATTACTTTGGGAAAAACTTGTTTAATACATTAAAATTTAAGACTTCACTATATTTATTGTCTAAGAACTTCATTAACACATAAAACTTGCAATTTGAGCTCATATACTAAGTGATTACATATGCATCATCTCAAATTAACGAATTTGACAATTTGATCACTAACTCAAAATTTTCCATTTTAATTCCATTACTTGTTTTACACATCACTCATGCCTAAACTCATTTTAATTTGTAAAAATCATTACTTAATGATACATATTACTATATACTTCATTTTCACATAAAACATGAGTTTTGGAGTTGATAAATGGGTTTAAAAATTGGTCTTGGTTGGGATCCGAATTTAGAAAATTCAACTTTGGTCATATCTTTTGATAAAATCTATCTAAACTTATGAAAATCCATTCCTCACATATCCTATCCTAAGAGCCTCTCATTTTCTTAAGTAAAATTTACATTTTGACACTTGGAAAGTGGTTTTTAAATAGGGTCTTGCCAAAATACGAATTTCACAATTTTGCTTGAGTTTATCACTAAGATATATACTTAATATGAACATAAACATAAAACAAATGCATGGTAATAAGCTATAAACATCATGGATCTAAACTTCACTTATCAAAATCTTCATTTATGGTATCTATACCCTAAGCCCTTCATATAAATGAAAAATATACATTTTGAAGTTGAAAACCACTTTTCTAATATGGTTCCATTTTCATCCGAATTTTCAAAAGTTGTTTTTGTTGAAATAAAATAGATCTTGAGTTTCCTACAACTTTCCTACCATCATCATGCTATTACAAGTTGTCATAAACATAAAACAAGTCTAATGCATTTTATGAACTCAAAACTCTAGATCTAATTTTCTAAACTAGTTATAAGTGCATGAATACATGTGGATGATAGAGCTATGCATAAATCATAAGGAATAACAAAATAAAAACTTAAATACAAGATCTAAGGCATAAACAAAAATCAAAGCTATAAAAAGTTAGATCTACAATATATATCAACTTAAACAAGAAAATAATTTGAATACAAGATAATAAAAGTGGAGAAAAAGAGAGTTTCATTTTTCGCATCATCATCCTAAGCTTTTAAGCTTATGGAAAGTCATTTGATGCATGAAACTTTCATTACACTTTACCTATATCACCTATGGAGGCTTTGAGATGAAGATTTGCTTAAAATCTTCAAGAAATGTGGTGGAAGCTAATGGAAGAGATAGGGCAGCATGTGTTCTTGAGGAAACAAGAACAATATGAAGAAAAAAAAGAGGAAAATGAGAGAGAAAAAGCTAAAGAATGAAAGAGGGAAAGTGAGTAAATGAAGGAGAGAGAGAAAATGAGTGTTTTAATTGAATAAATGAGAGGAAAAATAAAACAAGGGCAGCCAATGAAGCCCCATGTTGCACGTGAATGTTAGAGAGGAGAGAGCGTGAATTTGTTGAAATTTAACTCAGAATTGAATTGTGTAATTAATGTAATTAAACTTTTTGAAGAAGGATTGAAATATAATTGATTTTGTCAAAATAGGAGTAAATGAAGGACAATGCAGCCATGAATGAGTCAAAAATCTGCCATGAATTGTGGGACATGTGTAGAAAGATTGAAGTAAAAAGGAAGTGATATGTGTAAGGTACTTGAAGGTATGGTGTAAAAGCAATTTATTAATAAAATAAATTAAAATAAAATAAATTAAAAATTTATTCCAAATATTTGTAGCAGATTTGTCATAATTTAAAGTTAAATAATTATTTAAATTATTTAGTAATTTAACAAATATTACCGGTATGATCAAAATACGCGAATATGGGCTATAAATGATATTTTTATAACCCGAAAAATTCTAAAAATTATTTTATTTAAATAAAATATTTCCAATAATAAATAATTTATTTTTTTTTAGTATAGGATCTTAAACAAATCTGATCCCGTAAAGACCCGAAACGAATTAAATTTTAGAAAAACAAATTTTCTATAACATATAAAATATTTATCTAAAAATATAAGGCTTATAAAAAATAATAATAAAGAAAAAAAAAAATGAATAGTCAAAAGACGACTCAATTACCGGTAATAATGGAAATACGATAAAAAGGTTATAACTGTAACTTTTATAGCCTGAAAAATTATATAACTGATATATTTAGAAATCTTATGAAATTACGAGTCTAACGGTACTATTGTATATTTTGATATCTCGACCCCAGGACACTCTTTCGAAGTCTTATCCGAATGGGTTCGAAATAGATGAAAAATTTACCAGTCTGATATTTTTTAAACAAACTTATATTACTATGAGCTATTCTATATATTTAAACTATATCTCGGCCTTTAGGGTTAGGGGCGCTAGATTGCCGAACTAGCTATTATCCGCTTAGGGTTTCCGGTGATTTTCCGTTTAGACCTTTGCCAATTTGGAAACTGATATTTATGTTTATACAACATATTTAATTTGAGAAAATTATTTTAAATTTTATTATTTTTTTTGTATTTAATATCTTTTAACATTTTCAGAATTTTTGAATTGGGTTTCATTTCCGAAAGTTAATCGTTATTTACTTTTTAATGATTCGTTTTTGAGATCTATATTACCCGATTTTATAAATCGGAGTCACGTATGGAATTTGTCGTACGTAGTGGCTTTGGATTTGTAGTATGTTGAGTTCTTACTTCGTTTTTTAGAATTCTTATTTTTCCCAAGACTCGGGAATTATTTTTTTTTTTGAATTCATTCGTGATTTAAAACCAGTTGAAATTCGGTTTTAATTTGGAGTGATTTTTAGGGTTTATTTTCGAAGTTCATCTTGAAATTATTTACTGAAATTTTTCGGGGCTTACAATATAAGCATGCACAGAGTCATGCAGAGTGTGTTAGAAAAGAAAAGAAAAAAAAAGAGGTATCAATATTAGCAAAAGATTTAAGAGAGTTTGGGGTATATGCTTACTTTTTTTTTTCTCCAGTGCAATATTGTTGGAGTGCATAGGAATTGAATTTGGGAATTTTTTTTTTTCAGAGATAGGATCTCGGTGGGAATTTGTGGAGTAAGAGAGAGGGTGTGTAAACAAAGAAATGATATAGGTTGTAATTTCTAGGAATTAGGTATAGGAATTTGATTTAGGTAAGCTCAATTTGGTACGTAATAATGATTAGAGATATTTGGAACTTTTTAATAGGAAATTAAGGTATTAATATCTCTATTTCAATTAAATCCATTGACTAACTACCACAATTTATACAATTTATTTAATTTATCTAAGTTTGGTTATTAACTTAAATTCAAATTAAGATTCAAAATTTTCTAAATTTTTATGACAATTAATTAACGCTTATATAATTAAAGGATAAATAATATGGATATTTCAATTTTATTTTATGATATCCTTGAATCAAGTTTAGAAAATGAATATTTGATTTCCAAGTGAATTTAATATTAGAAAGACAATTGTGGAGTTACATACAAGAAACATCATCTTTTATATATGTTTCTTTATACACCTACATTCCTTTGTTTTATTTCCATGAATATCTGAACTGATTCTACATATATCCATTTGTTCTACTTCATCTATAGGTACTATCCTTTCATCTATCATGTTTCTAGTATTACCTATATTTATTAATGTATCTAGATCTATTGTTTGTGTCTTAAAGAATAAGCTTGTCCTAATATATATACCTACAAATTTTGTAATATGCCTTTCTTCTGGTCTTGACATCTTCATCTCCTTAATCCTTTCATCTTTTACCATTTCCAAAGACTTGTTTGTTGCTCCCATGTAGCTTCTTATTGTATCTTCATGACCATCTCCTTCTTCTCTTATTATTATCTCTTTGTTCATATTGTCCTTTTCCTTTCCTTTTTCTAAAATTATTATCCTTTCTTTTATTCCCTGTATCTCTTTTTCTATCATGTCTATCTTATTGTCAATCCTCATTATCCTTTCTCCTATTGCATCTGTTGAAAACTTCTATTGATTACGATCCTTTCATTTCTTTGTTCTAGGCATATTTTACAATATTCCATCATACAACTTTTGTACTGATATATGAGTTTTGCTATCAGATATCCAGAACAGAATTTGTATGGATGATCCTCTGATCTACTTCCTTGAGTCCAATTATGCCTACATCCTTCTATGTTTTCTCCTGTTTTCATCATTATATTCCTTATGTCTTGTAACATCCCTTTTAGCAATTCAACCTTTTCATCTTGATATTTCATCCCTATTTGTTCTTTATAAGGATTCTGATAATTTTGCAAAGTTTGCCGTGATTTGGCCTTGTAGGTTATGGCGTAGACATGAGGATTGTTTTCTAAAGAAAACATTGCTCTGCTGATCAACTATCTTCGCTTTAATTGTTTACCCCTGCTATGAAGTCTTTTCCTGTGGCACAAAGATCCTCATTTTGGTATCAGAGTCATGTTATCTTTATATCTTAAAACAAACTTTATATTAACAGTTTCATTTAATTATCCAGTTTTCATTTTATATGATTTTCAGTTTTGTTACTACTTTATTATTATCATTGTCTAGCTTTATTATTATATTTAGTTCTTATATTCTGTTGTTTAATATTCTATTTAAATTTAAATCTCTTTCTTGTTTGATTTTATTGTTTAATATCAGTTGTTTATTTTCTTTACTATTTTTACTTAGCTTTATCTATTTATATTTAGTTGTTTAATTACTATCTTACATACTGTTTAATTTTAATGATTGTCCAACTTATATTTTATGACTCTTATGCTTATATTTATGTTATAGAAGAAACATATTCTGTTGAAGAAATTTTAAATAATATGTTTTATTATGAATGGTTTATATGAATGTTGTTTATCAAGGAATACATAAAGGACCAAGGAAATTAAAAGGCTAAGGGATATTATAAGGAGAATAAAAGGATACATAGAACGGCTTGAGAGTCTTTTAGAGTTACACTTTGAGGACCCAACTCCAAGGAACAAGAATTTTATAAGCACCCTACAAAGAAAAAAAATATACAGTAATTTACATAATAATTATAATTTTATTAAAGAAATAAGGCAAACAATAAAGGTTTGAAAAGATAATATAATAAGGTTTACAGGATGATATGGTTTTAAATTTTACTATTATTTGGTATCTTTTTATAATAGCCATAATTTCTGATATAGTAGATGTAATATGTGATATAATAGGTTTGTTAATAAATTCTAGAAAACTTTTGATGTTTAAAGATTATGACACATAGATACATAGAGTATATTAAAAGGTATAAGGATGCAATAAAAAGGTATAAAAATCTTGTAAAAGATACAAAAAAGGATTTAGAAAGGATTAATAAGCAAAAGGAGGAATTAGAGCAAAGATTAGAAGGAAGTGTAAAGAAACCAACTACATGTTCACAATATAGATTTATTCTAGATGTAATTTACATAAGAGAAAAAGAAATAATGAGGTATAATGAACTGATACGATATTATAAAGGATTGATAAGTAGCATGACAGTGTGATGCATAATATTGTTGAATATGTAAAAAAATAAAATCCAAAGGATAAAAAGATTAAAGGATCACATAAAGGCAGAATAAGGGATATTAGAATTCTAGAAAAAGGATATAAAATGAATTGAAAAGGCATTGAAAAATGGAAAATATCAGATAAAATCTGAAGAAAAAGAACTTTTTAAAGATCATAAAACGACTCTTTGGATCATAGACCAAATTGAAAAGGATATAGAAAAGATAACTTAGAGGATAAAATATTATGAAGGATTGGTCATAAGCATGACAGGATGAGTGCAAGTTTTGACAGGATTATAGGAAGTAGTAATTATCATAGGAAGCTTTATGATTTCTTGCAACCAGTAGATAATTTAGAAATTTTAAGTGTAGAAAAAGTAGAGAGTTATATTAGACAGGAAGTAGTAATTATAATAGGAAGCTTTATGATTTCTTGCAATCAGTAGATAATTTGGAAATTTTAAGCATAGAAAAAGTAGAGAATTATCTTAGACAGTTAGGTTTAGAAATAGAGGTTAATCTCATAAACTTGAATGAAAAAGTTAAGCAAGTAGGAATAGAGTTCATACATCCACCAGTTTTTAGCAAAGGATAGGCGGTATATATATCTAAAGGAAGGTTTTGAAAGGTATCTTGCAGATTTAAAAGATAAGGAAGACATAAAAGGATTAGGAAAACAGTTAAGTTAGATTAGGTTGGTAGACCCTTGCATATTACCGAATACAAAACTTCATGAGTAGGAATTTTGATTGGTTAAACATAGAAATCAAGGAGCATAACAGGATACAAGTAGGAAATAGTAGTTTTTCTCATCTTTATTAGTTAAGCATTCACCACATTTGTTGCATTTAGATCATGAGCAGTTGAATAGCATAGTAGACTTAATTATATCTTTTAGCACATCTGTTCACAAGGATTTAGGCATTCTTTGCAAAGTTCACAACTTTTTAGAAAATTGGATGAAAGTAAAAGATAACAGGTTAAGGAGATAATAGATAAGGTTGACTACATAAAGCAAACACAGGTCGATATAGAAAGAAAGTTAAAGGAGTTAGAACATATAAAGGCTATAAGATAAGCACAGAAGGAAGAAGTAAAAAGAAATCAAGATCTAGTAATAAAGGAATTAAGGAAAGAAGCAACAAGGTTAGCTGATTTAGGAAAAGGAACAGAAAGAAAGGTGTAAGAAATAAAGAAGACATTCTTAGGATGACCAGTCATGGTGGCTTAGATGAAAATGAAGACTACATATTTACCTTAGAAGATGCAAAGGAGTTTGTACAACTACCCAAGGGGTTTTGTGGAAATATAGAACCAGTAAATGATGTCATAAGGGCCACAATTAGGCAAAATAATACAATTATAGCATTGCTGGTTAGGCTTCACCAAAAGGTTAACAAGTTAAGCCATAGCTTAGAAGAAGTTTTGAAAAGAAAGGGTATAGGAGAAAATAGTTATGATCATCAAAAGGAATTGGAAGAAATAATAGGAAGGCTATAAAGGTTACCAGTTGAAAGGAAAGAAGGAAACAAACCAAATGCTTATTTTATGAAAGGAGAGTGGAAGTCTCTTTCAAAGCAAACAAACATGTTTTGAGAATCACAAGAACCACAAGAAACTAGGGTAGTAGAAGAAGAAAGTGAAGAAAGGAATAACAGACAAGGTGAAAGGCATAACAGCAAGATAATGCAAGGTCTTTAAATAAACTTAGACCATTCACAGGAGAATCCCATGTTTTACAATCCCCTAGACCTAGTACAAGTTCCGTAGAAACCACCTCTATAGTAGGAATTTTGGATATAATAAACATTAGGAGAAGAAGACAAGGAGATCATATGATACATTTGGAAGAAGTAGTAGACATAGATAAGGATGTTGAAATCTATTCGAACTATGCCATTACTCTATTAAACCTTAGGAGGTTGTACCAAACAGGAATCTTAAGTTGGCAAACAGGGTTGTTTAGGTCAAATAAAGAAGAAAGGATCTCAGTCACAACAAGGCCATTAAACATAAGGTTAGTCACAAAAGAATCTTTAAGGCAGCTGAAAAAGTCAGGCAAAACTCTAGTCTATCTTGGGCTAATTGTTATAGAAGTTAGAGGATTAACAAGAGGAAATGTCCTAATAATGTAATGGACAAATCATGGAAAGGTGATACAAGAAAGGCCATATTTGCAACCATAGAGATAGATGTAAATAGTGGAAAGGGACTATTCTACTGTGCACCTAATTTCATGGTTTCAATAAACAATCTCATCAACATTAAGATAGGACTTCAAAGTAAAGGATATGAAGATCACATAGGTGAGAACTTGCTCATAGATATTGGCTTTATTTGTAAAACAACAAATAATAGTGAAATATCTTATAAGCTCGACATAAAAAGAATCATATATGCAATGGCAACAAAAGGAATAAAGATGATAGAACCCATGGAAATAGATTCTTCTACTTTAGAAGGAGAAAAATGGAATGTAAATAGGAACATGGCAAGTGAGACACAGAGAGTTCCTACAGGGAGTTTGATGTATCCAAACCTATATGGCACATACTCATTAAGATTTAGATCATATGATGACATACCAAGATCCACAAGAGATGAGGATAATGAGTTAGAAAATTTTAATCAAACCCTGGAAGAGAGAGGAACATTAAGAATGATGAATGTGTTAGAACAAACAGATATTTCAGGTTGGAAAGGAGATAAGATGTCAACTTCTAGTTGTGTTGATGACACAATTAGGAAGATAAAGGAAATAGAGAGGTATCTTAATGCAAGATACAATTCCCATGCATAGGAAATAAAGGCTAATCAATGGAGTCTTAAAAGGGAAAATGAGGTATAAATGATGAAAAACCATTAAGGCCAATTCAGTATTAGAAAGACGGTTTTTTAATAAGGTATGAAGAAGATCCCATTCCTTATGAAATATGGTTAGAAGAAAAAGAAATTTTACGAGAAATGCAAGAAGTAAGGTTTAAAAGGAAAACAGAACAAGGAGATGTTTATTGTTTTGGAAAGGGAAATCTTGTTAGAACCGTCAGACGAAGTAATGCAAATAGAACAAGATTTTGACACATAAACAAGATCACAAGGAGATGTTGAGATTTTAACACATGTATCTGGAAATGCCATGGCATAACCAGTCATGGTTAAAACAAGACAGGCACATAAGGAAATACAATAAAAATAGGGTTTACAAGAATAAATTAAAGTGTTATACTTGTAATGAGGAATGACACATGGCAAAGGCATGTCCTAAAAGACATAATAGTAATACAATGGCTAGTATTTTAGTCAAATGCATGAACGAAGACATTTTGGCAATTGATAAAGACATGAGTGATACGGAAACAATCTATAGTATAGTATCAATAATAGATCCACGGGAATGATGATAGAGGAATCTGATAGTGAAGATGAAAATGATATTACAGGAAATTTCTTAAGCCAAAATTATCATAATCCTTATAAAGAACAAATAGGGATAAAATCAAGATGAAAAGGTTGAATTGCTAAATAGGATGTTACAAGATATAGGGAATATAATGATGAACACAGGACAAAACATAGAAGGTTGTAGGCATAATTTGACTCAAGGAAGTGGATTAGAAGATCATCCATGCAAATTCTGTTCTGGATATCTGGTAACAAAACTCAAATATCAGTGCAGAAGCTATATGATGGAATCTTGTAAAATATGCTTAGAACAAAGAAACGAAAGGTTTTAGTTTAATGAAAGGTTTGTAGTGTAAGCCCTGGTTCTCTTAACAACCTGAATTCGGTTTCGAAGATTGGAACCAGAAACTGAAACCCTAAAAGAATACCCTAGGACTAGTTTGGACCTAAAAACTCCAAGTCCGATAATCCCGAGAACGAAACCTCGAAACAATAAAAATGATTTAGCTCTAGAATATAGCCTTATATAATATATCAAAATATAAAAAGATCATATATCCAAGAAATTCATTCGTTTCGAACTCAATTGGGATCTGCTCTCAAAAACCGGTCCTTGGGACTCAGAAATAAAAAAATATTATATAGGACTCTTTAGAACCAAAATTTTGTGACAAATTCAAAAATATATAAGAATTTTTCGATTTATAAAAATTGCAGTTATAGCCTTTTTACCCTAATTTCATTACTACTAGTAATTTAATTGTCTAATCTATTTTTTTATTTCTATCACACTATTCACCAAGTACAACCACCCATACCCTATTCTTATATCCTTACAACCTATTCTTACAAACTTACATCATTTTCCTTACATTTTCTTTTCCAATACAACTTTTACTAGTTAAATTACTTATTAAATTTGAATTTTATTACACAAAACAAATCACACAACACTCTCTCTCTTCCCTATTAAAAGCCGGTGTGAGCCCCCTCCCATGTGCCCTCAAATTGTTTTATTTTTCTTCAATTTATTAATCCCACAAAACCCTAATCCATTTTCTATAAAGTCTTCTTTTTATCTTTCACTTTTTCACTTTCTCTCATTTCTCACAAAATCAAACTTTTGGAAAAAGTTTTCTCTCCCCCTCTTCTCTTTATTGCCGTGACTCCCTCCCTCTCATACACACACTTTTTCTTACTCCACACATCCACACATTTAATAGGTAATAGATCTACACTCTACCACAATAAAACAGATAATGACAAGATCATACATGTGTGGTTCCACTAAAATCCCCATGATCTTTAATAGGTAATAGATCTACACTCTAAGCATGAGATCCTTACCATCACAATGTTGTGGATCTTGATATTTAAGTTATCTCACTATTATTTTGCTATATTATTGCTAAATGTTGTCCTTATGGATATTTTGTACATATACGCTTTCATTAAACTCATCTAAATATTGCTTATGTTGCATTTGCATCCATGACATGAGTAATATAGTAGATCTATTTGTTTAGAGTACATAAATGCCATAGATATTTGTCTTATATACATAAAAGGTTTGCAATATGATAATCTTAATGAAGGAGTTGCCAAAGCTCAAGATCTATTTTGTTTCTATCAAAAAAATGATTTTTGAAATTCGAATCTTGAGAAATAACTATTTAGAAAACCTTTTTTCTAACTCCAAAATTAAGATCTTACATATAAAATGAAGAGCTTAGGGGATAGGTATCATACATGAATGATTTTTATAAGTTAAGCTTAGTTTTACTAAGAGAAATTTTCAAAACAAGAAAAGGATTATAAAAGTTAAGTTAGAACTATGTCTTAACACCAACAAAAACTTAAAATTCGTAATAAGGAATAGTTAATATGTAAACGCCAATTTTCTAACCCAAAAGC
Organism: Combretum micranthum; assembly: GCA_024138025.1. NCBI lineage: Eukaryota > Viridiplantae > Streptophyta > Magnoliopsida > Myrtales > Combretaceae > Combretum > Combretum micranthum. The sequence continues at coordinate 364,306 of JAMXBD010001297.1, forward strand.
AAGAGTTTTATTAAATAAATGAAAGCCTTAAGAAGTAGGTTTGGTTAAGACTTAATTTTAGAAAGATTAAATGAGCTTTACACAAGAAATAACCTCAAACATAAGTGTCAAAATTCGGATCTAGAAATGCCCCTCTTTTAAACACCTATTTCCAAATACCAAAATGAGGATTTTAATAGAAAAATAGAAGCCTTAGGAAATAAATGTAATAAAGACTTGATTTTGATAAGAGTAAATGGATTTTATCAAAGTATAAGCCTAAAACAAAGGAAAGAATTCTAAACATAGGTCAAACAATATTTTTATTCCTTAAAATTTTGTAAAATTCGTAAATAGGCAAAACCCTTACTAAAACATCTATTTTCCAACTCCTAAATAAATAATTTTACCAAGATAATGAAGATATTAGGCATATAGTTCATCAATACCTTATCTTAGTAAAAATATAGATGATTTTCAAAGAAATAAAGTTAGTTTTTCTCAACCAAGTATTCTTGAAGTTGTTGCAAAGTAAAAGTTTTCCAAAAATTCTTTTAATAAAAAATCATTAAGGATATACATGTAGATAGTTCATATCATGTCATTCATTATAATAACTTGTAGATATTGCATGCACATATAATATACTTGATAGAAACAATGCAAATTTCACAAAACAATTTCGGAAATGCAATTTTTAGCTACTGATCCGAGCTTTGCAAGACCTAAAATTTTTCAAAACCTATTAATAACAACATAAATAGATAGATCATTCGAATTAGATAGGAAGCGATAGCTTATTTGTGAAATTCCAAGTTAAAATGACCAAGTTATGGCTATTTTAAATTGGGATTTCCACCTACCACGAAAATTACAAACTTAAGAGTTTGTATTTAATAGGTTGGAATTAGTTATGGTTTGAAATACCCATTTGGGTATTTCTTTCGTTCAGGTGACTTTGAATCGGGGGAATTCTTGTTTTCAGAGTACTACTTTTAGAGACCGGTGTCCATGGCCGAGTGAGTTCACTTTCCCTAAATTTCATGCTTATGATTGTGCTTGTAATGATAGTGGCCTTAGGATTAGGACAAGATGAAATTGGAATGTGCATGTGAATTCTGCTTGGTTGAGTCGATGATAAGAATATCGAAATAGGAATTGTTATAAATATATGTATGATTTAGTATAGAATTAAAGTGTTTGAAACTTCTATGATCGCCTATGATTCAATTAAATAATATGCCATGACCATAAAACTAAATTGCCATGCATAACATATGTGAGTCACATTACATTTGTTATTATACCTTTATGAGAAAAAGGCATAATAGCTAGACAATAAGTAGGCCTGAAAACTCGGATAGTGGCACGAGGTCGCCTAAATTAAAATGGAAGTAGAGTAAGCACTTGAATCAACTACATACTTAATGAGTGGGTGAGCACCTGAAACAACCACTAAATGTTTGAGAGAAAAATTGAAATCTATAGTCGTATGGGCCTGAAACACCTAACCCTGAATGGAGGGTGTAAATCCATTTAATATAAGACTCTCGAAAAGTCATATGTATTGTATACTCACGTACTTGTGCATTTCATATGATTACCTAATATAACTTGTTTGACTTATTGTTTGATGGAGTATTTAATTTTGGAAGTAAAACTCACTAAGCTAGCATAGCTTATACCCCCACAACTTCTTTTTTATGCAGTTTCCGTACATATGGTTCCGTCCCCAAACCTGGCTAAATTAGGTAATGCGAAGTTAGGAGTTTTCCCTTAAAAGTTATAATTAGCTTTGTATAGACTTTCATAGGAAACCTTAAATGCTCGAGTTGTTATTAAAAATTAATATCTCGACTTTTTGATTAGCAAGGGAATGCCCTTTAGAATTTTGTAAATGATCCTCAGATATATGTTGTTTATGTTTTTACGCTTATTCTATCAAGTTGAACTATCTATCTCCAACTGCATATGTATTCTATTGTTGTAAGGGAACGCCTTGCATCTAATATAAGACTTTTGAATGACTGTGATAGTGATTCTTAAGTCTCATTTATCATGAGGTGGACTATTACGTTTAGGATATCCTTTGGGGCGCAACATATGGTCAATAGAAGTTTTCAACAGGATGCAATAGAAGAAAGGATAATGAGGATTGATAATAAGATAGACAGGATAGAAGAAGAGATACAGAGAATAAAAGAAAGGATAACAATTTTAGAATAAGGAAAGGCAAAGGATAATATGAACAAAGGGATAATAATAAGAGAAGAAGGAGATGGTCATGAAGATACAATAAAAAGCTACATGGGAGCAGCCAACACATCTTTGGAAAGGATAAAAGATGAAAGGATTAAGGAGATGAAGATGTCAAGACTAGAAGAAAGGTATATAACAAAATTTGTAGGTATATATATTAGGACAAGGTTATTCTTTAAGACACAAACAATAAAACTAGATGCATTAATAGATACAAGTAGTATTGGAAACATGATAGATGAAAGGATAGCACCTATAGATGAAGCAGAACAAATGGATATATGTAGAATCAGTTCAGATATTCATGGAAATAAAACAAAAGAATTTAAGTGTATAAAGAAACATAAAGTAAGTTTTTTCACAAGAGAAGAATGGATTGTACCTATCATAGTGGAATGATACAATTATGGAATTTTTGTAGTTCAAAAATATATATAATAGGACTAGATTTTCTTTTAAGTAATCACCATGGTATCTTGATCATTAGATATATTGTAAATATTTTAGGACATCTAGCTATAGTATATCTAAATTATTTAGAAAATACAACACCAGACATTAGACTATTGCAAAGGCGTAATGAAAAGGATTGCGAATTTCAAAGGCTAGAAGAATATCAAGAAAAGGAAAATAGTAAACAAGGGATAAAGGAAAATTCAAAGGAATCTGAAGAATTAAAGGAATTCTTAGAAGAAGAAATTAAATGGAAGGAAATAGAAATAAATAAAGAAAAAATGGTAAAATGGGAAATGGTATACAAGATTTTAGAAAATTCATGTTTGGGAAACAGGTTACCCAGATCTTGATCAAATTATTAGTAGCCTGGAGAAAGAAGAAATTTTTGGAGAAAACCTAACAAGATGTTGGGAAAGAAATAAGATAGTATGTAAATTAGATATAATAAACCCTAGCTTGAGAATTTATTCTAGAGCAATAGAGTGTGATAATTTAGATAGAGAAGATGTTGAAATGCACATAAAGGAATTGTTGGAGTTAGGGGTCATAGAAAGGTTAGATAGTCAACACAAAAGTCCTATATTCATTGTCAAAAAAAAGAGTGAAATAGTAAGAGGAAAATCAAGGATGTTAATAGATTATAGGAAATTGAATGATAACACAAGGGATGATTCTTACAATCTTCCTAACAAAACTGAATTAGTTAACAAATTACAAAATTGTTACATATTCAGTAAATTTGATTGTAAGTTAGGATTTTGGCAAGTAAAGATGGATGAAGAGTCACAACCATGGACTGCTTTTACCTATTCATAAAAACATTTTCAATGGAAAGTTATGCCATTTAGATTAAAAAATGTACCTTCAATTTTTCAAAGGAAAATGGATATAGCTTTTCAAAATCTAAAGGATTTTACTGCAACTTATGTGGATGATGTCCTTGTTTTTTCCAAAAGTAAACATGAACACATATGGTATTTAAAGATGGTGCTTTTAGAATTTCAAATACAGGAAATAGTAATAAGCACAAAAAAGGCACAATTTTTCAAAATGAATATTGAATTTTTAGGAGTAGAAATAAGAGAAAGAAAAATCAAGTTACAGGAACACATAATCAAAAAGGTGATAGAATTTTCTGACTTAATGAACAAAAAGCAATTACAAGCATTTTTTGGTTTACTAAATTATGCAAGACATTTCATAAAGGATTTGAATTCCTTAGTAGGACCCTTTTATAACAAGATCTCAGGTTTTAAAAATTTGTCTCAAGAAGACATAAAACAAATAAGGAAAATAAAGGAACAGGTCAAAAGGTTACTAAGGTTGAGATTATCCCTAGACACAAATTTCTTAATCATTGAAAGTGATGGATGTGATCTAGGATGGGAAGGAATTTATTAAGGAAACCCCATAAATATGCTAAAAGGAAAACTAAAGAAATTTGCAGGTATACAAGTGGAAAGTTCAAGGAAAAAAATTTACCAAATATAGATAGGGAAATAACGGCTGTTGTAAATTATTTAAATAATTTTAGATTATTTTTTATAAATAAAAAAGAGATGTTAGTTAGAATAGACTGTGAAGCTATAGTTAAATTCCATAAGAACATAGGGAGTAATAAAATGAGTAGGAGAAGATGGTTAAAGTTTAAAGATGTAATAATAAATAAATGTTACAAGGTAGAATTTGAACATATAAAGGGAAAATATAATACTGCAGCAGATGAGTTATCCCGCTTACTAATATAAATAATTTTCTTTTCAGGAAAACATGGAATTTCAAAGAAACAAAGGGTTTATGCCACAAATGAGGCCAATGTCTTCTCAGGGTTCACAAGCAAGCAATTCTAGTGGAACAAGGTTATCAGAGGTTATGAAAGGACCATAGGTTATGATTGCTGATATAACCCTTCCTATAATACCAACAAGTTCACCAAGGAAGTTTCAAGTACCATACCCAATTAATGTTAAGGGAAAAACACATATAGCTCTCATAATAGTGTATGGTCCCTAACTAGCCAAGACAAGTTCAAATATGTAATTTGTTGTGCTCTGGCTAGGTATTTTAATGAGATAGAAACATAGGGTATCAAAGGAACACAAGAAACTTGCTACATAAAAAGGCCACAGGATAATGAATCATCATAAAGGACACAAGGACATAAGGGACAAATTAAATGAAAATATCAAATGTATGGAATTATAAAAGGACATTTGATAGGAGTTTTTTGCTATTGGAATGACGTTCAATCCCAAATAACAAATTATTTGAATCCTTCATGGAGAGGATTCCATGATCTTGAAACCGTAGCAAATTATGTCAAGAAAATAATAGGGAAACAGGAAATTTATGTGGATCCTGCTCTTGACAATTTCAAGAGTGTTAAAAGTACCACAGGATATGTTAAGAAGACGCAAAGGTATACAGATTTGAACTCTTTAAAAGAAGAACAGGAAAAGAAAATATCTTCTCTTAAAATCACAGAAACCCCAAATAAAAAGAGAAGTATTGAAAGCATTAAGGAACATAGTAAGGACTACAGGGAAGCATTTCCATTCCAAAGGAGGAAAATAGGAAAAACACCCCAAGAAGAATATGAAAATGCGACTACATTCATTTTCTTCAAAAGGAATGAATTTATTTCCAAACTTCCATCTCTTCCAAAATGGTTGATAAAAGAATATGCGAAAGAAGTGTTTTTAAGGCTTTTTGTATTGCTTCAAAAGACAATATAGGAAGAGCACATGTGTTTTGATGGAGCTGGATTTAGAACTATGGTAAGGGTAAAGGCTTTTCGAAACTCTCCATGTTACTCCTGTTTAGGAAAAGATTCACAAGTTGAAAATAAATAATCATTATCAAGATAAATATTATAGCCCAAAACATGTACATTGTAATATACATACAGCGGATATAGATCTCAACTATTTTAAGGGATTTAGGATCGAAGACAGGAATACACATTGGCTAACCTTCTTGATTATGGGCTTGTCACAGAAATTGTGGATACATTTCCATAATTTATGACCCAATCCATGAGAAAAATGTTTCATGAAGTTCTGGCAGTTTTAAGAGATTTAGAAGAGGAACATGAGGAAAATGATATCCTTGTAAAATATTATGTGAAAATAAAGGCAACACCACCATTAAAATTTGAATCCAGACCAGTACAAACTTGGTTTTGGATTTCTCCAATCAAAGGAAAGGTCTCAATTATCCAAAAAATCCACAGGCTGGAATCCACCAACAGTATAAAAGAATAATTGAATTTATACATTGCTGACAAAATGAGCATGTACATACCAGAAGATCCAGAATTTCATCTTACTACAACTACTAAGACGAAATTTATCTTCACAAAGGAAAAAGGAGTAATTTGGCCAAGATATGAGACAAATTTGATGACACTTAAAGACAGCCTTAACAGGGAAGATGAACAGGACGAAAATGACAATCCATATGATCCTAATTATATTGAAGATGAGGATGACGAAATAGAAGGACAAGAGGATCTAAATAGATTCCAAGAATTAAAAAAAAAAAGATTAAAAAAATGAATGAAGGAAAACCATGGGCAAACAAGAAAAAGACAAAAGGAGAAAAACGGACACGAAAAATGCGGATGGAAATAGGACAAAGGAAAAATGGACACAAAAAATACAGAAGGAAACAAGAGAATCAGACATCAAAAAGGAGGAAGAAAAATCACGGGATTATCGTTCAGCACTGTAGCATAGGTCATTGCAGCAGTAAGCTACTGTGTACTGTAGCAGTAGGTCACTGTAGCACTTTTTACTGTTTTAGTTTTGTAAAAATTTTCTATAAAAAGCGAGCAGGGTTGAGGTTTAAGGAGGAGGAAAAATATTGGAGAGAAAAATATTATAGAGTATCTGAGTGTTTTGTGAGTGAAATTTCTGAGTGTTTAGTCCTGTAAATGTATCCTTATAACATTCCACAAGACTATTAGTACTAGGAGTAGTATCATAATACAAACATGAGCTAGACTCCAAACATATTACCAAGGTCTTTGATCGTGATCTATCTTCCTCATCAAAAAACCTTTACAACAAAGTATCTAGGTGACTAAATGTAAATATAAACTTTAAGTAGTTAGCTAGTTAATCAATCTATACGCTGCTCTCGTCAATCCAAAGCCCTTCATCTAATACATATCCTAGAGAGTCATAGATATGATCAATAGTAAAATCATCCTTACTTTGAAAAAAAAAATGGAATTAGTGGAAATTAAATACATGATAATGCAAACACTCAAAATATGATCTATCAAATCCTTCATAAATCAATAAATAGAAATTTAGTTATGATAATTGAAGTGTAGCAGGTAACATGATGGGGGACACTGGAGTCCAATACTATTGCAATGAAAATAGCTTGCTTCTCACCCAAAAAGAAATATAAAAATAGTCTTATCTAAAATTTATAGCTCTCTTACAGATGTTGTTTTCGTAGTTCATAAAAATAGTCTTATCTGTTAAGTCTTAGAACCTTTAAAGTCTAAACTATAACTAGTATAAGTTCGCTCTACTTTGGTGACTATTATATTAGATCCTACTATTGTTATCAACTATTTGTTGAGTCACAATATGGTGCCTAAGGATCTAACTATCGTGTTGAAGTTGTTGGTGCCTTTAAGGGCATCATTTTTCACCTGAGATAACCAAACAACAAGTAACACTCATTATTAGCCAAGTTTACATATTAGTTAGATTATTGTTGTTGGTGGTGCATTTAAGGGCGTCATTTTTCACCTAAGATAACCAAACAACAAGTAACACTTGTTATTAGCCAAGTTTACATATTAGTTAGATTATTATTAACCATCTCAATATGTAATACATATGCAAACATGTACCTAGTATTGCATAACTCTCTAAGTGATAAGTATAGGTAGTAGGAGTGATATTATTGTTAAAATATAATGAAGTGTTATTATAGTGTTATGTTTAAGTGATTCTTTCATTTTTATTCTCTATATTAGTTTTAATTGGCTGGGGTCTCAAGTTTTCTTCAGGTTCATTAAGTTATCAAGGCTCATTTAAGGTATAAGCCCTATTTTTTAATTGGGCTTAACCAATGAATTGAAATTTGAGCCTAACTAGATTTACCTAGTTATATTTATCCATTTTATTTTATTTTTATTTTTATCATTACCACTTATAGTTACCAATTTAGGGGATGTTTAGGCTCTTAAACCTGAAGTTAAATAAACTCATTTATATGTTGGATTCGATTTTAACCAATTTAGGTTATTACTGTTTATATCCTTTATGTAGTAGGTTCAAGTTCAATTAAGATTTTGGTCTAAAAGAAACTGGACTTGCTTATTTAGAGAGCTTTGCTATAATAATAATATTTAATATTGGAGGACTGTGTACTTGTTTTCTTTGATGACTTTTGATGTATAAGATAGATTTCTTCTCATTTGATATAAAGGGAACTGTATTGTTAAGACTAAACTATTTTTTCAGTGTGAAAAAAAATATCCTTTTTTTGGAATACTTAATGCATTTTATTTGAAAATGGAGTTAATTATTATTCAACTAAGTAAAATTTTTCTCGAGAGGCTCTTCCAAAGGAGTGAGAGGTTTTCTTGGTGTTTTAAGCTATTATTGAAATTTATGAAATATTATGGAAAAAAATTATGACCCTTAAGTGATTTGTTGAGGAAAGGATATTTTTTTAGTCTATAGAGGCTTTTCATGCTTGCGTAATTGCAACAACCTCTTACTCGAGCCCTTATTCTTGTTATATCTGATTTTTTTCAACCCTTATGGTTAAATGTGATGTTTTAGCAAAATTATAGGCTAATGGCTTACTTTCACTTAAGTTTTAGCCACTAAAACATTTTCTAAATCTACATGCAAGAAATAATTAGTGGCTTTAGTTTTTGTTGTAAATCATTAGAGAGAACTTAGAGAGATCTACTAATTGTTTGGTAGTAAATTTATTATACAAACTAATCAAAAGAGCTAATTTTTTTTTTTTTTGAAAGGTCTACAATTTTGATCAACAAAATTGGTTAGCTAAGCCTTAGGTTATCATTTTAAAATTTGATGCAAAAATGGACGTGAAAACTAAGGCACACAAGATACATTTGAGATTTTTGTTGTATCTGAATCTTATAGAAAGATTTGAAATAGTTTATGGAAGTGTTAATCAAGATACAATGTTGTCAACTAAATTCCTACCACTATAAGTGGAAAGATGGAGAGAAAAAATTTTTCACTTGGTGCAAGGGATGATGGTTTATAAAGGTCATTTGGTGGAGTCAATAAAGATAAATGGGGGAATATTTTGTAGAAATACGTAGCTGAGCACACACAAAGTATTGTTATATAATAAATATAATAGCTTATGTCATATCTACAAGCTTAAGCTTTTAGATCAGATAGTTGTAGTATTAACCTTAATATGATATCAAAGCAAAGAGGTCAAAAGTTTGAATCCTTGCGCACTCCTTTCAACCCTATTAAAATTAAATCATCCACTTGATGAGCCTTAGTCAAAAATCAATATCTTGGCCCATAAGTGAGGAGGAGTGTTATATAATAAATATAATAGCTCATGCCATATCTACAAGCTTAAGCTTTTTTGATTAGATAGTTATGGTGCTAACCTTAACAGTATCAAACTTTTTTCCTTGGCTGATTTATTTTCTCCACATCCAATTTACAATGCTATTTGGGAAGATCTATCAATTAGTTTTACTTTTAGACTACATATCATGCCCTAAGGGATACCCTAAACGTAACAGTCCGCCGTACACAATATTAAAGCTTAAGAGTGACAACCTCAATCACGCAAAAACTTCTATATTATGCACAAGGCATACTTTCACCATAAGAGTTACCATTGGAGTTATGCATTTTAATATGATGGCATCATTATATCAATAAGAAATTAGAAATAATAATTACATAACTTCTGCATTCATGTTGTTCTTACATCAAAAAATAAATAAAGTCCTTTCAATACATTTACATAAATTTTTCCTTAAATCAACACCTACTAGAGTACTACCAAAATAATTGTACTATAGGTACTCCAAAAACTCCCGTTCTTACCCAACAGTATTGTGGTCTTGGATTCAACCATAAGTATTTGTGGCACTTCATCTGTAAAAGGAATCTACAAAGGGGTAAGCTTACAACTAGCTTAGTGAGATAATCCTACCAAAACGTATTCATATCATCCAAAACAAACAAGTTAGTTAGGCAACCATATGTAATGCAACAAACATATGCTCACACATACACTTATGACTTACCGATGTCATGAACGGAATGGAATTACGCCCTCCATGTCAAGGGTTAGGGAATGCTGCACTTTTTGGGGTCCTTCCAACCGTCTAGGGTTTCGAAAACCAACCACTACTAATTCCCCTTTAGCATGCGATATAGCGCGGCTCCTCCATGGCCGTATTTCCTGAACGTGTTAGTTCCTCATGCTGAAGCTAGGTACCTTTACCTACTGACTCCATGTGTAGGAATAGTAGTGTAATGCAATGTGACCCACTTTATGCCATGCATGATCCATTTTGATAACTTTCCAATCCGAGTTAAATTTCTTTCTAAGGTGACCAAAATAATTATCACAAGCATACAATCAAAATAACTAATCATGCAAGACATTTAACAACTAAATGGTGTTTCGATACACTTATCGTTCATTTAATCAACCAATGAATCACAGGTATAAATTCACCATCTCATCAAACAATCTGTTTTTATCTTTTGCCTAACTTCTAATGCTCTACTCTACAAGCACAAGCATAAATATGTAAAGCAAGGAAAAGTCACTCAGCCATTTCAAGATATTCTCAGTCAAAATAATCTTCTGGAAATGGTAGGTCTTCTCCTTCGTCACCTATCACAAAGAGATATCCCAAAATGAGTATCCCATGCTAGACTTTGGTCATAAGTGTAGTCTAGGAAACTTATTCTAGGTAGAGAGGGGTTTATGTAAATCCCTAGAAAAATGGTTACAAGTTCTTCATCTAAATCCCACGTTTTGAAAACTATAGCTTTTGAATGATGACAAACTTTTGTAAGTGAAAACAACTTGTACATATACCTACCATAGAGTGTGTGTGTGTATATATATATATACACACGATAATAATGGTTCATGATTTATTCATGGTCATAGTGATGTTGCTTAAGTTCATATTTTACAAAAATTGTCTTGATGGTTTAGTTAGGATCCTTGTATTTTCATAAACTTGATGAGTTCGCAATAAAACTTGTTTCATATAGTTTACTCTCTTCTTGAAAATGAACTTCATCATTCATTCATCAAAATATGAAAATGTAAGTCCTAGATGACTTTTCATAACTTATCATCTTCCTAATTTATTAGTTTAATGTATGACAAAAGTAAAATAATTTCTTGTTGCTTAACTATAATACCATTAAACAATTTTCTTGAACAGAAAAATTGAGTTTTGCTTTCTTTAGCCTTTTAGTCTTTCTATGGTCCATCCTTATTTCCTCATTCTCAAAAATTACCTTTGAGTAAATTCTTATATAAAAAATTGAGTCTTTAGCTTTCCATTTACTTATGGTCTTGACCTTTAGGAAAAATGAAATGACAATTTAGTTTTCTAAAATTTTCATTTTTCATCTGTTTTCCACATGTTCAAGAGAAGGAGTTTGAGTCATGTTTTTGCATGTTGTGGAATTTTTAACCTTTTAAGATTTTTGGCAACATCAATGTGGACATGATATGAGCATGAACACGTAAAAGAATATAAGCATTGGAATAATAAAATAAGAAGATAATATAAGCAAAATAAGAAGATTGATATAAGAAGAGAGTGGGAGTCTTAGCTTCCAAATCAAGGCTCCTCGAAACTTGAAATGATTCCAGTCCATGAATGACAAAATAAATAAAATTTGGGAGTCTTAGACTATAACAAGGCTCCCCAAGACTTGAATATTTTCAGTCTCATAATAAGAAAATAATCAAAGAAATAAAGCAAAGGTTTGAGAGTCTTAGACTTTAACAAGGCTCTCGGGACTTGAAATGATTCCAGTCTAAGACTAGATATGAACCAGTCTTTTCAATAAAAGCAAGAAAACAAGAAAAACATAAATAAAAGTTAGGTTAGTGAGCTCTATGCTCTTATAGATATACATAATCATATATATAATTATGGAAAGTTAGATTAGATGACAATATATAACAAATGAACAAGATATATCTATAACTATAGATGTAAATATAAAAATTATATTAGATGATAATGTATATCAAATGAACAAGAAATACACAACTAAAAATATAAACATGGAAAGCTAGATTAGATGACAATATGAGACAAAATAAATATGTCAAGTTATGAACAAGATATATCTATAACTATAGATGTAAATATAAAAATTATATTAGATGATAATGTATATCAAATGAACAAGAAATACACAACTAAAAATATAAACATGGAAAGCTACATTAGATGACAATATAAGACAAAATAAATATGGCAAGATTACAACTTGACATGGTATGGTTCACATTTAACATGATAACCCAAAGTTTTGAGCAAAATAGAAAGGTTTTTTACAAGAAAAGAAGCATAAAATCATAACTAAAGTTATTAGAATGATATAGGGGATATATATACCTTAAATGATGAAGCAAAGAAGTGTTTGAAGATGGAAAAATGGAGGGGGCAGCAGCAATGTAGATCATGCCAGCCAAGGAAGAAATGGAGAGAAAGGAAGAGAGAAATGAGAGAAAAAAAATAAGAAGAGAAGTATGGTGTGAAGTTGTGATATAAAAGGGCTATATATAGGCATAATTGAGTGTTCTAGAGGAAGTTTAAATAAAAAAAAATTTTGAAATGGCTGCTGCAAATCTGCTGGTTCTTGGCGTGAATAGCTTGCAAGGGAAGGAAAAAGTGTGAAAAAAAGTTCAAATTGAATTGACAATGTGCCTTCATGCACCATAGGATAGGTATAGGTTTTAGGCTATATTTTATAGGTTTTTATATATATAATATGAGAAAATATGGCAGCTATATATGCTGCAAATTTAGAAGAAAGATAAATTAAACAATAATAGTAAAATATTTAAATAAGTTACCAATAGAGATAAAATACACGTATACGAGCTATAACTGATATTTTTATGAGCCAAAAAAATTTTATCTAATATTTTATGGATACCTTAATATTTTTCTAGTATGATTTAGTTGTCGGAATATTTTATTTCGTTTTACATATTTGCTGACAAGTACGAAAACCGATCCCGTAAGGCTCGAAATGATAGGATTTAGGGGCTATCTGATCTGTATAGGTTTTATACTATTTTTATGAACCATAATTTGATTTCATCTCACTACAAAAGTAAAAGAGGAATGCAGCGTCGGCCAATGAAGATCACTTTTTTAAATATAGTCCCATTCTACTCTTCAAACATCTTTACAAGCGAATATAGTTGCTGAAACTTTTCCACTAAGGAGATTTTGTGATTGAAAGGGTGCCTAAAACTATTGTTAGTGATTGTTGATCGACTTTTTGTAAGTGCATTTTAGCATGAGGTGTTTCAAGGAATGGGTACTAAACTCCATTTCAGTACCACTTTTCATTCGGAAACAAAAGAAGAAACCAAAGTTTAATATGAATGCATATAAATGTTACTTAGGGTGCTTTATTTGGAAACCCAAAATGTGCATAACTTTGATTCCATGGGTCGAATACAGTAGTATACTTCTTATAACACATCTACCAAAATTGATGCATTTAGAGAATTTTATGGTTGTGTTTTATCAATTTATGTAGATATAGAAATCTTGATAGCAATTTTACAAAATGCTCTTAAGACTAGAGATAAAATTTTACAACTATTGCACCCTGGCTTGGAGCATGTTAAGTTGAAGAAATGATCAAAACAATGCTATCAAGCATAGCTCGCATGTAGCTACTAAAAGCAATTCTAAATTCTCTTCACAATATTTTGGTCCTTCTTAAGTTCTTGAAAAAGTTGAACAAGTTGCATACAAGCTAAAATTGCAAAGAGGATGTCATATGTATCCAATTTTTCATGTGTCCTTATTGAATCAATCAATATGTATGTTTCTCATTTGATGGCTACCACATTTCTTGATAACTTTTTAGTGGTGATGACAATTGTACAACTCCTTTACTACTAAAGATTAGGGTCATCACTTCTTAGTAAAGGATAGTCTTGATGGGTTTTTGTACCAAAAAAGAAATCGAATTTTTGGAAAAATATTCCCAAAATATTGTGTTTCTTTTTTTTTTTTAAGATATTCCTAAAATGTTAAAGGCACATTCACATGTGCTTTTGACGTAGATAAATGTTTACAAAAAAGGTAGATTCTTTAATAAAATTCAAATATATAATATACGCATGTAGTGAACCTTTAGACAGATAGAAAAAAAAAAAAAAAACTATGGAAAGCATCTCCACCTTAAGTGTGATAAATTTTATAGTGTGCATGTGCCTTCCTCCTTATACATGTAGATCCATGAACAAAATGCTCATATCAATATAATACATCCTTTCTTTCACTCTCAAACCTTCTCTTTTCCACTTGTTTTGAGACTCACAAAATCTCTTTCACACGCCACATCCTTCTTGCTCAATGCATCAAATCAAGGTATTGTGCATGTTAGTTATTATTAATATTTTTTTTTTCTTTCATTTTATGTAGTTATATTGCTAATAAATTTTAGGGACAAAAGTAAGTCAAGTGTTTACACTTTCAATATTTTGCAAGTCAGTGTCTGGTATTTAGATTTTAGCAATTTAGTACTTGTACTTTTAAAGTATGTGCAATTCGGTATTTCTATAAAATGATATTGGATAGACATTTACTTAGATGATAGGATAAAGATAGATACTTGACCCAAAATTTCCAAAATCTAAAGATGTAATATTAAACTACCAAAAATTAAAAGTGTAAACACTTGATTTGCCATTATGTTTTAACACAATAAACGTATGTCATATATTATTTAATAAACACAATAAATGACGCATATTTTGAAAGTACAAGCATTAGTTTGTCAGAATTTAAAGAAAAGATACTAAATTGTCAAAAATTAAAAGTATCAACACTTGATTTGCTATTATCCCTAAAATTTATTTTGAAAACCTATATCTACAATTAATATGTATGTGGCTTTTGCTTGGTTTCAAATAATGGGTAGGATATGTGACTATAAATAACATATACTTGAGTAGAATAATTGTATTATTAGAAGTTATGTTTGGTTGCAATGTTGTATTGTCGGCTTAATATAAAAGTCGTATATGTAGATACCCAAACTGTTTTAACTATCCTTCTTTCGATGTCAAAGTAAACACTTTTGACCATCCTTCTTTTAGAACTGATGCAAACACCTAAGTGCATCATACTCAACACTTTGAAGTCAGGACATCCGCTCATGTGAGTTCTTAAGGACAAGGTATGATGTTCTTTTCAGCAATGCATTATGAAAAATATGACCCTATGCTTGTGCATGGGTCAATGTCAAATTTTAGGAATAATGTTCAATAAGAAGTGACTCTAACTCTTCACCCTAGAGTCACATATGCTCATTAAGATGGTTACGACTATGTTGAGGCTAGGAATTTGATAGATATATGATGGTTAGAGTTGCAAGGAAGATAATGATAGTTCTAAAGTAATGGGTGAGGAATTCGTGAGAATGTTACAATTGATTTTGCTACATCACACCCTTCAAGCTCAATGGAAATTTCTATTGAAGTTGCACCGATTTAGATGGTTGCTAGGGATCCAATACCATAATGCAATATTAGTAGGGGTAATGGATACATCACCTTTGAGGAAAATATAAACATAATGTGTAGTAACATACCAATACGCAAAAATTTAAGCAAGGGATGGATGTTCAATGCAAAAGATGATCTAATTCAGATTGTGAAGTCATTTCATCTGAAGAACCACTACAACTTTCGTGTCAATGGATCCCATAAGACCCATGGTTGGTATATTGTGTGAAAAGGGACGATGGTTATAAGTGGAGATTGTAGACATTTAAGAAAAAGCTTGAGAGGCTTCTGGTGATTACTAAATTATAAGACACCCATTCATAAGTTAAACTAATGGTAGGTGATAAATCTAATTTTTTCCTAATTTAGAAGTGTTAAATTGCGTTTTTATTGGTTATTTTAATAGATAATATAATAAAAACCATTCTTAAAACCGTTGTAATTTGATTTCAGGTTTTTAAGATGTTGACTAGAAGAAAAGGAAGATTTTCGTAAAATTTCATATGGTTTGGAGATCATTTAGGCAAGAAACAACAATGATTCGTTATTAACAAGAGAGAGAGACAACAATGTCATCTTCTTGTGCCGTTTGAATTTGTCAAAAACAGACCATGAACGTTGAAAAAAAGGAAACTAACACGACACAACCATGTCATCTTCCTCCATCTTATCAGAGTTAATACATATATTTTGGGAACGTTTTTCCCATAATACTATATTTCCGTACTAAAACTGGTGTTGATGTCCTTGAATTATTAGTTCAATGGCTGGATCAGCTTCCTTCGGATGCTTCTTGGAGTGATAATGCTTCAATCAAATTGCAGTTTCCACTTTTTCGTGGTCTAGCCCAGTACTCTAGGTAATATTACGTCTTACGTGCGTACTTACAATTGTGCCCTTTTGTCCTTATCATCATACAACAAAAGGGAATAACAAATGGCTGGTGGAGAAGTCATGTTAGCATTTTGCATCTCAATTACCCTCTGCAGAGTGAAAATGTGACCAGTATTCCTTGACAAGCTGCCCGAATAACGAATCCTCTCTTTTCATTAACTTCGTTGGCTCATCATACTCCACTAGTTTTCCTAATAAATTCATGAAAATTTGTTAAGATTAAGGGTTACAAATAGTATGCCACAGCAAATCGAAGACACAGCACCACAAGAAATAAATGATAAGTTGTATTATTTATTAATAGTTATAGTGCTGGAAGGGCATAAAACAGAGTAATTTTGAGTGTTTGATTTGTGGAATGCATTTATATATATATATATATGTATGTATGCATGCATGCATATATTTTCATATTTGGTGTGATTTCCTCTATGCATTTACTAAATTTTTAGCATATTAGTTTGAGTAGTAAGCATGGTTGTCAAATTCGTGAATCCACCCGTACGTTTTTACGAGTTGATGATGGGATTTTGATTCAACTTACATAAAAAATCATTTTTTGAGTAAACTCATCTAGAATCGCGATTTTGTATGATAAAATCGGTAGAATCATAAAGTTGTAATTTTATACTTTTTTAAATTTTTTTTCCTTTTATTTTCTTTTTTTTTTTGTATTTTTTAGTGAATTATTTTCTTTTAGGTAATATATTTGATATATTTTGAACCATTCGAATTAAAATTAAACAAATATATATAGTGCTATATTTTTTTTTCTATTTTTAAATAATTTTATATATGTAATTTATTTGTCATAAATGCAATGATTTTTTGCATAAATACGTAGTGAAGATGAAAATTTTCATTATTGCACAAAACTAGCTACTCACATATGATAATTTAAATGATTTGCAATATATCTTAATAATTATAGATTGTGAATCATCATTAAATAAAAATAATTATTTTAATTATCAAATTTGCATTAAATATATTAATGAGGGTATGTAAATTATGATTGCTAAAACTTAAATTTTGGTTGTATGTAACTAATTTAATGTTAAATTCTTTATTTTCATAATTTATTTAAAGTTTTATTAGTAAAGTAAGTAAATCTATAGTTTTAGCAAGCAAATTTACATTAATCATAGAATTTTATTATTTTACGTTTTGATTCTACGGACCCCTATGCAATTTTAGGTAAAACCTTGGATTTGACAACCATGGTAGTAGGTGTAATAAGAGACAACGACTATGGCTGGCCATCCATAGTAGTGGTGTGGAAAATAAAGAAAATAATTTCCTCTTAAAAAGTTAAACACCACCACTGGCAATTAGGCCACTAACCATTGCGGTAATATATAATGTTTGTGTTCTTTGGGTATTACGAGAAATTGAAAATGGCTAGGAGAACATTTTCTATTACCAAAGTTTAGCAGCCATTGGTGATTAGTGCAAAATAAAGCGGTTTTAAACTCACGTTGTGATGCATGTTTTTTCAACATACGACTGGCCACCAGATTGTAATAGATATAGAAAATAAATATCACGCAAATATGCACAGCAAGCAAGATTTATTCTGACATCGAAATCTGCAAAGGTGGAGTGTGACTTACCATCACTTATGGCTAGGACCATTGTGCAGTCCATCACCGTCGGCATTCTATGAGCTACGGTAATAACTGTGGAATCCGCAAATTCAGTCCTGATTGTTTTCTGTAAGATCAAGTCAGTTGCATTATCAATGGATGCGGTTGCTTCATCAAGAACAAGTACTCTGCTTCTCCTCAGAAGAGCACGGCCTAGGCAGAACAATTGTCGCTGTCCCATGCTCCAATTTGAACCATCTTCCACAACTGTATCACTAACATTGTTAGCTATTATTCGAGAACGCCACAAATTGGGAAAGTTTAGACCAAAACTCAAAGATTTACCCATGGCATCAAGTCCTTCTTGCTTCTCCTGGACAGCATCTCGAAGTTGACACTTCCCTAATACCTTTTTTAAGACATAAATACATCAGTAGGATGAATAAAAATATAGAGTAAATTACAAAAGACAGGAAGTTTTTTGTGTCTTTTCCTTATTCGCTTTGTATGCTACAGTTACATAATTCAAGTTTTGCTCCATCATATGGCAGCAATCCATCATTCAGATAAAGCAGCATGGGAGATGTTTGTGATGCACTAAAACACCCAAATGACTTTTATTTCCATCGTTTCCATTGTAAAAAGTTGTCCCTGGTGTATTATCATTACTACTTTTTGTCAGGAAAAGAGGGAAGAAGGATAGATTTGGGTGCTTTTGTTGATAAACGACTGAGGGAAAAAAAAAAAAAAAGACATTTGGCTGCTTTATGACTACCAAGCACATCTCGCATGCTTTATCACAACGCATTCATGATAAGGGATTATGCAACTGTTATAAAGTAAATACACAAAGTATGCAAATTGAATATGTGTAAAACCTCACAGGTGATTCTTCTTTGGGTTCTCTTTTTCTTTCTGTTTTTCTTCTAATTCCTTAAAAACTATTCTACATATGATAGCTATATTTCTTACCTCCCATATTTCCTGGTCGCAATGCTGAGAGAGAGGGTCTAAGTTGTATCTTACAGTCCCATTGAAAAGAGTAGGATCTTGAGGTATGATGCCAAACTGGGACCGAAGGTCATGAAGTCCAATCTTAGTGATGTCTACACCATCTACAACTACCGTCCCTCCTGCTGGTTCCACTAGACGAAATAGAGCACTGATGAGGGTTGTCTTCCCACTGCCAGTTCTACCAACGATGCCTATCTTATGGCCTCCCTCAAATGTGCAACTGATACCGCGGAGAACCAGAGGTGTGTTGGGTCTGTATCTTATCTGTTTTTGGCATCATTATGAAAAAAAAACTCTCAGATTATAAAGAGAAAATTATGATAACATCCTTTAGAAACTACAAATATGCTCTGAATTAGTGCACATTTACATTTGTTGAAAGATGTTGACATAGTAAATGTGTCTTATGATACGATACCAAATCATTTGTTTGCATTAATGTCCCATTTCGTACCTCATTTGATCCATGATAAATTTTGCGATATCAAATCAATCAAGAAGAACTCCAAAGATATACTAACACAAAAGATTAGCCTGGTACAACATTGGATGAGAGATTTTGTAATGTCAAATTTTTCTTAAGACATGTGAGCAAGTTACTCTAAGAATTCAGTGTTGCTGTAATACTAATAGTTTTGAAAAGGTACACCATGGTTTATCAAATTTTAAACGATAGAAAGTACAAAAGAAAGGAACAAAAATTTACCTGCAAATTTTGGATCTCTACTTTCCCTACTGTTGGCCAGTTGGCCGGCGGTTGATTATCCTCTACCACTAAAGGTGCTTCACTTGGTATGTCCATGTATTGGTTAAGCCTTTCTACTGATATTATGTAATTTGCTATTGTACATTGGTTCTGAATTGACATGACAAGAGACATATTCAATGAAAGACCATAAGATAATGCCATTCCAATGAATCCTGCAGCAGAAAAGTCATTTTGAATAAGTCAGTCCATTCATGTTGAACTTGAATTACATTTTTTAAATACACAAGTAATTTGTATATTCACCGGAGCTAAAAGTTCCAGGAGGAAGTAAAACCATGCAGAGAGCAGCAGAGGAAAGAACAGTAGCACTAAGGGTTTCTAATCTTTGAATCAACCATTCATTTGCTGCAAAATTGTGAAAGTATGGACTAGCATTTCCATCAATGAGCTCAAGATTCTTTGAAAAGAACCTGTCCTCCTCTTCAAAGGCTCTTATCGTCATTGCCCCAGCTACAGATTCAGCTAGATGGTTTGCTACAAAAGATTTTGTAGTCCCATTGATGCGCATCAACTCCTTTGCAGTTGAGAAGTAATATCTCTGTAGATGGGGAATATCCAAATCAAATTAGCTTTTATTAGAGAGGATAAAGATGCAGTACTGAATCAGAAATAAGAAAAAGACATGGAGAAAAAGATTCCTATGTGAGAGTGCAGCATTTATCCTATCGATGACTGGAGGACATAACAATGGTTATCAGGTTTTTCCACTTAACTTATATGATTAAGGAATTATTTGAATGAATCTTCAAGTGTCAAGTTAAGCAATTAGTAATTAGTTAAATGCATTCCAAAAGCTTATTAAAGTATTTCGAGAAGCGCCAATCAATATTGTACAATGAAGTGCCAAGACCATAGAAAAAATTTTACCCCGAAGCATTAGGGGAACTTACTTATATCTAGATTGTCTTGTAAAATATCTATTTTATCCTAAAGCAGCATTTTATCAAACTTGAAATCCTAAGGAAATCTTTTGATGTCATGGATTCTTATTATTCAATGATATCACCATCTTCCTCAGTATGGATTCTCTTCAAAGTATTTAAAAAACAGTGTCAACCTTTCCCCAGTGAGATGGAGCCCCTCTCCAAACCACGCTTAGACCAGCTCATTCCAAGGAATGATCTGCTAACAAGCACTTCATATTTGTTAGGAGTTTGCTTCCAGAAATATAGCTATACCTACCCAACACATCAATCCCAATTACATAAGCATGAAGATTATTTATTTACTTTATTTTTACAATGCGACCATTTTTCACGGTGAAAGCTGATAATCTCCTTGGCAACATACATCATGCTTCTGTGCTATCACGGAAAAATAGCAGAAATAATCACAAAATTGATGTTAGTCAGGAAGATTTTCACCTGCAATTGAATTGCAGTAAATACCACCGGCACAGAGACAAAAAGGACTTGCCATGTTACAAAAGCCAGCACTCCAAGATTAGAGTAGGCATTGGTAGTTGCACCAACAGCAAACATTAAACTGAAGGGGACATCAAGATCCACGATACTTAGATCAGAAGCAACCTGAACAATAACAAGGAATTAATTTTTGCAAATCAGTTCTGTTGCATTTTCGTTTTGAAGTAAGGTAACATACATACCCTACTGAGTATTCTGCCCAATGGTGTAGAGTCATAGAATGACATTGGTGCATAAAAAAGGGAGTTTAGAAGCTTTAAAAATAATGATTTCGATGATCGAAGACCAAGAGTCACAACAGCAAGTGATCGAAATAGCAAGAAAAATGTCGAGATAACTCCGATCAGCAAGTAAACCAGAATCAACTTCAATGTGCTAACTTCAGGGTCGTCCACACTTGCAGCCATCCAAGAATTCTGTAATATTTGAGCACCCACAAAGAAAATGTGGGAGAAAACAGCAATAGCAAAAAAAACATAGCCTTTGTCCTGGCTAAGGTAAAGGATGTATGGCTTAAGCCCAGTGTCTCCTGTCTCTCGTTGTTCTTGTTTAATCAACTGATCACCTTTGCCTGCCTTTTGTGGTTTCTCAACATACGCTTTTTTAATCTCTTTGATAGATGTTCTCTGTTTATTTGAAGTAGAAACCTCTGCAAGTCTTTCAGAACCCGCAGTCTCTTTGTGTGCATTGACAAGGTTTTGAAACTCTGGGCTAGAAGAGAGCAGCTGATGGTACGGACCAGCTTGTGAAATTTCTCCATCTGACATCAACTGTCACAAGTGAACATAACATGTTAGATCCTATACAAAGAATGATTAAAAGGGATGGGTCTATGGCAGACACAAACAGTCTTGCTATATAGAAACTATATTATCGATGCATGCCAAAGGGACACTGCAGTTAAGTGAGAGAAATAATTGTACCACCATATCTACAGCTTAAACTTATATATCAATTGGCTGTGGAGCTACGTTCAACAGATACATGGTAGTTAAGGATAAAAGATAGCTGCCAAAAGCAAAACATAGAAATGAATGAAATTGGTATAAGTCATTAACTCATTGCCTGTCTTGAGAAAGGGTCAGACTAAAGAACCTTGACTAGTGATCTGAGAAGAGTGAAGTTTCTGCTAAGATTGCGTCGCAAAACATCAACATGCTCACAAATACATCAGCACACACACTATTCTTAATAATGCCGGGTAACTTTAGTAAAAAAGATCTAGATCAGGGAAGACTAACCAATACAACGTCAAACGCAGGAAGGAAATCAACTTGATGAGTCACTAACAACACTGTCTTTCTGGAAAGTGCTCCCATGACATAATCCTGAAAAACATTGTATCAGATACATGGTTTTTGAGGGGATGCAAAAATTAAAACATTGGAGCATCAGAATTACATTGAACAGGCTTGTTGCAGTGTGTGCATCAACTGCACTAAAAGGGTCATCTAACAAGTATACATCAGCATCTTGGTATAAAGCACGAGCAAGCTGAATTCTCTGCTTCTGGCCTCCACTTAGATTGACACCTCTTTCCCCTATTTCAGTGAGGTCACCATAGGGAAGCAACTCAAGGTCTTTTTCTAAGGAAGATCTCCTCAGCGTCTCTTGGTAATGCTGATCATCCATAGGGGAACCAAATAATATATTCTCGCGTATACTTCCAGTCTGGATCCATGCAGTCTGAGAAACATATGCAATCTTCCCATGCACTTGAATCTAGAAATTAGTAGGACACATTAAACCATTCACTACAATAAGATGGCAAAATGATACTCAGATATCAGTGTTAAACAACAAATATAAATCTACACCACATCTAAAAGGATTAAGCTTTTGGATCAGTTGATTTCAGAATTTAAGCCACTCAAAAAGAACATGTGAATGCAAAAACTTACTGATCCTTGTGTATTTGGAACTTCTCCAAGAATTGCTGACAAAAGGGTTGATTTTCCTGATCCCACTTCTCCACATATAGCCACTTTTTCAGCAGGCTTAACCCCTAAACATATGTTTCTAAGTGTGGGATTCGATACATTCCCATCCCATGAAAAGTCAGCCGACCTTATGAGGATGGTATGGTTCAACCCCGACAGGTGCTTCTTCCTTCGGATGCTCCCACTCTGCAGCTCCGAAGCCTCAAGGAATTCACAATTCGCGAAAATGCAACCCTTGCTTGAATCACCACTCCGATGACATCAGGAATAGATCTTATGGGCTCCTGGACAAGGCGCAAAGTAGCTACAAACGTGAAGGCATTGCTAGCGTGAAGTGGAACTTTGAGGAAGTAACATGCCCCAAAGGTAGCTGCTGAGACCAGAACTGGAGAAGCCCAAAACAGAAAAGTATTGTATGCTTTCCGTATCAGCACCGCTGATAGCCATTTGTGTTCAACTTTCCTCAAGTTCTCAATAACTGTTTTAAAATGGATCTCCCAAGCATACAACTTCAGCACCTTCATGTTCACTAAAGCCTCAGAACTGGCCTTTAACCTTTCATCCTGAGCAGCCATAAGTTTAGTCTGGAACCTATGCTGTAACTTTGCCAACGGAGTATTGCATAACACAGTGATAATGATTACAACCAAGGATGCAATTGTAGCTAGCCCCACTGCTCGGAAAAGAATTACCAATGCAAAGCAGAGCTGGAGGCTTGTTGTCCAAGTTTGGTGAAACCAGAAAGGGAATTCTCCAATCCTATAAGCATCAACTGTCACATAATTCATAATCTCGCCTCCAGAATGAGCCAGCCGAGCAGAATTAGACAATCTCAATTGTTTCTTGTAAATAGCAGCTGAAAGCAAAGACCGGACTTTGATACCAATCAATCTACTTCTAAAATACCACTGCCTTTGAGATAAAGACTCTAAACTTTTTGAGAAAAATAGGGAAATTGCCAACACATAGCCTTCATGTTTAAAAGCTTCTTTTCCTTCCGCAACCTCAATAAATGCCTTCAATAGTAGAGGACCTGCTGAAGCTGTTAGAATCTTCAGCAGTGCAAAGAACCCTGAAACCAGAGTCTCCCACCAGTTGCACATAACTATCGACTTCAGTACAGATGGTTGCAACGATGGATTGGCTTGCTTCTGTTTGTTTAATTGATCCAAGTACAATATGTAACAGCTTTCTGCAGTATCTTCCTTACGCAACTTAGGTACATCCTCATCCTCTAATGGTTTCTCTCTGCCACGTTTCATCAATGGATTTAACCACCAGAAAGACATTCTACTGAAGAATCCAGCTTTAGCAAAGGCAGTAACATGATCTATGGTACAAACTTGAGCACTACCCTTGACCTCTCCATTCAATGGAGCATAAAGATCTTGATCTTTATCAGTGATGCCATCAACGTCTCGATATTTAATTCCCTTGTAAGCACATAACAATAAAACTAGTGCTCCAGGGATGGAAAGAATGTTTAAAGCGACATGAACCATTGCTTTTCGGCTTTTAACAATACTGAATAAGGGTGAAATGCAAACAAATCCTGAATACAAGAGTGCAAGGATGGTTAATACCCTAAATGGCATTCTTCGACAATGGCCTCCATGAAGACTGCCGATTAAACCGACTAACAACCATGTGATACCCTGAAAGAGAACTCCTAACCATTCACTGAGTGGTAAAACAGACTGTGATTTTCTCAACTTCTCCTCTAAAATCCAAGTGCCCAAGCACATATACATCAGCCCTATCAAGCCATTTACTACTGCAGATACGATTTGTAACCTTGAAAGAGCTTGATGACGGGATACTATATGACTAGATTTTGAGGATGATGTCTTGTCAATTATACTAAACAAGAGCAAGATTAGAAGAAGAACATCAAAACCGATGATCAACGCCTGATAGACACAGGAAGAAGGAGGAGTAATCGACCTAAGACGTAGGAAGCATTCTTCTCCACCGGGGTCTCCACAATCCGACACCTCACAAAACAGATTCCATATGCTGTCCATTCTGGTGTTTCTCTCTTCAAAACCTCCAGACTCTGCAAAAGAGGTTAAAATTGATGCCATAAACGGAGAAACATCAGCATACATGCTCAATGTGAAGAACAACTTGAAACACTTAATCGTATTGTATGAATAGACAATACTCTCTAAAGCTCAACTGCTGCTTTCAAACTCATACATCGAATGAAAAACGAACAACTCAAGGTTTTTTTTTTTTTTTCCCTCTTTTAAGGGGGAAAAAAAGTTTTCCATCAAATGGAATAAAGGGATTCCACTTTTGAGAATGAGAATTTATAATTCTTCTAATCTGATCGCTTTGCAATAGTAATTTTAATCATTACCTTCACCCTAAAAGCACATGGTAGCTGCCAATTAATATACATACATACATGCATTACAATTGCATCTATTTTCATTCCATTGCTCCATGGAGTGGTGAATCATGCAAATGCAACTGGGGCATGATCCCACTCCACTGATATTGGTAAGTGAATCTTGCAGCTGGGCCATGATCAGGCATGTTATTATAATATTAACAAAAACTTAGCATTCTAATCTAATGCTAATATGTAAAACAAAAGCTTAAAAGTAACCCAAAAAAAATAAGAAGAAAAAGAAAAACATTTTTCAGAAAAACAGGCAACACCGTAAATGAAGAAGATGGAATCCAATATCAAATTATCCGACTATAATTGACAAACCAAAGATAATGTTTTATGGGAGGAAAAAAAAAAGAAAAAGAAAAAGAAAATTGAAAGAGTACCCACATGGACATTTCATCTAGAAGGACACAAAATGAATCCTGCATGAAAGCTATATATATATGTGTGTGTGTGTTTGTGTGTGTGTGTATAAGAAACAGATGTTGCAACTGAAGTGAAAAGCCAGAACCAGAACCAGAACCAGAACCGCCAGTCTAATAATATTTGTTTGGTTAATTTTAATTTAATTTGTCGTGTAAACTAACAGGAATAACAACGCGAAACCACTGTTAATACATACATACAAAATGTTTGCTGTTGCTGTTGTTTGTTGTTGGAGGAGGAGGTGGTGGTGGTGGTGATAACTGAACAAGATGGTTTCAAATTCAAAACGGGGTCGTCGGTTTCGTATCAATATGTAAAAATGTTCGACGACTTGTGAATCAAATGTACACGTGAACACGAAACATGCGGTGTCCGGTTTTATGAGAAGTGGACGGATGAGAAGGAGACTGAATTAATATTAACTGAACGAGAAAGAGAGGATATATATATATAGGGAGGGAATAGAATAAGCCAAATTGGAGGGTGAGGGGTGATATCGTCATCGCTCACGTCTAGAAAGAAAATGAAACAGGCAATCAACTGTATTTGTGTTTTGTGTTTGTATGGCTGCCGGCTGATTATGCTAAGGTAAAAGCAAGTTAAGGTGGATGAAAATCTTTGTGGTTGTGGATGCATAAAACAAAATAATATGTTAAATGTCTATTTTGATTTTTTTTTTTTTTTTGGCATTTTAAATAATATGTTAATAAGTACCCGTTTGCATTTTTTTTTTTTTTTTTAGTCTCAACTGTATATTTTGGCCAAGTTAAAAAATTTCAACCATATTTGTTTCTATATCTTTTTATGTCTAGAATTTGAAAAACTTTCTTATGTACCTTATTAATTTATTCTATTTCTAATTATGATAAACATGGTAATTAGGGTGTCAAAATTGGAAGGTGAATATGTACATTTAAAAAATATATTTTACATGTTGTAAATGAAAATTTCAATTAGAATTGTTGTAAAAATGAATAAATAAAAGATAAATAACTACAACTTTATAAGGAGTTACTAAATATTTAATATAAAAGAGGGGTATATGGATGCTTTATCTTCACATTCTTGGAACTTTTTCTTAACAAAAATGTCCATTTAAGTGAATGATGCCAAACAGATAAAAATAAGATGAATCAAATGGATCAATTGTTATTATCCAAAAGGGAGGTATAATCGAGATTTAGGTATTAAATGTCTAGTTTACTATTTGCATTTAGGAATGGATGGTTTGTATAGTCTATTTTACAAGATTGTGATTACAGTTTATTTTATTCATGATTTAAAAAATAAAATAATTAAATTCTTATAACTCTTTGAATTTTAATTTGAGTCAATTAAGTGTTTGTGTGTACACACATACATACATAAGGAGCCCTTTTGACCAAAGGCAACATAAGAAGAGATATAACCAATATGACGAAAATCTAGATCAATCTACCTTTAGAACCCCTACTTTGGTTAATCACCTAGCCTTATATTTCTTTGGTTGATCACTCTTATTTCTCAAGTTGATAAGATGATTATAGATTAATTAATGAACCTAATAGGTTTAATTAATGATGAATCTGGGTGGAAAATTTAGTATTAATATTAAAATCTTAAGGTAAATTCATATATCATCCATGTTATACACTAAATTTATGTGCTTGTGCTTACAATATGATGTTGCGCAATGCTAGTTCATGTATGATAGCTATAGCCTGACTAGTAAATGTTAAACCTTGCTAATGTACGTGTTATTTGTAAGCCACACAAATTGGGGTTGTAGCAATAAATAAGTGGTGGAACGCCAATTCTCTTAGAAGTTGTGGTTAAATTAGGTGTTAATGTTGTTGGAATGACTCAACAATTTGTCGATATGAGAGAGTCATGTCTCATATGGGTTAGTTGAGTGAGAATAAAGTTACAATTAACCAAATTGATGGAATGAGACACTAATGAATAATCTAAACATTGTAGATTAAACTACATATGTTTCTAATAACATGATAATCAATAATAAATAAGTATGAGATGATTGGTATATTAGCATGAAAAAAAGTAATGATTTTTTGCTAATATTTGTCCCAAACGATGACTACAGAGGTCCATTTGTATTATTTATTATTAGTGATGAACTACGATTCGTCACATCTGAACAATAGAATCTAACTATTTCAAGCCTTAGTTGTCAAGATAATGTTGTTACAAAATGTCTGAATATATAATTTAAGACATTTGTTTGTTGCATCATTAAATTTTTGGCATGAGTATGACACAAGATATATACATATATTTGATTGTGTATCTGTAGTAGTTATGTAATGTGTTTTTCCCACTCACCATTTGGGATTTTTCATTATAGGTTATGAGTTTGGTTGAGTGCAATTTTTTACAATAAGTAGATTTAGATATTGTTAAATTGATATGGTTTTTTAAACTGGTATGTATTATGAGATTGTAAAATTAATAATGAATAAAAGGATTATATTATATGAGATGGAAGTTTTATTTATGAAATTGTGGATTCGATGATAAGTTTTAAATCTTACATGTTCCTATTGACGTTTTATTTATAGCAGGTTAATCATGTCCTATGTTTGGGTTCACCTGTTAGATTAACTATCATTTTTTTTCTTTTTATTTCCATTTTTTTTTCTTTTTTCACTCATGCATTAGTTTATGTTTTTTCGCACAAATAATGTTGGTGCATCTCCCGTTATAGTATAAGAGGAAAAAGGGTGCAATATGCAAAATTATTATCAGACATCGTGTTCTTATCATTTCGATATCTAAAGTAAATCGATGGAAGTTAAGAAGGTGTGTATAGAATGATCCAAATTCAGATATGTTTGGCTAGATTTGTCTAGTAGATGTAGATATTTTTTTTTTAATTATTTTTTTAATAAATTGTTTATCAAAAAATAAATATAAACAAAAAAGTTTGACAGTTCTCATGAAAAGATCAAATAGATCAAATATAAATGCAAATATAACATATTTATACATATCATTTCTATACAAATACGAATACAAATACAAATGAAAAATAGATCATCCAAACAAACCCTACTTTTTTTGCGTATGAAATTTTTTTCATATTATGGCAGAGTACAAACCAAACACATTAATAATTTTAACTTGTCAATTTGATTAAAAAATTCCATAAAAAGTTAAACCAGTCGATAGCTAAAGAGTATGATCGGAACATCATTTTTTTCATCTGCATTCTTTGGAAGTCAAAACGACTGGGGACATTTAATCTTTCTGTTCTTCTGCATGTCTAGTAAGGTAATTAAGCAACCATACTCATGCTCGTTGATTTTGTTCGAAGGATTATCAGCTCGACAGACATAATTGCTGACATCATATGCTTAAGTCTTTGCTTCGAGTACCAGAAGTCGTGGGTCTATGGATCGGATTAGGGTAATAAGCTAGTCAAGTTGAGATATTAAGTGTTGAGCTCAATCTCAAACTCAAACCAAAATCAAGATTCGAGCTCGAATTTTAACTTGATTCTGGTCAAATTAATACTACATAAGTTTAGTCTTAACTTGATGAAGTTTGTTTAAGTTCAATTTATCAAAAAATATATTTAATTCTAATTTAAATTATATTAATACACAAATTCAATTTGAATTTAACTAAAATTTATATTCGACTCAAGTTGATTAGGCTCATAGGGTTATTAAATAGTTTGAATTCGACTTAACTCGGTTGTTCTCAAATCAAACTCAAATAAATATCAAACCAAATTTAAATAGTTTGTGAACAAACTTGATCCATTTGCAATTCCTATATTAGATTGTTCGACATGTGTGCTATTGTTCTATAAGGGATGAAGATTTTACAAATATGATCATGTTCTAAAATTTGAGCATAAGTATCAACTTTTATATAGCTGAGTGGATTATTTTATATGTTATAAGTATGACTAATGAGGGTTTCTGTTTTGTTCATTCTTATGTTATGGGGCACAATTGCAAAATAAAGGTGATAGATTGGAATACTAATAGTTCTTAGAGAACAACTTGAAAGTTTTGACATAGATCTTATGGATGGAAGGAGATCCTTAAAACCTTTTAGAGTCTTCTTCTAAGGATCCTAAAAATTAAAGCGCTTCATGTTTTTTATAGGTTTTGTTTTATTTTATTAAGTATATTATGTAAAAATATATGATATCCATAAAAGCTAAAAAGATGTGAGTAACCTCATGTAAAAAACCTTAAAAATAAAATCGTAAGATTTTTTTAAATATTAAAATACTGATGTGACACTTCAAGAACATCTTACAGTAATCCTTATTGGAGATTTTAACATGAGTCCCTATGCTAATCACCTCTTTTTATTTTATTATTATTATTTTTTTTTTTTTTTGTCTTTAGCAATGTAGACAAATTTTTCAACTTTTTGAAGTCTTCTAGTAAAACCCCCCAAAAGTTAGGTCATTCATGTTTATTTATATATTTTTTATTTTATTAAGTCTATTGTATAAAAGGATACGTAACCACAAAATAAAAATAAAAATAAAATAAAATAAAAAGAGTGAGAGACCTCATCATGTAAAGAACCTTGAAGATAAAAAGGGTGACATTCTTTAAAAATGAGGTCCTTAAAATGCTTATATGGTAGTTTTAAGGACCTTATAGATGTCCTTAAGGGATATAAGATGCTCTTAGTAAAGGTTTTTTTCGGTAGAAAGAGAGAAATATATTAAAAACAGAAGAGAGTAGATACACCCAAAGATCTAAAACAAAAGCTAACAAAAGGTTAAGAGGTAACATCCCGCAAAAGCTTAACCCTAATGGATCATTGGAGTCTATCTCTAAGATTCATCCTACAGCATCTTAAGTCTTTATACAAGCCATAAGAAGAAACATCAAAGGCTAAAATATGCAAAATGCCATCTGGAGGTGCATCATAGATCATGATATCAGGTATGATTGAGTGAGCTTTGTTAGCTAGGGTATCTGCAACTCTATTTGTTTCCCTAGGGCAATGAAGCACTCTGCTCCGCATTAGCTTCAATAGGTTTTCCCTGCAAAAAGAAATAACATTAGCATATTTGAGCTTTGATTTCACTTGATCGTTTATCAGCTGTACGGCTAATTTGGAATCAGAGTTGATTTCCAATATTGTGATGTTTTTTTATAAACTTAGTTGGATTCCCTAAGCTACAGGCCAAAGCTCAGCCATGAGGATATCAACTTTTCCAATTTTCCTTGTGATAGTAGTGATCCATCTGCCTTGGGAATCTCGAATGATTGCTGCAATTGTTGTTGTTTCCAAGGAGGGATGTATAGACGTGTCTGTGTTTAATTTGCACCAGTTTGGGTCAAGAGGACTCTAGCAAAGGTTAGTCCTTTCAATCTAAAAAACTTTTCTTCCTTCTAAGATGTGCCCAAAGTTCATTTGCTAAGGCCCTGATGTCTTCTTGAAGGTCTTGGGAAGAGCTCGTAAGGTTGAAGAGGAGATTGTTTCTAGAAAGCCAAAATTTATAAAGCACAACTCGAAGAGAAATTGGTTGGGAGGTCTTGTTTAGGATTGAGCCGAAGAGGGTAAGCTGCAATTTGTTTTAACCAACAAATCCAAGCGGCTATTGAAGGAATATTGGTATTGGCATTGTTTCCCATAGGTTAATAATATGAGAAATTGGTTGACATTCTTTCAATACATGGAGGATAAATTCAAAGGGGTATGAACATCTTGGGCAGGAAGCCTCTGAAGTAACGTTTCTTTTCAGAAGAGTGTCTTTTGTTGGTAAGTAGTTGTGGCATGCTCCATAAGAAGAGTTTAATTTTAGAGGGAAAGACAGATTTCTAAATCTAATCCCAAGAATGATTAGAAAAGTAGTATCCTAAGAGGTTTGCATTGATGCTGCTGATGGTATGATCCTAGCTAATGTTTGGGTTGAAGATTTTTGAATCAGCAATTGAGGGATAGAGATGAATGGGACCAATAAAATTGTTGATATAATCTGAGATAGCATAACCAATAAGATCTTCATTCCATGTTGATTCGTTGATCCAAACATCATGAATAGTTATGGTTATGATGTTAGCTTCATGGGGGCAATTAAAGAAATTGATTAGGGTTGATTACCACCATTAATCTGTCCAAAATTCAGCTGTTTTCCCATTTCTTAGGACGCAACAACCTTTGTTGTCAACCTAATTCTGATTGTGAGCAATATCCTTGCAAAGAGGAGAAATATAGTGAGTTATAGCATGGAGAGAGTTAATTCTGAGCTTTTTGTATTTGGCTGATAAAAGGTGTGCCCATTTTAATTTTCCTACTCTCCATTCATGCCACCTTTTTAAAGCATAGCCTAGGTTTCTGTTCTTGAGGTTTAGGAGACCAAGACCACCTAGTTTTTTGGGGTAGTAATGGACTCCCAGGAAATACAATGGGAAGAGCGACGTTATTCACTGTCATTCCAGATAAAGGATCATGTGCTTTCGTCCAAACGATTTATGAAGGACTTAGGCAAAGTAGAGACCTGTAGATAATAGGTGGGAAGAGCTTGTAAGATAGTTTTTGCAAGAATGATTATACCACCATGCTCAGGTTTTTAGCCTTCCAACCACTTAACTTTTCTTGAGTTTTGTCCACAATGCTCTAGAGTTGTTAGAATGTGACTTTGTTTCCATTTGCAAGGGGATAGCTTAAGTATTTGCCCAGTTCCTTACCTCCCTTGAAATTTAGGATACCTTTAACAGTCGACTTGGTTTGAGAACTGGTACTTCGAGAGAACGAGATTCTTGATTTTAAATTATTAACAGAGAGGCTTGAGAGTTGTTCAAAGTTCTCTAAAGTGTTTTATATAGACTTGACATTCTCTTTGTCAACTTTTGCAATGAGAATAAGATCATCAGCAAACATGATGTGGGGGAGACTAATATCAGATCCACTAACCTCAAAAGGTTTCCATTTATTTCTCTAAATTTCCTAATGTATCATGCGGCTAAGGTATTCTATCGCAAGGATAAAGAGGTGGGGCGATAAAAAACAACCTTGTCTAAGGCCCCTAGAGGGAAGAAAAGGCCTAAAAGGAACCCTACTGATGATGACTTCAGTGGTAGCAGTGGTGATACAATTCATAATGAGTTTGATCATCCAAGAAGGAAAGTTAAAGTTGTTAAGAGTCCAAAAAATGAAATCCCATTCGATTTTCTCAAAAGCTTTTTCCATATCATTCTTTATCATCATCCACTCACTTTTCCTATTCTTTTTGTTAAGGGAGTGGAGGATTTCATATAGGAGAATGATATTATCTGTGCCTTTTCTCTCAGAATGAAGCTCGTTTGAGCAAGATGAATGAGGTTGTCAAGGTAGGGTTTGAGTTGAGAGAGATGATCTTTATCATAGCTTTGTAAAGGGTAAAGTATAAATTGATGGGCCTAAAATCTTTAAAAGTATTAGCACCTTTGACTTTGGGGATAAGGGTGATCTATGTAGAGTTTAAGGAGGAGGTAAAGACAGAGGAGAAAATGTGGTGAGAAAGGCAAGAAACAGAATCACCAATAAAAGACCAGCATTTGAGGAAGAAAGCAGCGTGAAGGCCAT
This sequence comes from Combretum micranthum, assembly GCA_024138025.1. Lineage (NCBI taxonomy): Eukaryota > Viridiplantae > Streptophyta > Magnoliopsida > Myrtales > Combretaceae > Combretum > Combretum micranthum. The sequence goes on from JAMXBD010001297.1 coordinate 397,785, forward strand.
CTTTGCCTAGAGATTTCCAAGGACTGATCGAATCCAAGGCATTAAGAATTTCCCGATCATTAAGGGGTTTCTCAAGGGTAAGTTTTTGTTCAAGATTGAGGCTATACCTCGAATGAATATAGCAAGGGTTATCTAGATTCACATCTACCTTATCAGAGTGATAAAGGGAGGTGAAATACGAGAGGGTGATGTTAGAAATCTCTTGTTGAGAGGAACACTACTCTCCTATATCATTTTTAAGAGCAAGAATTCTATTTTTTGATCTTCTAGAGATGGTAATGGAGTGATAGAATCTTGTGTTTCTTTCTCCCTCAACTATCCATTTGGCTCTAGATTTCATTTTCTAGAGAGCTTCTTCCCAATCAAGGCATTTGTTTAGCTTATCTCTTAGAGATTTTTCCTCACTGACATTTCACTAATTTGGGTCAGTTTTTATGTCAAGTTGAAGCTTTTTGAGATGTTCAGGGAGCTTTTGTTTTTCTATGCTTAAGTTCCCAAAAATCTTTATTCCAGTCTCTCATCCTTTTGGGCAGAGCTTTAATGGCTATGACACAATCAAATTGGTTTTGTCTTCAAATATCATGTATTTGGGAAAGGCATGAGGGGTGATCGAACCACATCGGTTGAAATCTGAAGGTGGGATTTTTAACCTTTGTTAAGTGAAAGTGAAATAACCTAATTTATTTAATAATTTAATTTTCATGTAAATATAACATTAGTTCTAAATATTAAGTTTGAAATGAATTTGATATATGAAAACGAATGTATAGAAATAGAATTGTAATAAAATGTGTATGCTTATGAAAGTGTGAATTATATGTGATTATTAGTGTAGGTTAAATATAATAATTATGTATATGTGAGATAATAATTAATGCTATTGTTTTATGTATATTAATGTGTGTATAGTATAATTAATGGTAGTATCTTTTATGAATTAATATATATGTGTTATGTTTAAAGTTATCAAAACAACTTTTGAAATGTCTAAAATTGTTAGCATAATTTCACTACAATTTAAGCCCATTTTCAAGCTTCTTTTAAGTCTAAATTAGCCCAAAATCATGCCAAACAAAGCCCAACCCATTATATACCCAAAAGTCAAAGTTTGAGATATATATGAGCCTTAATATTGATAAAAAAAAATACACTCTTTTGACACCTAAAAATCCTACCCGAAAATACCACTTTATCTTCTTCCTTTGCTCTTTGTTTTTCTTTCTTCTTCTCCAAGGAAAAGTAGCCCAAACCCTTCACTAGACAAGCAACCAAAGTCCAAAAGCTTTCTTCAAAACAAAGCCTCATCCATGTAAGTCCATGAAAGTGTATGAGTTTTTGTTACTCTTTCTTTACGCCTTGAATATGAAATGCATGTTAGTGTAAGCTTGGCTATATATGAGTTTAAGTAGTTTTATGTGCTAATGGAAGTTTGGGTTATGTTTTGATGTTATTTAACTTGCTAAATATGTTTTGGAAGTAGCAAGAAGTGTTGGCAAAGCTTGAAGTTGATATTGAGTAGGTTAAGTTATGTGAAGTTTAGAAGGAAGTTGGAAATGGCTTGAAGTGTAAAAGAGTGTAACAATGTGTTTAAAATGTTGTTTTATGAGTTTTGAAGTGTGGGAGTAATATTAGAAGTGTTTGGTTTGTGTTGAAGTTGAGTTAAGGTTTGAGCATGAATTTGGTTGTTAAAGAGATGAGTGGAAGTTAAGTAAAATGTGCAAAAGTTTGATAAAAAGGAGTTTGAAAAACAGGTGAGTTCGTATAGGCTATTAGGAAGCAAATCATAGGCATGATTCAAGCCTTGGTAGGCTCCAGTTGGACAAATTTGATGAATCACGAGCGTGATTTGTACCTTGGTAGCATCTGATGTGGGTGTTTTCATGAACGACGGGCGTGATTTTGTAAGAAAAAGCTTTGTTTTGGGAAATTTTCATGAATCACGGGCGTGATCCATCCCTTGGTAGCCTCAAGTTGGTCAAAAAATTGAAACTCAAAAATTACAGGCGTGATTCTTAGCTCAAAGGCCATTTTATGACAGCATTCCAAAAATCACGACCGTGACTCATGTTTTCCCTTACGTAATACTGTTTTGTATTTTAATCATAACTTTTTCATTTGACCTCCGATTGAGGTGATTCAAGTTGATATAGAAAGCTTACAAAGATATCTACAACTTTCATGTTTTAAGTTTTTACAAATTTGAAAAGTATAAATGCTTAAATTTCACTTCTTTCTAGCTACTGTAGTTTTTCTAAAAAAAGTTTAAAACTTGTTTTGTTTGTTGAATATGTGTTTGCTTAGGAAATGGGTCTTTTTAGACTAAAATGAGATATATTAATGATATTTGATATGTAATGATGATTGAGTGATATAATTAAGTATGAATTAAGTGGATTTGTAGATTAACAAATAATTGAATTTTCATGATTGTTGAACTAGAAGTAGTTATGTTGTATGTATAGTTTAAGTACAATTGTTAATTTTATTTTGAATTTCTTGTTACAATAAAGAGTTCTTTAATTGATTTTTCTCTGAATGAAACTAGTGATTTTCTACTGGGTTCAGGTACGTAGTAGCTTGATTGTTGTATACTAGGAATATGCATAATTGAACTTGGTTTATTTTAAGTTGGCTTAATAATTGATTGAATTGATTGTTTATTACGCCGTTTAATCTGGTTTGAGGAGCGGCAACCTGTCATGATGTAATGATATGTTAGATATAAGCGCTTTAACATTTTTGTCATGATGCAATGACTATTATCATGATGCAATGGTACGCTATGATGCAATAACGATTCTTTTATGGTTAAGCGGGTAATCGATGGAGAGTGTAGTATCTGTATAACATTTGCTTACACTTAAGATGAAATAATATGATTTAGTTTAATGTTTATGGGGACGTATGAACTGAATGATGTTATGGATTAAGTTAAGTAAAGTTGAGTAACGGCTATAAACTCTAGATAAGATTACTTTTATTGATTAGATATAGGGGATATAGGTATTCGAACTACTTATATCAACCCCCTAAGTAGCTGCTGTTACTCAGACCCATGAATTCCCAGAGCTTGATCCTGGGGTTTAAATGCCCTACCGTTGTTTTGTTAAATGAGAATTAAGTAAGATAATGACTTAATTGTTGATGCATAGCATTAGAATAAGTTTGCTTAGCATTTTGCTTATATATTTGTTACTATGTACTGGGCCTTTGCCTCATGTTGCTGTTTCGCAGTCTTGATGATCAACCATATGATGAGTTGGGTTATGGGTCAAATTTTGAGAAGTTTATGAATGAATGGGATGAGTAGGACCCGAGTGGCCTTGATTTTGAGAAGAAAGCTTGGAAGAAATCTTTTGTTTGAAAAGTATATATCTTTATATTAATGACTTATTAGATGAGCCTATCTTGTAAAAGATTTGAAGTCTCATAGTTATGTTATCGTAATAAGAATATGTTGTAAAGTTTTGTAGTGTCATGTATTGACACAAACCCTTGTAATGGTGATGCATATATATATAGGTATGAATTGCTCTTGTAAGCAATCTTATTTTGTTAAAAGTTGTTTATAAAGTTTTGTAGTTATAATCAAATAACTCTCATAAACTGGTAGTTTTAGGACAACCTTACATATAATATGCAAATATTATATATGTAAGGTTGGGGACTCAAAACACTATATCTCAGGGTTTAGTGGATCGGGTCTTTACAGAAAGGGAAGGGTGTCAAGGAGAATAGGACAGTGATTAGAGGCCCAGCTATTAAGGTGGTAGAGCTTTGCTTTAGGGTATAGATCAATCCATTCATTATTAGCCCAAGCTCTATCAAGCTTAAGTTGAATGAGGTAGGTTAAATTTTTTCTATTTGACCAAGTAAACCTAGGTCCAATATACCCGAGGTCTTTCAAGTGACAGTCATTCATACAAGAGAGGTAATTCTAGGCTCTATTTTTTTTTTTTTTAAAGAGAGGTACCACCCCATTTTTTCAGAATTTTTAATAATGTCATTGAAATCACCTAAGATGATCCAAGGTTTATTTCCAACAATACAAGCATGGTCTCTAAGTCTTTGCCAAAAAAAAGGTTTATGGATAGGATTAGTAGGCCATACACACTAGAGAGAAACCAAGAAGAAGGAGAGTTAGATAAAAGTACCTTAACTTCAACATGAATCTCAGAGGAGGATTGCTTGATGAAGTTCATAGCAACCACAACATTGTTCCATAGGATCATCAGCCATCACTTTATCCGTTAGACTCAATGCAAGTGTAGTTATCCATTTGAGAGTGGCGATAAAGATATCCTCCTTGTTTGTCCAGCTTAGTTTCCATGAGAATGATGACATAGCATGTATTTAGTAGAGCTTCGAGGACAGTATCTCTCTTACGTTTACCATTCAGGTAGTGTTCCAGGCTAGGATACTGGTGGATCTAATAGAGTTGGGTATCATGGGTATTCCATCTGTTGAAAGATAAATATGTAGCATTAGACTTCGAATGCACAGCATGGCTATGGCCTTAAGCTCAAAGCAATAGGAGATAGGGGAACAACTACTGTCCATCATGAGGAGAGACTCCTCTCTATTGTAGAATAGGTGCAACTGTCCATTCCTTTCACCATGTTAAGAAAGATTGGGATTGGGATTGGAAAGGGAGGAATGTTGAGACTCTCGTTCCTGAGTATTTGTTGGGGCAGCAATCTTCAGAGTTTTTCCCCACTTTTCCATTAAAAAGCATGGGTTCATCTGGTCATTACTCAGTGGAACTGGGACTAGAAGGATGAACTCCTTGATGGATTTGATGGTTAGATTTTTTCTGGTCATGTAGGAAGTGCCCTCTGGTTCCAAGATTGCTAGGTGAGTCCATGGAACTTGGACTAAGGACATGTGGTCGTCCCTCATCATTTGAATTTCCTCCAAACATACCACTATTCCAAATTTTGTTAGGTCTATTTCCATGCAAAAGACTCTGAAACATTGATACACCCATGGGATGTCTGAAGAGGGGGAGAATTTGAATTACAAAGGCTAGAATGCATTTGTTATTTATTTTTTGCCTTATTTCTCGTGAGATTTTCCAATTTGGGAGTTTTGGGTCTAGGGGGTATTTCTTCACTAGGAAAATGTTTAGAAGCTGAGAAGGAGAAGTCCAATGATTCATGGTCCTTTTGTAGATTGCGATCTACAACAATCACATTTGATGAGACCTTGTTATGGCTAGGAGTTGTCTTGTCATGTGCCTTAGGCCATACTGCGCTAACATTAGAAGTAAGGTTCTTATTGTCTGATTTGATTTTATTTTGATTTGAAGGAGAGGGGTTAGGAGCAGGGCAGGTGGGATTTTGCTCCAAAGAAGAAGATATTCTTCTCAAAGATCTGTTGTTGAAAGAGATGGCTATGTCTCTCTTACTAATATCCTTTGTTGAGATCTTGTTGTTGCCAGGGTTAGATTTCTTTTTTGTTTTGATAAGGATCCAATCACTATATTCGATTAGATCTTCTTCCTGTATTTTACTTGTTGTAATGTTTTGATTAGGATTCATTGTTTCTCCAGTGTTATTCATACTAATAGCATTATCATTCGGTGTTGTGGAGTTCATCTCTTTGGAAGAAAGTTTTTTAGGGCAAAAAAGAGATGTATGCCCTATTGATCCACATTCAACACATGGGTTTTTAATACCTTGATACTATAACTTAAAGCTTTGGTTTTCAGTGACAATGGTGTGAACTAGAGGCTCTATAAAATTTACTTAGACACATAATCTTGTGTATCTACCTCTTTCTGGATTTGAAGTGAAAGCATCAATTCTGAGGACAAGTCCTATGTTGTTGCCAATTTTTGTGATGGCTGGAGTATTCTATCCTATAGGAAGTTCATTGATTCTTACCCAAGTAGCTACAGAATTGAAAGAGGCAGTAGCAACTCTAAAATTAGGTTCCCATTTTCTAATAGTTAGGAATTGGCCATTAATGAACCAAAGCCCGTCTCTAATGACCCGATTGTAATCTTCTCCAGAAGCAAAATAGACAATATAATAACCTTTTCTTAGGCCAATGAGGGAAAAGTTATTGGCAAAAGACCAGAGTTTATGGAGTCTGACATGTAGCATTTTATATCCTAAGGAGGAACCATAGATTTTGATAATGAGAGTATGTTTCCAAGTGTGTCTAAGCATTTTTCCTCTCTTGATTTGAGAAGTTTATAACTTTGATACTAGTTTTCATTTCTTCTTCAACTAGAAGCATTTAGCTATGATCATTTGGAGAATCGTCTACTTCAATTTCTTCTCCAAGAAAGGATTCCTCTAACCCAAAGTTGTGGGCGTAAGCAAGAGGAATATTCATTGCATCTATGCTCTTGTATGATTTCTTGTTAGCCAGGGAAGATTGTCCATCATCAGAAGATGTATAATCATTTTGTTGAATTTCTACTTGAGATAGGGTCTGTGATACATTTTGTTTTGCCATGACCTCCTCAGGAAGGGGAATATCATCCTTTGAATGTCTCTTCTTTTTCTAGAGGAGGAGAGGAGTTTCCCATGCATGGGAAGGAAGCAGGGGAGGGTTGAGAGCTCATAGTCAAGAACCTTTTGCTCTTAGTAAAGGTTAATATTGCGAATAATATTTAAATTTTGTCAAAATATGTAGTTTGGTATATTGAATTTTAAAATTGATTTATGTAATACTTAAAAAAAAAAATTGTATAAATCAATAGTATCTTCGTTAAATAAGCTAATACCATCTTCCTATATGGCATATATAGCTAACATAATAAAAATATTATTGGTATATATAAAAAGTTTTATAGATACTAAATTGATGGATTTTAAAATCATACTCTCCAAAAATTTATGGATAACTCTCTACACATATACAGTTAGTAATTATGGATTATCACCTATGACTATATGTGTAGTATTATTTCCTCGACAATTCAGAACGTGAGAAAACACGTGTAATTAATGATTCGGATACACACTGAGTGTCAAGCCAATCAGTCAAAGCAGGAGAAATTAAGATAATTTGCCGGGAATCAGTAATATTGGTAAGTAGCAGGAAGAAAAATTAATAGATGACTCTAAATTCTGAACATAAATGACATTTTAGTTAAATTTGTCGGTGGTATCTCAAACAGTTGTAGAACTTTTGTGTTTCTTTTCTTTATTTTAATTTATTTTTATACCAACATGAGTAATATGAAGAAGAAAATTTTAATAAGAATCAATTAAACCAATGACTTCATCCAAATTATAAATATATATATATATTAATTATAATATTATTAATATATGTAATAAAGAATAATGAGGTGGCAACAATAAAGTACTAAAATTAGTACTAATGGATAAGAATCTCATGGTGATTAATTGCAACAAAAGAATTGATGCGAATTATGTTTTACTTAACAACATTAATATTTATATGTTTTTAGGGCAAATCCTTCTTTCAGATCATATGAGTTCTTTTATGAAAATGCGGGGAAGATATGGGGAAAGAGGGTTGCGATTTTAATTTTAGTTGTGATATTTCACATTGTATTTTTTTTTTTTTAAGTTTTTAATAATTCTAATATATGAATAGGATTGCATTAAAAAGAAGTAGTGCTACCAAATATAAGAAATTAAGGTAAAAGTAGTAGTCAGATTTGGACTCCTAATATAAAGGAAAGGGACAGAAACACTAATGAATTAGATGTGAAAGTCATAATGATGATAATTAATAATACAACATCATATCAACTTCGACATGGATTGTTAGGTTAGGCACGCGGTCCGAGACCACGTTACTAGACAAAAAATGTCGTCAAAGGCAAATCATATCAATTCATAATCATACCTTCGTTTTAAATGGACTGGATATCTTAACAGCATATATGCCTCTGCCTGTCCTCAAATTTTTATTTTTCTCTCTTTCTTTTTGTCGTTTTTAATTTCCTTCAACCTCGTTACGACCCATTTACTACACACACACACACACAAATATACATGTAAAAGTTTGAGGAAGAATAAGTGTAAAAAAGAAAATTACTGTAACACTAAAATTATCATAATAACATCTTTAAAAATTCAAAACATAATTTTCTTAATCATGAAAAATTGTTAAAACTATTATGGTGAGTTGGTAGAAACACCATTCCTCTTAACAAGATTCACCTGGGTTTATTTTTTTTTTTTTCACCTAAATAGTTGTAGTTGATTAATAATTACTAGTAGAAAGAAAATGAAAAACTAAACACATTATTCTTTTATTTTATAATTGTTTTATGTTTTTGTTTATATAAACTTGTATATTGTCAATATATATCACAGCATTATATATACTGTCTAGATACATAATATATAAGAAAAAAATAGGGAGGACAAAAGCACGAAGGTGAGATGACTAATGCATCCATATATTGTTTTCAAAATTTTAGAGTCAAACTCCTAGAAATTTCAAGGATTAATTAAAAAGGATCACTTGGGTCTAAACCCGTTCACAACTGTTTAAGAATCTTTACCACTAGACATTTAATGCAAATACATATATTTTTCGTTTGTTTTCTTCCCACGCAATTGCCCACAGCTCTGCTATAAGTATTTCTGTTTTGCCTATATTTTTTAGCTAAGCCACTAGTCCAATTTCCTTGTTCATTTCTAATCATAGTCTTACTATTTATACGTTGATTTCTAAGGGCTTTGTGTTATTATTTTTTATTTTTTTACCATGAAATAATTTTGGATAGTTTCGACCCCGATCACTATCACAGGAAAACACATTTACTAATGGTAAAAATCAATCCCTTGACCACTGAAAATCATAGACCGAAACCTTACCAACTGAACTATCCTTAGCTGGCTTAAGTGCTTTGTACTTCACTTGGCATGGTTTTGCCCATTTAACCTTTCCTACTTTCCATTCACTCTATCTCTTAATTGCATTTGCTTTGTTTTTCTTACGTTCAAATCAAGGAATGAAGGCCTCCTTCTTCTTTGTCTTTATTGTTTCCAAGAAACCCAGTGAGTGTTTCATTGTTCAGAGTTCCCATGCATTTCAAATAAAGTTTCAAGTGATTTGTTCCAATTTTGCTATAAACTCACATAGGAGTTTTACTACTTGCATGTGGTAGGTTAGAAGGGTTTGTAGGATAGGCTTTGCTAAGGCAAGCCTACCTTATGTGAATCGAGAAAAGATATAAGGAAGCCCAAATAAAATATTTTTTAATTAACTTATTTTGGAGTAATGAAAATATATTTCCTTTTTAATTTATTAAGACATTATTATATTTGTATTATTATGTTATTTGCTGGTTTAGCGGATATTATTTAGTTTTCTATTCTATTTAGATTACTTAAGATTTTATATTTTATACTTATAAACAAGCTTTGATTGTAATAAAAAATTAAGATATTAATAAATATGAATTTTTATTGCTCGAGTAATTCTCCTCATTCTTAAAACCAAGAACTTTGTTCTTGTGGTGTTTAAAATTTATATAAAGGTTTCTAACTATTTAGAGTAAGTAGGTAAAGGTTTTTCTTATACCGAGGTTCCTAATTCAATATCATTAATGGGTTGAGGCTTTCATATATCTATACCATCGGTTCTTTGCAATTATATGTATTCATTGGGTTAAAAATCTCTTATATCTTTAATTCTTGATCAGCAATTTCCACTAAATCTTAGTCTACTGCTTATAATCTGATTTGAGCATTTTGGTGTTTTCGTTATTAGGTCACCACCTATCATACTTAGGAGTCTTGTCATTGCATTTACTAAGCTCATTTTGCGCTTTTTCAAGAATAAAGTTTAGTTGATGACATGTTGGTTTGGATCCTTTCTCTAATGGAAATATAAGGCATTTGCCAAATGAGGCGATTTCTTTGAAATTAATCGATTAATTGCAATATTTCATCCTTTTCGTTTGGCGGTACAATAAAAGAGAAAATTATGACGACTTTTGGATGTCAACTATTAACCCTGGTAATGTTTATATGTTTTCAAATACTCTTTTAATGGATGTTGCAGTCATCCACTTTTGACACAATAATTAATTAGTCATCTACGAACATCAGACGAGATAATTGGAAGTTATTGCCCCGAAATTTAACAAAGGTCCCGATTCCCATCCTATACCTCCTTTTCAACCATTCTCTTAATAAAATTTCACACTTACAATTGGATTGCCATTTACGAAATGGAAGTAATGCAGAAAAGGTTACAAGTGTTAGTCAACAATATGGAAAGTTCAAGTTTGTGAGTTTTAAGTAGGTATAGTCCCATTTCACATTGCCCAAAGTCTATTTTTATCATCATCCACTTGATCTTAGTATTTTTCTTCCTAGAGGTATGAAACACTTCATTTATTAGTATGATATTGATAGATGCCTTTCGGTTCGGTGTGAAATTTGCTTGAGCTGTGTGTGTGAGGTTGTCAAGATGTGGTCTAATTCTATCTACTAGGACTTGACAAATATTTTTTTATATAGTAGTACATGATATTATATATTCTATATTATAGACGTAGGACATGTAAATATCAATCAAATTTTCTTAATAAAAAATATCAATATAATTTAGCTATATGTACAAAATAAGTGTCAATTATTTTAAAAAACTATTCATTCCACTATCATATAAAAATTTTTATTGATATTTATACACCGTATATATATATATGGTATCTTTTACCTAGTTTTTTTTATTTTTTTTAATCCCTCACACATATTGAATTATATTACTGTAACTACTAATTTTTCTTTTCAAGGATAATATAATATTGCCTTATTCATATTTTTTTGGCTCCTGTCAGCCAAACCATGTCACTCTTGTGGGATGTCAGATTGGTGTAGCATAAGTACGCTGGATTTTTTTATATATTTATTAAAAATTAATTAAAATGTTAATATTTTACTTAAATCATTATTTAAATCTATGTCAAAGTTTAATTAAACTTTTTATATTTGAAACAAGTCATTTTAATTTTTTTTATATTTGTATTATTATACCAACTTAAATCCTTCTTTCCTATACTTACTATGATATGAAGTTCTATATAAACGACGGACGATATAAAAAAATGGGGAATTATATGTCTCACATAGAATATAAACTATTTTGTTGTAAAATTATAGTCAAATTATGAATGCCCTTATGTATGCTTTATGTGTGCTTCAAAGTTTTATTTTTAAAATTAAATAATTAAACCTCAAATTTTCTTAATAGTAAAGTAAACGTGTATTTAGCCTCAATTTTGCTTTTAGATAAAATAATTATGAAATATTAAATATTATTTGTAATTTTTATGTGTTAGATTGGCGTTAAAAAGTAAATTAAAGATTTAATAATCCAAACACTTCATTTTTATTTTGGCCAAAGAACTATTCAAGAAGAAATTATATTTAAGTTTTGCTATAAACCTGAAAACTTCAAAAATTGACTTGAAAGAACCTCCAACACAAGCATTCGAACGACGAGGACTTCCTGTTCCAGTCAATTTTTATATCCTGATCGGTAATAAGAGTGTGAAAATACAGGGAAATTTATAAGCTCGTCTTGGGGTCCATAAAAAGGTTTTTCAGTACGAACTATCATTATATTCTCACTGTTTTTTTTCCAAATTTTAAAACGAATCTAAGGAATGTTAGGTGAAAGGATGAATGGGCCAAACTTCACAATCATAAGAAACGTCCGAAAATTGTGCGTGGACTAAATTGTGAATGTGGACACAACACGAGATTAGGCCATCGCCTTCAACTTTATGATTCCGACATAAAAGTTGGGTTTTGAGACATCACCTGTTGCGTCATCCTTCGTGAATAAAAGTCTTTTCCAGCTTAACACAGTCACGTGAAATTAATTTTCCCATCATTATTTGATAGGGATACAATAATTGAATAGAGATAAAGTGAAGAACTAATGTGAAAACGCAATAATTTAGGTTAAGCTTCCTTAAGGTATCACTGTTCATCGAATTTTAAAAAAGAAATTAATGTTTAAATAAATGAATAAAAAAGGTATAATTAAATAAGGGTTGTTAATTTCATCTAAATTTCTCCTTAGGTGACATAAACTATCATACTTTTTTATTTTCTTCCTTTTTTTTTTACAACCCTACTCCCTTTAGATATAATAATTGCATATAAATAAAGTGAGCATTTACAACTCATATAAAATATGGAAAAGGTAGAATAAAGTTGTGTTCCTTTATGGCATTAATACTTGCAAAATTAGAGAAAAAAATCAATATTTAAGCAAATGAGTCAAATAAGACATAATTAAATTAGGATCATAACATCGTCTACATATCTCAGTTAAATGCCACATAGCATAAATTATTATACTTTTTGGTTTCTTCCTTTTGTACAACATAACCTGTTTCAAATAAAACTAATCAACAAATAAAACTAAAAGGCACATGAGTAAAAAGGCA